>CAJQUW010006301.1:0-23919 GCA_907163375.1 Prostheceraeus crozeri | reverse complement strand
TATTTGAATGTTGTGCGGTAAACTTGGTATTACAGGCAAAAACAGTTTACTGTAACAAATATATTTTTTTATTGCCTTTGTTGTGTTGAACATCTTTTCGTTTAAAAGTTTTCTCGTTTAAAGTTTCTCGTTTACCGTTTAAATTTCGCGTTTAATAAAGTTTTGTCGTAATAAAGTTTTGTTCGAGCGCGCGAGAGAAGTTTGGCTCGAATGCGCAGTGTTTGTACGCGCTTCTAAAAAATTTTATCATCACTAAAAGTGTTACCAGCACTAGAAATTTTAGCCCAGCCTTGTTATTGTTGTATCATCAACTTTTTCTGTCTGGGATGGTAAATTGGTATAGGGAGGTTCGTATCATGTGCTGATTGGATCAAATTGGGGATACTTCATCTATACGTAATGCACAGTATCAGATCACATACTCTGTGAATAGTTGAGTAGTGTAGTTTGTCATAAAACTTCTTTAATATGTAAGATGCTTAAGTTTGAAATGGAATTTTATTTCGTTTTCTTAGTTATATAAAGATTTTCTACAATCAGTGTAGGCACGTGAAGTTGCAAAAACACCAACGTACCTGTTAAAAGCTGTAGCAACTACTGGAATTACTAAAACACCTGAAGATATAACAATTGTTAACGTACCTAAACTTATTGTTAAGAATATGCCAATTCCTTGTGTTACATTCTTAACTTTACTCCATCTCTTTCTTAATTTTTTATAATGCTCTAATCTTAATAATAATTGGGATTCCTTATCTTTCATATAACGTACTCTATCTTTGTGTTTTTCAATATTTAATTCACTTATTTTTAATTGAGATAACGAAGGATATATTCTTGAGGTTTCATCCATTTCTGAAGTTCCTTCCACTTTTGTTTCATCCACTTTTGTTCCTTCCATTTTTAAAGAAATATTTTTAGTCACATGATATATTTTAAAAACCTGAAAAATGACATAATCACAAATTTGAGATTCTTAACTTTTATAATTTTCGGTGTCCGGTTTTACATGACCTAGAACGGTCATGATTTAAGCGAGAAAATTGTAATTCACAAATTTTGAGATTCTTAACTTTTATGATTTTTTCGGTGTCCTGCAACGGTCATGATTTAAGCGGGGGTGAAAATTGTAATTCTCAAATTTTAAGATTTTGAAAAATTTGAAAAATTGGGTATTTTTAAAAACGCTTAAATTTTCGCCCTTCGACCTTCGGCCACGTGAAATTTGAAGTCTACCTAAATTTTTGAAATTTTGAAATTTTGAAATTTTGATTTTTTGAAAAAAACCCGCAAAAGTGTGACATCCGGCGCAAGCGAAGCGAAGCGAAGCGTCGCGCCGGATGTCACACTATAAACTACTTACCATTACCTCTTATTTCTTCAATTGAACGAACCGTAGGTTCAATTGAACGTTTTATGGCTACGCCTGATTTCTTCTTATGTTTACTATCAGACGGAGCTCCGCTCCTCAAGGTTTCCCCAACAGCTATGTGAGCAATTTTATTTTTTGTTTCCTCTGAAAGTTTTTTTAAATTTTTTAGTTCTTCAGAATCATTCCTAAGTTTACGAATAGCTTCTAGTTGTTTTAATTCGTTTTGAGACTTAACAGCATTTGATATTGCACTAGCTGTACTACCTATAGCAGCTGCTCCTTTTGCAGCAGATGTAATCAAATCTATATTATTTTTAATTAAGTTAACGATACTTCCAATACCAGAAAAGATGCCAGCCCCTTCTTTTTGGACGGCACCTGCGGTGCCTAGGAACTTTTGTGTTCCGACAGTTTCTACACTATCATAATGGTACACAGGTTTCTGAGATGGTTCATGAGCAATTTTATTATTTGATGCAAAATGTTTAAGATTGTGTTTATAAATTATAGGCATTTTTTAGGATTAAATTTGACTTTTGGGAAAAATATCTACGTTCGGCTAAAGCCTCGAGGAGCTTCGCTCCGATTGGTTAGTAACCTGAGGACCTTTGGTCCGATCGGCTAAAGCCTCGAGGAGCTTCGCTCCGATTGGTTAGTAACCAGAGGACCTTTGGTCCGTTTAATATTTACGCTAAGAATTTACGTTTGTGAATGGACAACAACTTCGAGATAACTTTATTAATTGACTGTTGCACTTTATCTATTGCGTCAAGCAGCGTGTGATGTACTTTAATTTCTTTTCTATTAACTTGCATTTTCTCCTGATTCATCTTCAACGCCGTTTTAAAGTGCATTTAACTTAATTTTAAGAACATCTAATTGTCTTTTAACAGCATCTAACTGTTCTTTATTTTCTTTAGAGTTTTCTTGTAAATTTTTCTTTAATTCATTTTCTAAATTGATTTTAAGAGTTTTCATTTTATCAACTTTTTGATTAAGCGAGTTTACTTCATTTATTATTCTATCCATCTTTTTCATTTGTTGAGTAATTTTAGAACTTAATTCATCAACACTTTTTTGGAATGTAGTTTGTAACTGCTTTAAATTTCTTTTAATTCTTTCAGGTAGTTTTTCTATTTCATCTTCTAATTGTTCTTTTAACATTTTTATCTGATGTTTATTTTTAATGACTGCAGATTTTAACTTTATAGAAAGCAATATTAAAATTTTTGATTGTTCTGAAATCTTTTTAAAAAGTTTTGCTATATCTGCTTCTAGCTCTCTATCCTTTTTATCAAGTTTTAATAATTTTTCGTTTAATGATTTGTCATTAAGTTTAAGCAACTTCAATTCATTCATCAGTGGAACCAAAACATCGTTTATATATTTTTCCTTTAAATCATTGATTTGTGTATCAACATATTGTTTATTTGTTAACTCTGTATTTGTTGCGGAAGAATAGAAAGATGCAATGGTCCAGATAAAACGTCTCCAGTTTTCATGATATAATTTTCTATCTCTATTTCTAATTCACGATTATTCGGGATATATGCACCTCCACCAACATTTGGTAACATCATTTTTTAACAATAAAAAAATAAAATTTTTTCTAATAAAAATAAAAAAATAAAATTTTTTCTAATAAAAATAAAAAAATAAATTTTTTTTTAATAAAAATAAAAAAATGGAAAATCCAAATTTAAAAAAATTATATTCGCCCGCATCATCCTGTTCTTCTTATTCGACGAGATCAACGGGATTTGAAAATAAATGTTTTGATAATAATAATAATAATAATACT
Source organism: Prostheceraeus crozeri (assembly GCA_907163375.1). NCBI lineage: Eukaryota > Metazoa > Platyhelminthes > Polycladida > Euryleptidae > Prostheceraeus > Prostheceraeus crozeri. The sequence goes on along the minus strand of CAJQUW010006301.1, from coordinate 20,746 downwards.
ATTACAAATCCATGTATAGATGTTAATATTTTATTTCAATTACAAGCCGAAATATTTAGAGAACAGACTAAAGGTTTACCTTCTATAGAAACTAATTATTGTTTATTTCCAGGTGATCCATTTATTAAATTTATGGAGATTGTTAGTAAATATAATGATGTAGCTTATGTGGAATTAAATAAAGAAAATATGGTTATAATAGGTCATAATAATGTTTACGGATTTATTAGAGCAGTTTTGCCGATTAGTAATACTGATTGGATAGAAACTAAAATTATTAATTATATCAATATTAAAGAATTAGTTAAAAAATTAAAATCTTTTTCGAAAGAAAAAATTAGATTATTTGTTGACGATCAAAATCAATATAACATTCACATAGAGAGTAAAAAACATAATGAAGAATTATTATGTCAAGTTTATTATAGAGACACAATTTATAAACAAGAAACATTAGAAATGCCGCAAAGATATGATGATGATACGTATATAGGATTATATTCAAACTTAAATATTAATTTGTTAAAATCTTACATAAATGGTTTAGCTCAACAAGAGAAAATTTATATGTGGACTACACCTTATACTATTAACAATGACCATAATCATAATAAACGAACCGAAGGTTCTAGGGCTTTGCCCGATCTTAAAGAATCTTATGATAATAATGATGATTCTGTAACATCTGAAAAAGGTGTAAATGGTAAAAAAGATTATAAAAATATTAGTAATTATAAAAATTTATCTAAATTTCATTTTCTTACAATTGAAAATAATAATGATGGTATAGTTGAAGATACTGTTAGACAACTATGTGTCGGGTCTACAAAATTTAAATTAGGATTTACATCTAATCAATTTAAAATTTTATCATCTTTAATAAAAACTAAAAGTGATTCAGATTATGGTGGTGTTATTAAATTTTCCAAAAGAGATCAAAGACCAATATTTTTCTCTATTATATTATTATCAGATAAAAAATGTAATTTAGAGTTAGATATTCCAATAAGAGAATGGTATCCTATCATGGAAGGGCATCCTATACCAAAAAGTGTAATTTATGATGATGAAGAAACAATTTATGATGATGATGAAGAATCAATTGATGATGATGATGAAGAATCAATAGTTAGTGAAAAAAATTTAAATTATCTTTTGATAAAACATTATATGATGAAACTTAATATGATAAAACTTAATATGATAAAACTTAATGTGATAAAGAAAAAAATAACTAAAGAACGTGAAATATATAATAATATAAAATAACACTCAAGTCCTTGATATTAGAATGTTTATATCTAAAATTAAAACACAAATTTTTCCTTAAAAAATTAAAAAAAATGGAAAATACCAAGTTTTATTGTGTCTTATGTAAAAAAAAGTTGCAAACAAAAAGAAGTTATCAATCTCATTTAAATAGTAAATTGCATTTACAAAATGTAGAACGAGTTGATGAAGGAAATATATTAAAATTAAATAGTTATAAAAACTATCTAGAAACATTGCCTACTGATATAAAAGTTAAAAAAATGTTTGATGATTATTCACATTCGGAATATAAAAAAGTTTTTAATAGTGAAGATGAGACCATACAAACCGAAGGTTCTAGGGCTTCGCCCGTACCAGATGGAAGATATTTATTTAGCGATACTGATGAATTTGATGAAGCTGAACGAAACGATGAAGCCTTAGCAAATATAAAATATTTATTTAATCAGTCTTTTGAATATAATGAAACCGATAAAACTTTTTCTGATATTCTAACCAACTTTTATAATATATTTAAGAAATCTTTCAAATGTTATATGAATGTAGAAGTACTTTATACAAAAAATGGACCTGATGGAATTCCTGAAGAAATAATACAAGGACATTTTACAAATTCACAAGAAATTCATAATGTAAATGATATACAACCCATATTTGAATCGATGATACTTAAATTAGAAAATTGTATAATTGAAGCCCAGTTACGTGAATCTGGTTGGAGATTTGTTAAAATACTATCTAAGAAAATAGTAATTGATAAATATAAAAATAATACTGGTGGTAGTTATGTTCCTTTACCTTTCAGTTCACCACAAATAATCAACATAAAAAATGAAGATGATTATTGTTTTCTGTGGAGTATTATAGCACATTTACATCCTGCAGAATATCATAAAGAAAGACTAAGTCATTATAATAAAGAAGAATACATAAATGAATTTGATCTTTCTGATGGCTTACATGAATTTCCATATGATTATAATAGATTAATAAAGTTTCATAAAAAGAATAAAAATTTAATAGAAGTAAATGTTTTTGAATTAAATGTGAATTATGTTTCTATTGGTAAAATTACTCCACTTTACTCAGATTCAAAAAAATTTTATTTGAATAATAAAAATTTATGTCAATCAGAATAGTATATAATGATAGAGGAAATTACATGCATCATAATATTTTTTACCAAGGAAATATAATATGTACTGAAAAATTTGAACTTGTTAAAACACTATCACCAATAATGATTAGTCATAATAATTATAAAGGACGTAATTATAATTATGATTATGATTCCGATTATTCATCTTTATCTTTAGAATATGAACAAAAATTACAAAATTTAAATGAAAGTTTACAAAAATGTAAAACAGATTATCAACAACAAACAAAAATATTAGTACAAGAATATGGCCATAAATATGAAAATAAGATAGAAACGATTCAAAAATTAAATGATGACAATAAAGAATTAAATAATGAAGAAAATGAAACCAATCAAAAAATAAATGAATCTTTAAAAAAATGTCTACAACAATATAAAGAACAATATGATAAAGAATATAGTTATCAGCTACAAATATTAAATCAAAATTTTCATCGAAATACATTTAATCTTGCAAAAGAAATTAATGAAACACATGAAATATATCAAGATAAATTTGAAAAACTAGAACAGTCAAAACAACCAGCACAAGCGAATATATTATATTATCAGGGTCATTTTATTTTGTGTAAAGATGTTTCTATATTCACAAAAACTTCAGATAATACAAATTTTCCTTGTCTTCAATGTATGACAAGTTTTAGAACTAAAGAAGAAATGAATAGACATTTGGAGAATTGTCAACAAAATGAAGCAGTCAGAAACACATTTCCAAAAGATGAATATTTAGAATATAATAAATGGTATTTTAAAAATAAAGTACCCTTTACTATTTATTGTGATTTTGAAGCTTATAATGTTAATATGACACAAAATCGAACGGAAAGTTCCAGGGCTTCACCCGATTCTGAAAATGGTACGGGCCAAGCCCTAGAACCTTCGGTTTGTAATTATGAAAAAAGTGCATCTGAACAAAGTAAAGAAAAATATTTATTTGAACAAAAACCATTATGTTGGGGAATGTACATTCATTCAAATTATCCTGAATTATTTAAATCAGAATATTTTCAATACTATGGTGAAGACAGTTCAGAAATGTTTACAAAGAAAGTAGAAGAATCACAAAATTATTTTTCACAATTGCTTGAAACAAATATACCGATGATGCCATTAACAGAAAAAGAAAAATTAAATTTTATTAATGAAACAAAATGTTATTACTGTGGAAGAGAATTTACAAAAAATTATAAAAATGGCAAAGGTAGATATCTTGATAAGGTAAAAGATCATGATCATCTAAATGGATTATATAGAGGTGCAGCACATAATTCTTGTAATCTTAATGCTAATAAATTTAAATATAACTTTGTTCCTTTATATTTCTATAATGGTTCTAAATATGATTTCCATCGAGTAATGAAAGATTTATTTTCATCTGAAAAATTACAACAACAACAAATAAATGTACTATGTAAAACAGAGGAAGAAGGTTGTATTAGAATTTTAGATGCATTTAGATTTTTTACTCCTTATTCATTAGATGTTATGGGAAAAACTTTGAAATCTGAACAATGTAAAATATTAAATAAATATAATTTAAAAGGAATATTTCCGTATGAATATTTAACCTGTGGCTCACAGTCGAAGACTGATATAACTGGAGATAAAATCTGTGGTTCACAGTCGAAGACTGATTTTAATTCTGTGAATAAAATTATGGAAGAAAAACAACTTCCTCCAATAAATAAATTTAAATCAACATTAAAACAATCAAAATTATCTGACGAAGACTATGCAGAAGCTGAAAAAAATTGGAGAGAGTTAAATTGTAAAACAATGTATGATTATACAATGAAATATCTACAGATAGATGTATTAATACTAGCTGATCTTTTTGAAAACTTTCGTGATATGTGTTTAGAATATTACGGAATAGATCCATGTTATTGTTATTCTACACCAGGTTTAACATGGTTAGCAGGATTAAAACATACAAATGTTAAACTTAAACATTATAAAGAAAATACATATGATCAATTATTATTTTTTGAATCTGGAATTAGAGGTGGAGTTTCATCAGTTTTAGGTAATAGATATGTTAAATGTTATAATAAGAAAGTAAATCCACAAGAATATGGAATAATGAAACCTTTATCTCCAGAAGAAAAAGAAAAAATATTAGAAATTTTTCGAACGAAACGAGAAGGAGTAGAACGTGAAAAAGCAATTGATGAATTCATGAGAGAAAACTATTTGTTATATTATGATTTTAATAGCTTATATTCTTCTTGCATGATACAAGAATTACCAACAGGTGAAATGTCATGGTGTAATATTCTAGATTATCAAAAAACATATGATGGAATTATAATCATGGTTATATATATGAAGTTGATTTAGTATACCCTGATGAAATAAAAGATAAAACAAAATATTTTCCTTTCTGTCCCGAAAACAAAATTCCTAATATAGAAGATTTTTCAGATTATCAAAAATCTATAATTCCTAAGAAATACAGACCAACAAAAAAACTTATGTTAACACAAAGCAATAAAGGAAAGTATGTTGTTGAAGGAAGAATGCTAGATTGGTATTTAGATCATGGAATGATTCTCACCAAAATACATCGAAAACTATTTTATCAAAAATCTAGGTGGTTAAAAAATTATATAGAGTTCAATATTGAAAAACGCAAAATAGCTAAAAGAAATAAAGATGACTTTGGAAACGTGTTCTTCAAATTAATGAATAATGCATTTTATGGTAAGACTTTAGAAAATGTGCGTAATAGACAAAATATTGAAATAGTTTATGATAAAGATAGGTTTCAAAATTTAACAAGGAAACCTACATATAAAAGAACTACTAGATTTAGTGATGAACTATGTGCTGTACATTTACGTCGAATCAGCGTAAAACATGATAAGTTTAATTTCATTGGTTTCACTATATTAGAATTAGCTAAACTATTTATGTATAGATTTATATATGATTATTTAGCACCTGCTTATGGCAAAAACTATAAATTACACTTTACAGATACCGATTCTGTTTTCTTAGAATTAACAATACCGTATAATTCTACACTTGATGAAGAAATTAATAAAATAAAAGATATCATTCATCCTTCTGATTTATGTAAAGTAAAAGATGAATTAGAAGAAAATGAAGATTTCATAACAGAAGCTATATTTTTAAAATCTAAATGTTACTGTTATGATACAACTAATAATATTAAAACACATAAAACATTAAAAGGAATTTCAAAGGCATCAGTGGCTAATCAAATAACATTTCAAGATTATAAAAATGCATTATTTAATAATGAAATAAAAACAGCATGTAATTATAGTCTTAATTCAAAAAAACATAACATGTATTTAAAAGAAGAACATAAATTAGCATTAGATCCATTTGATGATAAAAGAAAAATTTTACCTGATGGAATAACTACTGAACCTTTTTAATTTTCTAATTTCTAAGATAGACAAATTTCATATATACATAAAATAAAAAAATATTATAACACTATATTTGTATATTTTTATCACTCCGCGAAAATATTTTCTATCGACTTTCAGTCAGAGAACAATTGTTCGATAACTTTTTCATGAATTTTTTTATCAATATTAATTGTAATGAAGCCATAATCTTTTGACCAAGCATTATTACACGATTGTTTAAATTCATCTTTATTTCTTACGCATATATCTCTTAACAAATCACTTAAGTTTCTTGCATTTATTTCAAATAGTATAAATATATTTGCATTCTTTCTAATAACACTTCCGTCTAATGAATACATACTTTGTGTTAAATAAAATACACTACAGTTATTATGTCTACCTCTTGTGAAATAATTTCTCTGAACTGACTGATTTCTATCAGTAACACAATCATCAAAAGTTACACAATGTTTCATTGTTTTATCTAGTTTACTAGGATCTTGCATATTACCACTATCATCTATTAATTGTATCTTTATATGGTTATTTTTATTAGATTCTACTAACTGATTATTTTTTGCTGCTTCTTCACACCACGAACTTATTTCTTCTTCATCTTCAGATTTTTCATATTCTTTGAATAATGAAGCAATTGCTGTTTTTTTAAGATTATTTTCAAATCCATATTTTAAAAATTGATAGACGGGTTGTTCTGCCGTTGTTGTATAAATTATAAGATTGTTATAATCCAAAAAATTTGGAGTCGTTAAAATTTTAAATAATAGATATGTTTTTCCACATCCTGATCTTCCACAAATAACTGACAAAACTTTATTAGATAAATTTGGATGATGATTAAATTTAAGTTTTTTTTTATTTAATGGAGGTAGTTCACTCATTTTTTAATAAAAAAAATTTATTTTTATTTTTTTTATTTTTTGTTTCTAAAGAAGAAGAAAATTAAACTTCTCTAGCTTCGCGTGGGAGTTTATACCTCCCGAACCAAAAGATCTATCATAATCTCTTCACCTCCAAAATTTATTTCTTGTCCTTTTTCATCAGTGATTCTAATGCCAATGTTGTTAATAGTTTTTCTTGTAATAGGAAAATATATTAATGTTTGTGGAATTACATTTAATCTATAACCAATGGGTACAGTAAAAGCTGGAAAACTGAATATTAAATTTGATAATTTACCATTTATATATCCTCCTTCAATAATGTCACAATGTACAACAATTGAATTTATTTCAGTTATTTTTGGAATCTTCTCACCTAAATGATAACCTTGACTATAGGTTTGTTTATTAAATCCTAATAGCTTTGACAATGATCTATCATGATTAAAATCAACTTGATGATTTTCGTCTAAAGTAAGAGAAAATTTATTAACTGCCGGTTCAACTGCAAAATGTAATTGTTTCTTATCTTTAAATGATATACCTAAATGTCTCTTAATTTCATTTGATATTGTTTCAACTTCGTAAGAACCAGGAAGAAAAGTTAGTATTTTCCATGTTTTGCCTTTATCAGTAGAATATCTAAATTGATCATTCACATCTTTGATAACGTTTTGAATAGTGTTAAATGTAGAGAAACTAGTCAATGCAATTTGATAATTTTTATTTTGTTCCAAATGTAGAATGGGTTCTAAATTACAAGTGTGTGATGAAGTAGTTGTTATAATTTTTTAACGTCGTACTAAATTTTGATGAACCCAAAATCTCTGTCAAATTTTCTAAATGATTATTAATTTTGTCTAAATCTGCTGAACACATTTTTAAACTAAAAAAATTAAATAAATATTTTTTTATGTAATATTTTTTTTATAAAAAATTAAAAACAACAACATATTTCAGCTACGGGCGAAGCCCTGGAGGACATCAGAGATGTCCGGTTATACTTTTATAATCCTCTTCATTTAGAATCTTCTTTTCTAACAGTCTTTTCAATATAGCATGAATTTCATTGAAACTAGAATTATGTCCTTCTTTTATTGCAGATATTAAAATATTTAATCTATTTAGTAATTCTTGTGGATCATCTGGTAAAAATACAGTTGTTTCAGTTTTCTGTTTTTCAGATAAACCTTTCCCTACTTTAACTCCCGTTGATAATAAATTTTCTAATTGTTTATAACGTCTAAGAGATTTTACTGCACCAACTCTGTCTAACATAGCTTTATATTTTATGAGATCTTCTACAGCATAATTATTTAAATCTGCTCCTCTTAAAAGATTAACAAAATTTCTATCTAAATTAAAAGGAGATTTATCTGGTGAAAAAATTATACCTCGAAAAGGTTGTGGAAATATTTCTTTTTGTCCGAGATAAAATCTAGGTATTGTTTTCCATCTATAAATGAAATAGAATGTTCAAATTGCATAGATTTTGGTAATTTCTTATTAATGTTTGATTCTAGTAATCCATAGTCATCTAATATAGTTTTGTGCTCTGGATCTGTTATATCAATTTGTTTATCATTATTTGTACTTTCTTTTTCAAGAGTTTTAAATGTTTTCATAGTTTTTTCAAAATCAGTTTTTACTTGCTCGGTTTGCTGCATTTTTTCAAACATATCAGATTGAATACCAGCTTTTATCATTCTATGTTGAAGATGATTTTCTTTCATAATATTTCTTTGTTTTATTAACTCTTCTAATTGTTTTATTCTTTTAAAATTATCAGCTCTATAATTTTATCCATTTTTAAAATATAATATTTGAATTTATGTGGTAACATTGGAATACAGCAAAAACATTTTACTGAACAAATTATTTTTTTTATTGCTTTGTTGTTTGACATCTTTTCGTTTAAAGTTTTCTCGTTTTAAGTTTTGTTTAATAAAGTTTTGTTCAATAAAGTTTTGCTTAAATTTTCGCTTAAAGTTTTTAGCTCTTCTAAAAAAATTTTATCATTTTCTTCATTAGAAATTTTAGCATCACTAGAAATTTTGCCATCCTTTTTATTTTTTTCATCAACTTTTTCTGTCTGTGATTGAAATGATATTTGATTTACTTCATTAGCTATTTGATCAAATTTTTCAATCTCATCTAACGTAATAACATTATCATCACATACTCTCTGAAAGTAGTAATGTAGTTTATCATAGACTTCTTTAATATGTAAATGCTTAGTTTTTAATGATTTTCGTTTCTTAGTTATTAAAGATTTATCTAACATTGTAACAAGTGAAGTTGCAAAAACACCCGTACCTGTTAAAGCTGTAGCAACTACTGGAATTACTAAAACACCTGAAGATATAACAATTGTTAAAGCACCTAAACTTATTGTTAAGAATATGCCAATTCCTTGTGTTACATTCTTAACTTTAGTCCATCTCTTTCTTAATTTTTTATAATGCTCTAATCTTAATAATAATTGAGATTCCTTATCTTTCATATACCTAACTCTATCTTTGTGTTTTTCTTTATTCATTTTTTCAATGTTAATCTTTTCAATGTCCATTAAAGTAGAACTACGTTCATATGATAACGAAGGATATATTCTTGAGGTTCCTTCCATTTCTGAAGTTCCTTCCACTTTTGTTTCTTCCATTTTTAAAGAAATATTTTTAGTCACATGATATATTTTAATAACCTGAAAAATGGATTTAAAAGACGTTTTTAAAAATACTAATTTTCGGTGTCCTAGAACGGTCATGATTTTGGGGGTGAAAATTCTAATTCTCAAATTTTGAAATTCTTAACTTTTATGATTTTCGGTGTCCTGGAACGGTCATGATTTAAGCGGGGGTGAAAATTGTAATTCACAAATTTGAGATTTTGAAAAATTTGAAAATTGGGTATTTTTAAAAACGCCCAAATTTGTGAATTTAGGTCTTCATAACCTGAAAAAGGGTTCAAATTCATGAATTTATGTCGTTTTTAAAAAGTACCATTTTTGAAAAAATGGTACTTTTTGAATGGACTAAATTCATGTATTTAGGTCTTAAAAACCTGAAAAAGGGTTCAAATTCATGAATTTATGTCGTTTTTAAAGATACTATTTTTTTTGAATTTTAGGTGTCCTGGAACGGTCTTTTGCCCATTACTACTGTATTATTGATAGCGATTTTAAAAAGCACAGTGTTCGTAGTACGACGTTTGCGAAGCGAAGAGGTACTTGAACACCCAATCGAGGTAAATGCAAGGTTTTAGTGCCCACGTCCAAGTCACCGTCATAATCACCTAGGAAATCCATTCCTAAAACCAAGTTAGTGGACAGATTGGCAGAAACAAAAAAAGTGTGATATACTGTGCAAATTCCTATCCGAAAATAAATGACAGTAGTTCCCAAAATATGAAGTTTTTCGCCATTTGCAGTTTGAATACAGGACACATTAGGAATAGGGATAATATGCTGATCATGCACTAATATACTATTACATACCGACACATCTGCCCCGGTATCAACCAGAGCTTTAACTATCTGGTCACCAACAAGAATTTCTGCTATATTTGCTGAGTCCCGTTTCAAACGAGGGCTGGCGAGAGGCCGGGACGTATGTATCGCCGCTGCTCGTTTCCCTGAGGACAATTACGAACTAAGTGTCCATACTGTCCACAATTATAACATGGACCCTGCCGAGCAGTTAAAGTAGGCTGCAAAGCACCAGTGGGCCTATTTTGCTGTGGCTGGCAGCCTGATGCCGATGCATCGGCAACCCCAGTATACGTAGTATTTTGTCCCGGAAACCCAGTCAATTTTTGAGCCGTGTTTCCATAACTGGTGGGTTGCTCGACAAGAGGCAACCTCGATTCCCTTGGGAGTGTTGACCGAGATACCGTTGTGTCAGGACCCAAAATTGGTCTTACTTGCGGAACTGTAGGCTGAACGTTGGATGGCGCATTAATTAAACCCGCTTGTGACCGATAGAACGGTTGCTGAAAAAACGTTGAATTTGTCGGCCTGTTCATAGTTTGACGTGGAGTCTGAGAAGACCATGACATGGTCCGTTGGAAGACGTTGACAGACTTCGGACAACCCCGAGCGATATGACCGAATTCTTGACATTTAAAACAACGAATGCCTGAATTACTAGACGCAACAGCAGTTATAACTGGTCGGACAGGAGAAACAGTACCACCGGTGGTAGTACCGGGTTTATCGATTCTTTCAAATCCCTCGACAATATCCAAGTAATTACTCAACGATGATGGTGGAAATCGACTCATTGAAAATTTCACGTCCCGATTAGCTTCGCGCACTATCATGGTATGCATAATCTTTTCGCGTAGTTCCGCTTCAGTCATTCTAGGAAATGCCTGGGCTCCAATTCTTAATAAATCATCTGCAAAATCCCTAACCGACTCAGCTGAGCGACGTGTTCTAGAATCATACGTAAGCTGTCTCCGCTTCCACGACAGTCCTAAAGAGTGAAAATCGATTGCTCAAATCCGCGATAATCTCACGATATGTGTGTGTGTCCCTGCCTTATCTATAACAATCTCATTGGCCTTACCCACGGTTTTATAACCAAAACGCGTAATTTCTTCTCGTCAGAAAGGTCAGCCGAGAGAAATTCAAATGACGTAACCCATCTCTGAAAATCGATTTGACCGTTAAACTTTTGCAGCTGAGACAAATCATCTGGAATTTTCTCTTTCTTGGTGCTTTTCTGATTTTCCATTAAGTGCTCTAAACGACTGGTCAATTCCCCAATCCCTTGTTCAACCTTGCCTATTTTTTTTATAACTGCAATCAACATTTGAACTACGTGGCGTAAGAGGTGGCATGGACGGGTTTGGAACTTCATTATCCAAAAGTGGGAAACCACGGACAGCGTCATTTTGTGTATTCGAAAATAGCAAACCACTGTCGCCAGTTTCAAATAAGTCAACACTTGCACTAAAAGCCATTTCTCAATTTGGTATGGGTTTTAACCGCTGCCACCAGTGTAACAGACCGAGCTATGAGAGACCCTTAACCCAATTGATTACTGCAGTAAGAAACCTGCCAGTCTCCGTATCACGATCCGGTTACTCCAAGTTCACCACGTCGAATCCTTTATGATGTGGACGAGCACCGGAGCAGCCACGCGAACGTCACTCGAAGATGCGCCTGGTTAGTTATTAACCTGCCTACCAGTTACTAGGTATTATAGGTAATACCCTAACTCGAATGAATCTGTGGGTATTACCCAGGTACGTTATAACGGTTGTGGGGAGCAGTTAATAAGCTGAAACAGAAGTATCATAAAACCCCAACCTCCTAATTCAGCTGAAATTATGTCTTGCTAACTTCTTACATATATTGTAACCCGCAGATGCGACGGCAAAGTTATAATGCTACTTACGATTAATTAATTAGCCGCAAAGGAAATATCATAAACCTATCATAAACCTACGCCACTTGCCTAAAACTTCTTAGTTCAGTTGAGAGCAGCGACTTACCATCAGCCGTATAATTTTAAGAGAGCAACGTTTTGGTTGACCGCGCACGCTAGCCGCCGTGAGCTTTACTCATTGCATTTATAATAAAATGGTACATTCTAACACCAGGAATACTTAATTCATGTCTACCTTATGTTTGCCTATACTTTTACCCAGAAACCACCCAAAACCCCATAAATCGGAAGCCACCAACACCTTACAATTATGTACAATATATACATGTCCGTGAAATCCTCAATTATCACTTGAATGTGATATAACTTTGCAACCCTTTACCAGAAAATTGCGCCAATGCTCCCAGATTTGTGAACAATACCTATATACAATTTAGTTCTTCACATCAATAGTAAAGATACCAACACCTATAATTAAAATATTTACGTTATATACTAGTTATAAATTTACTACATATAAACAAATAAGCAACCCTGTTACACATAGACACGGTCATCACATGACAAACATGATAAATTAGCACAAAAACTATTGCATAAATCGTGAGATTAAGACATTGCAAATTCTCAGAATGAAGGGCACAATAATATGCGACAAGGAAAAGCTTTCTTCTATCAACATCGGTATCACTAAATTGCCATTGGCAGCTTTTGGAATTTTGTTCGAGACATTTCTTACATGAGAGTTTCCTAATGAAATATTGAAAATATTAATTATAATGTGATAAACAATTCCAAATTAACCAAAAACGTGGGAGAACAGTTTATTCCACTGACACTTTTTATGACTAAAACCGGGAAATGCGGAAAAGTTCACCTGATTGTCACCGTAGTAAAATCAATCCGTGTTTTGTAACACATTTTGTAAGAGAGGAATAATAGATGGTGAAACTGGACTAGTGTGGCCATGACTATGTGTGGTCTCCATGACCTCTATGTACATAACCTTCGGTCTTGCTTTATCCTACTTTATCACTCTACATCTAATGAGTGTGTTTACAAACATGGAGCTCAATCGATTAGGGTCTCTGGTTGTGGGGGACTGTAAAGGTGTCCCGAACATGAATTCCCCTAAAATAGGCCTTTATAATCAATCAGTCACAAGTATTTTATGAGACAGGGATGGAACCTGAATCAGTCATACTTTATCACTCTACATCTAATGAGTGTGCTTGCAAAGTTGGAGCTCAATCGGTTAGGGTCTCTGGTTGTGGGGGACTGTAAAGGGGTCCCGAACATGAATTCCCCTAAAATAGGCCTTTATAATCAGTCACAAGTATTTTATGAGACAGAGATGGAACCTGAATCAGTCATACTTTATCACTCTACATCTAATGAGTGTGTTTACAAACATGGAGCTCAATCGATTAGGGTCTCTGGTTGTGGGGGACTGTAAAGGGGCCCCGAACATGAATTCCCTTGCAATTATTTTTCGTCAAGCATGAGATGGAAAGTACAGGTGTTTTACACAATTTGGAGGGATATCTTGCTATTGTAGGTGGATTCATGGATTTTTTGAATTGTGGATTGGCCGCATCCTCGCTGATTCATCGGTTGTCAGTGTTTTTCTATCGGAGTGTAATGCTCCCTTCCGGTGTCATGGGAAGAATGGTACATTGACTTCCTTACCCCCGCTTCGCTGCTTCTGTACAGGGCCAGCGAAGAAGGGACGATCGACTGGCCAGATGGATCACGAAGGCCTATAAGTCGCTAGAGCGCAAGTCATGACTGCGACGCACCAAATATGCAACAAACAATGTAGATCAATGTATATATACTCCCAATGGAAGAAAATTGGCATATTAACCAACGCATATGAATATCTCATTGAATATAACGCACATAACGTTCCCAGCTTACTGGCATGACAAGCTGACGTGCTGACGTTGCTCCGACAACATATATCGCTTTTGCACATTTACATGATTTAAATTGCTTTCATTATTAACTTGGTGGAATATTTTTATATCTGTGGAATCCTCGAAGCATTGTGCGTCACTTGGTGTAATCTATTTGTCATCATACGAATCAGGGAAGATCTTACAAGCAGATTTTTGTGTTTGCGAGTTTCTGGTTGGAAGTGAGTGATATTCCTCTGTCTTTGGTTGGCGCGGTGAACTTTGCGATATCAGTGCACGTGACCTCATTTTCTGGTCATCCGTGAATTCTCTCGAGATTGGATTCATCTGGACTTCGACCGTGCTTTGTCTGTGGAATAGCTCAGTGCCGTATGTGTGTGACTACCGCTACTTCAGTGATTAAATAGCAAGGGTCGAATCCTGATCAGGACTATTTTACAAATTCTTCTTTTGTCCTGTTGAGGATGCCTGAAAATACTCCAAAACGCAATACCAGATCCAACTCTGCTACTTCAAGTGCAACTCCTACCACTCTCGCTGACATAAGGGCCCTTATTGAAACGTGCGTGAGGACTTTAAGTCATCCTTGAAGAGTGAACTTGGTGCATTGAAGTCAACTATTTCGAGTCTTCTGTTATCGATTGATGAGCTAAGACAAGAAAACAAGCTTCTTAAAGACAAATATGACTCTTTGTCTGAGCAAATGATGAATGAAAGGGACCTTCATTTTCAGATATCCCAAGTTTCGAGTGAAGTCGAAGCTCGAGCGAAGCGGAGTTTGAATGTGATTATTTCGGGAATACCTGAAAACCCACATGCGACCTCTGGTTTTGCTGTTAATGATGACGAAGAAGATGACGATCATGATGAATCTATTTGCTCCGACGTCTTCAAAGCTGTTGGACTTTCATGTGAGTCGGACGACATCTGCTCAGTCACTCGATTGGGCAAGTCAGGAGTTGGACGGCCGCGTCTCTTGCGGGTCCGATTCAGATCACTGACTTACGTGATGCAGCCATTCGAAACTCTAAGGAATTAAGGAAGACATCTCGATTCCGTGGAGTTTATATTAATCCAGACCGCACGCCATTTCAGCAGGAATGTTGGAAAGGTGTTTTGGAAGAGCTGAAAATGAGAAAGGCCATGGAGAGGACGTTGTGATCTATCGTGACCAGGTTGTGAAACGCAGGAACGTGAGAAATTTTTGAAGTCGTTTTTACTCCCAATTTCGAAGTCAAAATCGACCACTGCAACCTCTGTGTCCAAGAACTACTGGCTAGTTTTGTGCAATCTCAATCTCTCTTTTATAAGCTAGACGAACTTCGAGCTCTTGTCTCAACAATTAAGCCGACATTTATTTGTGTTACAGAAACGTGGCTTACTCCGGATGTTGATAATAATGTGATTCAAATGAAAGGATATTCTTCTTTTCGTAACGGTCGCCAAGATAACTTGTCCGACGGTCGTCGTGGAGGTGGTACGATTATTTACTCGACTTTGTCATCTGGTGCTATTGAGGTTGATATTCCAATCGACATTGTAAAACCCAGTGGTATTGAGAACAATTTAATTAAGTTCAATGACTTCAACAACAAGCCCGCCTTCTTATTTTGCGTTTACTTACCTCCAGGTTTAAAAACTGAAATTGTTCATAACTTCAAGGATTATGTTATAAAGTGTTTTGATCTAGTGCTTGATGATGTTCCTGAGGCTTCTGTCTATGTGTGTGGTGATGTCAACAGATATGACCTCTCTTTTTTGAGTGTTCATTTTGATTTGACCAACATTGTAGAATTGCAACATTTGGTAGTGCTACTTTGGATAAATTTTTCTGCCTCTCTTATGAACAGAGCAACTTTAGTGTCTCTACCGCTCCATCTCTTGGTACAGCTTTAAATGCCCATGATATCGTTATTATTTCGAGAAATGTCATGCAAAAAAGGGCACTAAAGCTCATTATCACAAAGTTTACGACTTGCGCAAGTCATATGTTGATGCTTTCAAATGTTTAATGTCTTCAATCGATTGGAAAGAATTGTATTCTAATACATGTGTGCAAACAGCGACTCAACTTTTTTATCAGCACTTTTGTAATGCTTTTTCTGTTATTCCTGTATCATTTATAAGATTGACTCCTAACACTAAGCCATGGATAAAACCAATTTTAATCGATTTAATAAACAAACGCTGGTCGGCTTACAGATCGAAGGATTTCCCTCTTTACATGCACTACAAACAAAAAGTTAACATCGAGATTTACAAGTCGAAGAAATTGTGGGCTACTCGCATGAGTACTAATGTGAAAGGTCTTTGGTCAGTTGTAAATGATGTGAGAGGCAAAAGCAATGATAATTCAGTTAACAGCATTGTATCGATTTTTGGTGACTGTGAAAATGCCTCCGAATCTATTAACCATTCATTTTCTTGTTTTTGCTGAAAAAGAAGCTTTCCCTGTTTTGAGCTTGTCAAGTACAAATGAAAATATCTGTGATGTTGAAACTGTACACACTCTTCTTATTCGACTTAAAACTAGTAAGGCATGTGGTAGTGATGATATCAATCCCATTTTCTTGAAAGTAGTGGCTGATTGTATAGCTGAACCATTGTGTTATCTGTATAATCTTTCTTTTAAGACTGGTATTGTGCCTGACATCTGGAAAATTGCCGATGTATGTCCTGTACCGAAATCAAAGCCTGTTAAGAAGGATCAGCTGAGACCCATATCCCTCCTGCCAATTATGGAAAAGATATTTGAAAAAGTAATACTCAAGACCTATCGCAAGCCGTTATTGAACTGCTATGATGACTGTCAGTATGCCTATCGTCCTCAGTCCTCCACTGTCTGTGCCTTGATTGTGATTCATGAAACAATTTTGAAATATCTTGATGATGTCACTGTTGGTGCTGTACGTGTCGTTACTTTCGATATGTCTCGTGCTTTTGACTGCTTGCCTCACCATCTTCTTTTGTCTACCCTACTGGGTATGAATTTACCTGATTGTGACAATTTTGTTAACTGGATCAACAATTATTTGTGTCAGCGCAAGCAGAGAGTCAGGTTGGGACGTCAAAAAAGTTCATTTGTATCTGTCACCAGTGGGGTCCCTCAGGGATCAGTGTTGGGACCGATTTTATTCTCTGTTTATATGTCAAGCTATAGAGCGATAAATTCAAGTGTTCGTATATGTAAATATGCTGATGATATCACTATTGTTGTACCGATTTTCAAAGAACAATTCCACGATGTTAAGTTGATAAATGATGAAATCAAGAATTTTGAAAACTGGTGTCAGGATCACAAAATGTTAATCAATCGATCTAAGACAAAAATTATGAATATCAATTTCAGTTCTTCCCCTTTGCCGTCAATTTCAGTCATCGAAAATGTAAGAGTTTTGAAAGTCTTAGGACTTTGTTTCAATGAAAATCTAAATTGGATTGATCATGTCGACTTTATTGGTAAGAAGCTGTCTCAGAGACTGTACATTTTGCGTATATTGAAATCTGTTTTAACGCATGATCAGCTTGTTTGTATCTTTTTTGCCATCCTTCAGTCGCTAATTGATTATGCTTCTCAAGTTTTCATAAATCCAGGTCGCATTTTTGATAATAAATTGAAACTGATTTGCAAGCGAGCCTTCCGCATCATTCATGGTGAAAATGTGAAAAGTTGTGAGAAATGTGATATTTTGAATCATGATGTTCGTAGACGATCATTGTCTCTAAAATTGTTCAATGACATCCTTTCGTGTAAAGACCATGTTCTTAGAGCCCTGATTCCACCACACTCATATCGTAGCAAAAGATTGTTACTACCCCGTGTTCGAACACAGCGTAGAGTGAACGGTTTTATTTTTTCTTGTGCCAAGATGTATAATGAGGCAATACAAGCTGCATGTTGATTTTTGTCGCGTTGTTATATCAGTTTACGACTAATTTTGTAATGTATTTTGGACCTCCTCCGATTCTCAATAGGGGGTCGTTTTTGTTTTCAATAAACGCTTACTTACTTACTTACTTACTTACTTACTTACATAGATATACATACATAGGGCATATCCCAGCTGCATATCTATCAATATGTGAGGCGTGTTCAAATGAAACCCGTTCGCTATTCTGTATTTGTAGAATAGTAAGCAGACTAAGTAAAAGCACAATCAATTAGTAACAACTGTGTATTATTAACATAAAAACAGAAGCAACAATGAAAAAAGTCTCCGTTGACTTCCCGGCACTTGTCCCATAGTAGTATATAGTGTGACATCCGGCGCGACGCTTCGCTTCGCTTCGCTTGCGCCGGATGTCACACTTTTGCGGGTTTTTTCAAAAAATCAAAATTTAAAAAATTTAGGTAGACTTCAAATTTCACGTGGCCGAAGGCCGAAGGGGGGAAAATTTAGGTAGTGACAAATTTTCAAAAAAATCAAAATTTCAAAAATTTAGCCGGTCTCAAAATATCACGTAATCTCAAATTTGAGAATTACAATTTTCTCGCTTAAATCATGACCGTTCCAGGACACCGAAAATCATAAAAGTTGAGAATCTCAAATTTGTGATTATGACATTTTTCATTGCTTAAATCATGACCGTTCCAGGACACCGAAAATCATAAAAGTTGAGAATTTCAAATTCATGAATTTTATCCATCTTTCAGGTTTTTAAAATATATCATGTGTCTAATAATATTTCTTTAAAAGTGGAAGAAACAAAAGTGGAAGAAGCCGCAAGAATATATCCTTCAATATCATATGAACGTAGTTCTACTACCCCCTCCCTTCTAACTTCTAGGGGTCCCTTCTGACATCTAGGGGTCCCTTAAGAAATTTTTTTATTATAAAATGAACAACATAAATGAGTTTTTAAAATTATATGGAACGCAAACAACTACAAATTTTGATCTAAAGAAAATTGCAAATCAATTAGGAATAAAGAATTTTCATGTTCTAATGAGAGTCGAATTACAATTCCTAAAAAATAGGCCAACAGGAACCTTCAGTTCCCGGAACAAAGTTATAACTATAAATTTCATAACAAATCTTCACACAACAGATGAAAAAGGAGTGCATTGGTCTGCAGGTATCTTTAATAAAAATCGAGATAATTACTATTTCGACTCTTATGGACTTCCACCTACAAATGAAGTCAAAAAATTACTTGGGAATGGAACTTATAATACATTTCAAATTCAAAAACCGGGAACTACTTACTGTGGTCAATTATGTCTTTATGTTTTATTTAAATTACAAAAAGGAGTACCATTTCTTGATATTATGTTAGAATTGAACGAACCGTAGGTTCTATGGCTACGCCTAACAAGGGAATTTCATTCCCGAAACGTTAGTTCCAATAATAATAATAATGATAATTAAAAATCAGTTCGTTGTAATTCATTTGATAAAATCGGCCTTTGATATCTTCATCATCTAAATCTTTGATTTCGTAAGTAATCGGATAAGTTTGGTTTATTTTACAAACTTAAAATATCTCTTTAGTCCAATAACCAACAAAGCCTTTTTCAAATTTATTCTTATACTTAAATATTCTAACTCTATCTCCAATCTTAAATTTCGGCTTAAGTTTCTGCAAATTCGGATTACTCTCATTCGAATAATTATTTTCGTTCGAATAATTATTCTCGAATATTTTCTTTCGTATTAAATCAGGGTCGTCAGAAGCATTCTTTGGAGTTTCTTCAATACCAGAATGAATCTTATTGTTATACTCTTCTACAACTCCTGGTAATATCTTCAACCATTTCTGATTTCCCCGCTCAGTAAATTTTTTAAAAATTTTATTTTTTAATGATCTATTGAAACGCTCTATCACTACAGCTTTTCCAGCGTTTTCAGTTGAATAAACAGTTTCAAATAGTGGCTGAACGTTTCGGTTATAAAATTCCGACCCTTTATCAACAAACAATTTTTTTGGCTTTCTCTTACTTTCTTTAAAGATTTCTTCAAACGCATATTTAACTGATAGACCACTTTTATTTTTTAAAGGCTTTACCCAAGCGTATCGTGGTATATAAATCTATAACGGTCAATGCGTATTTATAATCTTTTTCATTCGGCATATGAATAAGATCAGCACTCCAAATATCATCTTTATTAAATACTTTTACTTTCAATAAATATTTAGGCCTTCTGTATTCCCTATGAATTTCAGACGCGTAGATTCGAGCGTTGCTCTCAGACAGCTTTGCTGTCGTTTCATTTAAACCCTGTCCGAATAATATTTTAGCTTGTAAAGCTTTCTTAACAAACATTCTTTCAATTTTTTCTCTAAATGTAGGATTTTGAATACTATCTAATTCTTGAATCATCTTCTTATCAGCTGCATGTCGAGAACTTAGATCATGATTTCGATAAGCTAAATCATGTCTATAAGCGGTGGCATCTACTCTATTTATTGGTTCTTCACCTGGTTTCGGATTATTATTCTCATCTAGTCTTATATCTAATCGAGTTCCTGGACCAGTATATGAATGACCGGGAAGATGTTTTTCTTTCGAATATTTACTCCAAATAAATCCAGGAAAGTTTTCTAAAGTTTTTTGTATGTCACCTCCAATATGCTGACAGTTTGAGTTTTTATTTTTGTTTAATAGATAATTCAATAAATCTAAATTAGCAATTTTTAATTTAATTAAATTTTCTGAATTTGTAGAATTCATTTAAAAGATAAAATAAATGTTTTACCGGATAGAACCTTGTTCAGA
>CAJQUW010006299.1:0-10152 GCA_907163375.1 Prostheceraeus crozeri | reverse complement strand
CAGTCCGTTTCTAAAAAAGTGGGATCATCCAAAATTGACTAAATAAAACATAAGTATGATTACAGGAAAGCATTTTTCATGTTATTTCATGTCCATAATATATGTAATTGTCCTTTTTATATTTCTGATAAGCTATGATACAGTATACGGTTCGTTTGAAGCTAACTATTTTGTGGACTACCCTTATTGTCAATGAATTACCAATTCGTCTAGCATTGTCGATTAGATATCGTTGTTTTGACTGATCTACTAACCCTTCTCACTCGTCTTTTTAACAGTGACGTAAGTTGTGATACGCCATCTGTAGGTAGCAGTGAACGACGACGTTACGTTTTCGAATACTCCCCATACATTTTCTATGGGATTCAGATCAGGAGAACGAGCATGGCCAAGATGATAATGCCCTATGGCCCTAATTGAGACTTGCATAAGTTGACTCTACTACTCCTGTTTGTGGGACACGTTAGGGTTAGCGGCCGCATTATCATCCATAATAAATAACCCAATGTCGGATGGGATCACCAAGTTGATCTGTCATTTGGCCAATGTTCATTCGTAAAACATTCACATAGCGTTCAGAATTCATGGTTCATTGGTTCCTTGCTGTATGTGAAGTTCAGAGCCACAAAGCTGCATTGGTCCAAATGCCAGCCCAAATCCATGTAGAGTCGCACCACCTTGTACCCGGGGGCAGCGATTTGTAAAATGTTCTCGGAATTTTCACTGATCTGATTTTATCCCTATTTAACTCTCTCAATCGACACATCCACTATCTTCAGGACGGACTGATGCCATTCATCAGACCAGGACAACCCGAGCCGATCATTGATTTTCGCCAGTGACAATGACTCCATTGCCCATCTGTGATGACGTCTTTTTTGTATGCTTGATCTGATAAATTCGATCTGAGAGAGGCCTCTTTACAGCTCTTGAAATTCGACTAGCTCAATAAGTCTTCTTTCGAATAGTGGACTTAGTGAAATAGGAAGAGTCTAGTGCAGCCATCTCAAACGTTAACGACGAGACTTGGAATCAACTTTAATAACAAAATCTCAAAATTAGGCGGTCTCTAACGTTTGGATTTGTTTTGCGTGGACGGCCAGATAGAGCCCTCTTTACGGACAGAGATCGAAAAATTCATCATTATGCCATCGATTGCACATGTTGTGTGTAAGGGGACATTTAGTTCGCTTGCTTTTGT
This sequence comes from Prostheceraeus crozeri, assembly GCA_907163375.1. Taxonomy (NCBI): domain Eukaryota; kingdom Metazoa; phylum Platyhelminthes; order Polycladida; family Euryleptidae; genus Prostheceraeus; species Prostheceraeus crozeri. Next base: position 8,951 of record CAJQUW010006299.1, on the reverse strand, counting down.
TAGCTCGGCAAAGAATAACCCTAGTTCTATGTAGCAAGGCTGGACACTTTGCCTTTTTGTGAATGCGATTCTCGGTTATTGTTTCATTTTTGTGCTTTGTAATTGTTTTCAACCGGGTTAAGAGATAGATTTCTAGGCTGGCACAAAGCAATCAGAGGAAGTGTATGCCAACACCACCGCAACGAAGTCAGGAAGCTATGTGACATGAAGTCCAGTTAATCACATGTAGCAGTTACATTATTGTTGATGAATAATGGTGCTATACTGGCTCTGGAATTGACCGATTTTCTTTATTTTTGTTTTGCTTGGATAGCTTTCTGGGCTTCGCTTGTAGGAAACAGGCATATTACCATAAACAAATGAAACAAATGTAATTTTATATAAGAGTGAAGTATGATTTTGTTTTGTTGTTGTAAACCATTGCTAAATTGAAGATCAAAATTATCTTACTACTTTTTTATCTAATAATCAGGAAAACAGCTCAATATTCAAGACTTCAAAAATTTTCCAACAATGATATTAGTAAGGGGGTGCACAAGTGACTGCATATCTTCCAAATTCAGGAGAAATTCGTTCTTTCGTTTCAAGTTTGGCGGATTAGTTTAGACAAATGTTGAAAGTTAAGGCGATTGTTTAAGGGTGATCCATTTTTATGAAACAATCTGTAGAATTGTTTATTACACAGGAAAAGAAGATAAAGTGCAGAGATGAGTGAAATTATATAGTTGCGAAAAAGACTGTGGAATTACATTGAATAGTTTACCGCAAATTAAGGCATTTAAATGTCACAACTATATGTTATTTCTACGGATATAAATATTGTAGATGTTAATGCTAATGTCCTATGTTAGTCTCATGATAGGCAAATATCTTTGTATTTTTAATTTAATATCTTTTGTAATCAAATATGATCTTGATTCAATGCTTAGTGATAGGCCGTTACATCCCAAACTTTTATAGTGTACAATTTTCCATTTCACCAAACCTATTGCGATATAATGGAAGGAGAACAACTGTGTGTTTGTTTTGTGACAATGTAAGACTATTATATCGACATGACAACTAGTAAATGGTGCCATATTTATGCCAGCTTATAAATGTACTGATTGTCATATCGATTACAATACCTACACTCTTTAGCAAAAATTAATGGTTACATACAGGTTATATTCACTTGTGGGGAAAAATAATTTTACCTTTCTTTTCCTGTCTTATAAATGTAATATTATGTTTGTTTCTTTTGATGACTTTATTTTTTTAAAAGTGAAAAAGGGTAAAAGGAACATTTTTGTAGAGGAAACTTTTTAATGTACATATTTTGAAAATGTTTTAAATCAATAAGTTAATCAGAATCGAGTGGGACCACCTCCACGATCTGCGATTCACTGCTGAGATTGAGTTTGGCGATCATTCAATGATCTTCATCAATGAGTCGACAAAAAGATTGTGGCATCAATTGCTTATGTTGCCAGGAGCCATTGTTTCATATTGTTTTTACGAGAGTTGAACGACAATTGATTTTCCCACTGAGTGGAATCTCAACAAACATTGGCTAGTATGGGAGATTTCAAATCAGGGCTGCGGCAAGGCCAGGGCAGTGACAGTGTTGGATCGCCATTTTTGCACGCTGTTTCTGTAAAGAATTTTTTACATGCTCTTCGCTGTGTTTGGTGGAGCTGGATGCAATTATCATCCTGAAAAGATGAAATTACGCAAACGTCGATGTACAGGTCCACAACTGAGTTGGATGATGAGAGAGTCCATACCCCCCCCCCCCCCCCCCCCCCCCAGTTTGGTATTTATTGATAAAATACAGCTTTTTATTATGGACGAGGCCTTGGGACGCACAAGCGGACCATCATCAGGTGCAGGCAAGTCATGAACTGAACATCAGTTGATCATGCACATTGCTGAACAGGAGTCATGTTTCGGACTGGACGCCAAAGCATAGAAACTACAAAATGTGTTACTCATGTGCGGTATCAATATTAACAAATAAAATGACTACTGTTTAAAACAAAAGTAGACGAAAAAATACACATAAAAAGTCACAGAGAAAGCAAACGAAGGAAAGAAACTAGGCCTAAAAATCCTCCACAAGTCACTCAAAGTATGCTTTTACCAACGATTGGAAGAAACCAAATCTTCTTTTTTGGGTCCACAATATCTTCTTTTACTATCCTCTTCCTCCATAAGGATTCTTTTTCCACTATTTGCGATAACCTTCAAAGTCAACTATGATGATCACTTTCAAGACATAGACGGGCTACTTCAAGAACGCTCAACGTCTAATGTCTTTGACTGCCCTGATGTGATCCTTCTCCTCTCCTCCAAGGACCCGGCTCGGATTCCCCAACGTAAGGACCACGTGCACTGGGTATCTGAGCAAGGGAGATGGCAAACAATACTAGAGTTCTTTGCTGGATTTGGGCGCTTGCGGAACCAGTTTATCCTTCAATGGTGTTGACTGGCTTTAAACCAACGTTTTTACACCAAACCCCTGTCTTAGGACCTCTACGAATTTTTCTCTGAACACACCGTGTACATATGGTATGGATCCCTTTGAAAATCCATTTTGGGTTTCTTCACTTCTTTTGGTTGACAGGGCTTCTTGTACCTCCACCACTCGAGAACATTCCTCTTCTGCTGTAGCCCATTTGGACTCAAGAGATGCCAAAACCTCTTCCTTCTCTTTCGAGTAAAGCCTCCTTCTCTGAAACAAAATGCTTGTAGCTCCGGCAGGAGAGAGACCTGACGATTCCTTTGAACACACTCACAGGAGGTGACGAAATTTGCGATGGAGATGACGACCAGTATCCTGGTTGGCTTGCGATAGACGGAGAACTTCAGATCAGCCCAGTGGTGAGAAACGTGGATGTTAAGATGCCAGAAACGCTATCCGTTGCTCACTTTCTGTCTTCACACGAAAAACTGATAGTCGGTCGAAGACTGTCAAAATATACTGGACGGAAGGCATGGAGCTCATTCACAACTTCTCACGTCTATCTCTCCTCTCCCTTCTCGCTCTCTTCTCCTCTCTGATCACTATCTTCTCTCCCTGACCGTAGAAACACCAAAATGTCGTCGACGTAGACGCATCCACCCCAATGCTGCTGGGGGAAGATTGATGACCAGAGACAACCAGCACTTTCTCTTGCAAACACTTCTCAAAATTGACTCATGAAGAGATTTGCAGCTATAGGCCCAAGACTGTTTCCCCATAGCAAACAACCGTCAGTCTGAATAACGATGCCATCGAAGGTTTCAAAGTAACTGGAAGTCATTAACGAAATCTGCCAAACTGATTCAGTTCGTCGACGGAAAGTCTTGGTCTTCAAGCGGCAAAGTTTTCAATTCAATAATTTCTGCTCCGTTTAGAATAGCTTCTGAACAACCTGTAGAGTTTCATGCAACAGGAACGTTTTGTGAACAGCGCGATTCCAACGCTCCAGTGGATGCGAAGAATCCATTAACTTACATCCTAGGTCCACGAAGTTTCTTGAACTACGGATACGAACTCCGATGAGTTTGAGCACAAACCGAAACATTGCTGTGACATATAAAACGGGTTCATCACATCAGCAAGATTAAACGGGACAGCTGGGGAGCAAGCAAACTGTCCTTGACATGTTGATTATGGGTCGTAAACGCGTTCTAGGTTTATGAATTTTTGGGAAGGGCCGTAGATATGAGGAGTTTGGTAAATGAGTGGGACCAACAGTCATGGCATGATCAGCTGATGTTCAGTTTCTATGACTGCCTGCACACTGATGATCGGTCGCTTGGTGCGTCCTGAAAGGCGCTCGTAACTAATAAAGCTGTATTTTATCAATACAAAAAGGACTTCTCTCATCCAACCTCATAATGTCTTTGTCCTTTAATTCTCAACAGCTCCACGCTGAAGTCTTTTGCCTCCACCATGAACACAGAAGAAGCTCTCTTGCAAAGAACGAGTAATCTGCGAATTCCAGCCAGTCTGACTAGAAACGTCGGTTGCTTCGAGGTGTCGATGATTATTTTTCGGTCCTGATCGAATACCATTTTTAACATTTCTTAAACACCAAATTCTCTTTGCCAGCACCAGAGAGTATGTCTAAGCGCACACCTGCTATTCTTCAGTTGTAAGCTGTTTTTCATTTTTTTAACCAATTCGCACATCCCACTAAGAAAATCACTGTCTTTAGTCAGTCAATTTACCATGATCATAAAAACTCTATTATATTTGATAAATGAACAAAGCAATAATCACCGATAACTACCGGGGTTTTAACTTGTTAATTTATTACGTTCGATGATAGGCTAAGGCTCACTACATCTATTGTTACACAGCATATGCCATATGCATTAGATTATTATGAGCTGAATTTGAAATGAAAATCATGCATAATTACCAACTTTCTTAACAAGATGAATGGAGCCAATGTAACATTAATACTGATAATGTATCCATTTACGCGTATAATCGTCCTTTCCTGTGGATGAGTTCTAAATACTTTTCTGAAAGTATTTTTCTTGTAAATACACTGATCATGTTTTATATTTTTATGATTCTATGATTTGATACCGAAACTTTCAATTAAAGAAAAGTAATTATGTTTTGGACAAAAATTTTATTGTAGTAAACATACCGTTCAACAGAGTGCAGCCAATAATTATAGTGAATCTCCAAGAGGAGATCAATAACTTTCAGATGATGTATGATACTTTTATAATCAAATGAAATGAGTGGTTGCTGACACTGAGATATTTCAACAGTTGTAATGATATAACATTAATTTTGCAAAATAGTGTCTATATTATGTCTATATTAGTCTTACATCATTTATGAGAAGTCTATTTCCGTCATTACTACACCTTTTCAAGTTTAAGTTCATCCATCGTAAGATTAAATTCATCCAGTTTATATACCACTTTTCATGCGCTATGTCGATGATTGTTTTGCTATTGTACAGAGCAAAGATCAAGCAATGTCACTTCTTCATCATCTTAATTCTCAAAATGACAACATAAAATTTGAAATTGAATTACCCTGTGGCAACGATAATCGTCTGAGTCTTCTTGACTTCTGCGTTACGCTGCATGCCTCAGATGAACCCCACTTTCGAATTTTATCGTAAACCAGCAAAAGAAAAAAACCTTTTTGTACAATATCGTTTTCCCGATATACCTCAAGAAGCAAAAACTAAGAACTTTATAAGAAACGAGGAAGAAGACAGAATAGCAGAACGATGCTTCGAATGATGCAATATACAAAAAAATTGTGAATAACTTTTAATTTAGGGACTCTTCAACTTAACGGTTATCCCTTATTCAATGATCAACTTCGCAAAGCAACAAGCAAATGAAAAAAGGAAAAAGAAACGAAAGTGGGACAGAATGTTGAATACATGTCATTTCCCATTTCCATTCGTCTCCGAAAAAGTAAGACAAACAAATCAAGAACGGTGTTTCGCCGAGAAAAACATAGATGTTAGAATAACAAGGAAGAACTAAAACCTTACGAAGTGCTTTGGAAACAAAAACGACCCCAATCAAGAGTGCACACTCCAAAATTGTCCCATCAGAAGAAACAATAAAATGTGTTACCAAAGGTGTGTAATATATTCAAGTTACATGTGAACAAGTGCAAACAATTTTATATTGGCTAAGCACCATTAGACATTTACCACATCTCGCCTCCTGTCGTGAACAACTCCAACAACATCAACTCATCCGTATTCAAACACCCTACAAGCGTGTAATCATCTCTAGAACAAAAATAACAACAACAATTTTGTCATTTGATAATGATTCCACCAACCTTCGTTTGAGAGAAGCCTATTACATCAACAAGTTTAAAACCAAACTTCAACTCAAGACACGAACTTGACCTTTCGAAGTTATAGAGATTTCCTCTTTCATTGACTTTGTTATTCCACAGTAATCAGATTTTTAATTCACATCCTATTTCTCCCCTTTTTTTTCTTCCTGTCAGGTCATTTACTATAAATGCTAATGGTACAATGTAACCCTTTACTACCTGCCGCATAGCTCCTTCTCTTCTTTTACCATAGTTTGCATATTTTGTACTTCTTTTTTATATATCTCTTGATGTGAATTTCAAATTTTATTCTGTAAATCTTTCACTAACTGCCTGATGATGCCTACGGATAGTAGGAGAAATATATTGCAGTAATAAGCAATTTTTGATAGATTCTAACAATCTACTTGGCTCTTTCCAACTTATAAAAATTAAATGTATAGCCAAGGAATATTCCCAATTATATTCATCCAGCATAACTTATATTTCAGATGCTATGACATTATTTTCATCCAGGATAAGTTATAGTTCAGATATCGTAATTTTAAATTCATCTAATGTATAACCAGGGATATCTATGATTAATATCTATGGTACTCTAGGGATTGGAAACTTTGAATCTGTGGACGATTAGCGGAGGCCAGATTTTTACAAAATATTTCAATCGCTAGATGCAATTATCAATGCATAAAATCATTTTTAAATATTCCTGCATTCATTATTAATTTCAACATTTATCATAATATGTTATTCCGACAATAACTAATAAGTTATATTTTCCGTCATGAAGTTTACACAAGGATGCAATAATTGTGTTATGTAATGATACGTGAATTGTGCATTCATCAAGTTCCCTAGAACTTTCCTTATATGTTATAATGGCAAAAAGATTAAATATACAACAATGTACATGTATAATGTAGCATACTTTATTTCAATGTTTATTTGGATAACTTGTTTTCTTTCCTGATATCAGCTTCGTGTTTCTGATCATTTTCTTTCCGAATAAAACCTGACAATTTTGTTGTGGCTAATCTGTGAGCGATTCCCTCCTTTTTTCAAAATTAAAATTAGTGTCATGTAAAATGGTGAGACAATACACCAAACGATTCAGATAAAGATGTTTGTTGGATGTTGGAAAGAAGCTGCATGAGAGCAAACAATAGTAAAATAACTCTTTTGGTGGTAATGTAAGGAGACTTCGATTCAGACCATTCAGAAAGACGATTTCATCAGGATCAGCATTATCACGTATGCTTTTGGTTGGGATCAATCGGCACGCTTTCCTTTTTAGCAATGTATCCTGCAACATAAAATAATGTCGAGCGGACAACTTGAGGTAGTTTGCAGACTTTATTTTGAGCTTGGTCAATTGCTTTCCATTCTTCATAAGAAAGATCAAGGTTGCTGCATTCAAAGCATGTATTCGATGTTGGAGAATACTTTCCGTTGTCTAAGCAATCCAGTTCATGCAACGTCTTCACACGACGGAATTTGGAAGCAATCAGAACTTGCTCAAAGGCGATGTAATATAGTTCACAAACGTTTCTCTGTAATATTTGAACTCGCCTTCAAGACAGTCGCTCTGAAAGTGGCCAAGAAGCAGATATTTCACTTTATGCATCTCCAAAAGATGTTTTGACATGGATGTAAGTTCATCTAAAGTTTGTGTGAGAGCCTCCATAGTTTCGACGGTCAATGTTTGCATTCTCCTTGCACCACGACTCGGAGTAATTTGCTTGAATGATTCACTCATTTTAGACAAGTATCCAACTGAGAAACATGTGACACCGGAGCACGAATATTGTCATTCAGATGTAGATGTGCACTGACACTTCGATTATTTAAATGCTTCGACATATTGAGGATGTGGTAAATGAAGCATGCTGTCTCTTCCTTGCCGTACTGACTTAAGGCTGCAATTGTTTTATCATCAGACACTTCCAAAAATAAATGAACTTTTTGTTTTTCAAAAGCATTGGGATTCAGTGCATTTGATGTTAGTTACGTTCGGCGAAGAGAAGATTGTTTTTCTTTTTCATATAATTTGTTGCCATCTGTTTTGAATTATCACAAGCGTATCCTAAAATATGTCCACCTCTCAGTCGCACTGAAAGTAAAATGCGCACTTCATCAAATATAAACTCCACCACAATTTTGCTAACATCGTTCATGCCAAAAGAGAAAAATTGTTTTGCATATTTCAGCCGCTTCAAGTCTCGGAATACCAACATCGTTGAAAAAGAACCAAATTTTTTTGTGAGAGTGTTTGGGTAGTCGAAGTGGAAGATAAGATAATGAGATTTTTATAACAAGTCCTGTTTATTAGAAATAAATTCAGTTGCACCATCAGCATGAATGATGAATTATTATCTTCGAAACCATTTACTTCATAACGTAAGTAGTTCGAGCAATCCAGTACACTTGAATTGAAGGAGTTCTCTTCAAAGTTTGCAATTTTTCTCTCAAAGATATTGTTTGATCAATGGCATTTCGTTTCAAAATTCTTTCACGAATGCAGATAATGTTTTACTAACTGTGACCAACGTTCGATCTTATTCTGAAATCCGAGCAACTGTTGTTGGTTATACCTGACCATTTTCAAAGATGGCGTTTTTTGCAAATTAGTTGAGAGAGTCGCAAGAGATTCTGTAGATGTAAACGTCTGTATTTTCAAGCTCGCTGCTGATGGACAACAAGAGTACGTAATCTCCCTTGATAATGATATCGATTGGGAACTTTTTTTGCTTTGAATATCCTTTTTAAAGGTCTGGAAATTTAATAATTTATCATGCGAATTAAAATCTTCCAATTCATCTGGAGCAAAATTTCGCTGTGTAGGCAATAATCCTCGTGTGCCTGAAAGTCGTCCACGCTTGCGTTCGTTCAATTTCTCAATAGAGTTGCTTTCCTCAAATATACTGAAGGAGGCCGTGACTTGATACAGATTTTTTTTCCACGACAAACAATTCTTTTTTGGGTTTGTCTCAGGTTTTAGGCCAATTCAATGAACAGACTCACATGTTCCTTGTTATTACTTCACTTTTAATTCTATTTTTCAGCACCTTTATCCACGATTTAAGTTGGTCTTCATCCTTCAAGGGAATCGATAAATTGATACGTTTACAGATTTCTTGTGTCCGGCGCGCTT
>CAJQUW010006298.1:60000-61464 GCA_907163375.1 Prostheceraeus crozeri | reverse complement strand
GGGATTCGTGGATAACGTGGTTTCCTTCTAGCCATGAGTTAAGTCGATTATTAATAATTTTAGTCATTATTTTTTCTAAGCATGTTGATAAATTTATGCATCTGTAAGACATTACATTGTCTTTACATCCTTTGTTAAGTAATGGGTGTTCACCAACTGTATTGCCATGGAATGTTTCGATCTTCCATTATGCTGTTGAAGAGATGCACTAAAATTTCGCTCGATTCGTCTATATTTTTTTTAAACAATTCATACACGAGACCATCTGGTCCACTGGACTTCGAGTTGGTACTTTTTTCAGACATTCTTTTACTTCCTCACTTGTTATATCTGATTCCAGATGATTTTTGTATTCGTTACATATTTGTAGTCGAAATTTTGTTTGTAATTATCAGTGAAGAAAGAAATACAGTGGGTCGATATACAATCTACTTCTCTAAGCGATGTTGTTGAATCTATTTCTTTGACATATTTTTGGAAATCGCTTATTGTAAGATGCTTTTCTTGGATATGTTTTACTAATGTTTTGTTTTCTCTTTAATAATTTGCCAGTATTCTTTATGATTTTTTTCATTTTTTTCAAACTTCGCTTTTTCTAATTTTTGATAGTCTCTTTAATTTATTTATTCTCTTCTCTCTTTTGATTGTTTTATTTAACTCACGCTTGTATTTCATTAGATTGACTAAGTTGTCTTCACTGTTTTCACACTTTAGATCGTAAATAGCCTTTTTTTAGAGGTTGGGTATACTCTTCTACATTCCCTTGTTTTTTCAGAATAAATGATTTTATTTGATGAATTTTGAGTTTTTCTTGTTGAGAAATTCTTGTCGTCTATCATTCTTTCATACACAGCTGGGGTGGGTGGTAGTTTATTATTAGCGTTAATTTCATGTAAAAGGTATTGGCATCTGATTTTATAACAATCATTATCGAAGTTCGTTTCTTCATTTTGACTAGTCCATTTATGAGGTCTGATTGATTGGATGGGTTAATTTTTTTATATGATCGTCTTGGTATATCATTATTTGAATGATTGCAATGAGCTTCGCTCTTTTCGTCTATAGCCAACTCGAATATCAGTGGGATGTGATCAGTATATAGAGTAGGTTCCAAAATACAAATTTCCTTATATATGGTATTATTGAGTGCGATATTAGTAAATAATCAATGACTGATTTTCTTAATATTTCGCATGTAGCGTAATATATGTAGGCTTTCCAGGTTCAAATCGACCGTTTGCAATGATTAGTGATGTTTCGTTACTGAATTCAATAATTTGTCTGCCTTGTCCATTGATTATTTCGTCAGATGAATTTCTTGACAGGAGGGTCACTCCGTTAATATCATTTACTTAAATTTTCCGGTTCGTCCATTTAAGTCTCCTACCAGAATTTTGTGCTTCATTTTGAATTTTGAAATATAAACTTTAATTTTGTTGACGTAATTGCTCTCCTTGTATTTTG
>CAJQUW010006298.1:0-55000 GCA_907163375.1 Prostheceraeus crozeri | reverse complement strand
GGTGACAGCTCATGAAATAGAATTGACGCACGGATTGACTTTGCCATAACGTAGCTCACATAACGACTTTTATTAACTTACATCGTCTATTCTATAACAATCGGAAGTATTATTCTGTTGAAGATAATCAGATAAGTTGAGAACGATGACAATCCTCATCTTTGTTTCCGGCGCCCGTTTTGTACATTGTAAACCGTAGACCGACAATTATCCTACAAAATTACTGACAAAATCAACCGACGATTGTCACCTCCAATATCCTGCGATATCCGACGCATTTGTAGGTTCTCCACCGACATCGAAACAGATGCTTTGTATGCAAATTAACCAAACAAAAACTGTTGAATGTTGATTGATTTTTTCGATTAGTGATTGCTTGACTTTTGGGCAATCTGTATTATTGTGTGGCAAAACCATGATTTATTTTGTCATAACTTAATTAATTACCTACATTTTTGATTAAATTTAAGCTATAATTCATTGCTATTCATTTTGTCGCCTTTTGTCAGATATTGTTTGTGTTTAGTGGCAATCATCCTACAAGAACTAACAATGACCGACAAAATAGATTTTGTAGGATAAATATCTGTCAATTGTCAGTCACGGTTTACAGCATAGAAATCAACAATACCATAGAAAGTCCTAGAATGGAAATTGCATGAAAATTATGGCACACGCCGGGGGAACTTAGTTGGGGCAAATAGAAAATTGTATGAGCTGGTTTCCTTGTTTTCTGGTTGGCATTTATATTTATCAAGCCAATTCTTGATCTGGATTGTTGCCCCATGTCCAAAGAGCATGTACACGAAAGCAATAATGAATCTACAAAATACTGCAGCGACATGATGACAAAGAAGGATATCCTCTAAAACGTTCTGTACGTTCATCATTTTGAAATATCGCTCCTATAATCTATCAGGAGCATAATCAGACTCTTATGCAACTTGTAATGTCGACTTACAGAACATGCATAACTCCAGCTTAAAATCAGAGGCCAAGAAATATTAGAGTATTCATTTTACTTTAAAGGGTTCCCCTGTTCACTAAATTTGAATAATTTTCAAAATCCCTACGTGCATTCGAATATCAGCTTCCAAAATATCACGTGTCATTCAATGATTAATTGAAAAGTTCCAGCGACATTTCATTTATTTGAGAAATGATTGTCGGTAAAGAAACTTTCAAAGTGTTTATTCCAGAAAAGCGACAGGTTTCTTAGCCACTTGAAGAAGAAATTATCCAATAATTAGACTTTCTATCGGTGAATTCTTCAGATGTTCTTACAAACAGCACACCGACCACTTTCAATTGTAACTTTGTGAGCCAATTTTTAATTCTCATTCAAATATGGAAAAATTGGAAAATAGTTGTCAGTGACTGCTACAAATAGACACACTATATTAATCCATGGAATAGTAGGCTATTTCACATGAAACAATGCCGCCATCTCACTTGCAATTATCTTCATGAAAATCCTGTAATTAGGTGTCAACAACTTCCACAACCAACTTGGCAAATAGTTTCACTATGATACAATGTTTTAGATCGAATCTGATCAACAAACCATAGATTTTTTCCATGTGCCATCATTGTGCATAGGCAAGATATCAAACTTCCATTCTAGTGTACTATTATCTACTTCTATGCTTTACAGTGTAGTAAATAAAATACGATTCATCTCCAAATGCATTCATGAATTCGATTTCTTGGTTAACAAGGTATGAAAGTGCACTGATAAGGGGTTTTGATGTTCATTTGGTCAAATTGCCTCACAGAAGGTCGAATTGTCGGATATCTATGTCGAAAGTCAATCATTTTTTCTAAACGAACATCTGGCAACTTGTGGTGTCAGGTTGTAGTGCGAGGGGTAGTAGTCCGGCAGCCAGAACGAGTTTCTGCAGGGAACGAGGCCGAAAATAAGACTTTCACAGAATGATGTACACCCTATGTCTGCCGTGTTCTAGAGAGTTCCTCTTCTTGTCAGACAGGATCAAAGAAAGCAAATTTTAATCCAATGGGACGCAGATTGAAGTTTTTGGTTAAAATGATATTTTCTTTGTTTTCTCTTGTCAACTGAAAAGTATTAAGTCTAAAGTCACAATTTTTGACATGGAGTGTCTTCAGGTCATTTCCTGTTATGTGTATGTGATATTATTATGCTTCTGATCGACAATGTATGTGAGAATGTGGTTGAATGTGGATTAAATTGCTCAAAATGCCCGTGTTTGCGACATTAAAGAGGCTCGCCAAAATTAAATGTGCTTAGCAGTATAGACAGGGGTGCATGAACATCATTCGAAATGACCTGAAGACATTCCATGCCAAAAATTATGACTCTATGCTTAGTATTTTTGCTTAATCAGAGAAAACACAGAAAATTTCGCTTTAGCCAAAACTTCAATCTGCGTCCCATTGGACTGACATGTGTTTTTCTTTGACAGTGTCTGACACGAAGAGAACTCGGTAGAAATCGGCAGACGCACTGATTCGCAGTGGGCATAGGGTGAACTTCATTCTGTGAGTCTCATTTTCGGCCTCGTTCCCCGCACAAACTCGTTCAGGCTGCCGGACTATAGAGCAAGCCGCTTTGGGTTGGATTTTCCCATTTCGTAAGCAAACACCATCGGTGGTGTTTGAAAGTGCTTCCACAAAATAAATATCGAGAGATAAACAGTCAGCTTTGACGGGATTCCCCAATGGAAAGTTAAGACGTAAAGTCATGCATGAATATTACAAGTGGTGATATCTATGTCACGAATGCAAATTTCTATAAATACAATTGTGCTTTTCAGATGTACAAGGTGACATTAGCTGTTATAAACTTATAATTCATGACTATTTCATAGAACTCTACACCAGGTTAATAATTTCCATCCGGGATAAAAATTACCCGCGTCGTGGAACTTCTTAACCTGTGGGCATAGAAAACCTTACAAAATCATGCATTTTATCATTGGACTTTTAGGGCAGAAATATCAGACGTTGCTATGATAGCAGCCGAGACTGTCTGATTTTTCTGCCCCGAAATTTATGATATAATGCTATTGTATGTTGCTCTGAAGAAGTCTGTAAATATTACAATTCTCTTAGTAATAAAAAGCGACTGTTGTTGTAAAATTTGGTAGCTATGAGACACTCCCACTTTTTCACTTACACAGGTGTAACAGTTAAGTGACTAAATAGAATACTTTCTTTGCTTTCAGTTTTTCAGTATTGTATGAGTTCGGATATTGTGTATTGTCTAATTTATCTTCGTATTGCTCTTTTTTGCGGTGGAGGTTCTTTGTTTGCTTAGAACGCATGTGATCTTTTTTGTTGTTATGATCTTCAGATCATTCGGCGTGTGCGTGAAGATTAATTCTATGGCCTGACATTCCTTTGTTGACAGTGTTGTTCTAATGCGGCAAACGTGACTGAGCGGTGCTCCGATGCATATTGCTGACTGTCCGGTCTCGTGACATCCAGACAACAATTTTCTGTGATGACAATGCCGTGAGGTCAAGTATTCATTCCTGTTTACATTGTATATGTAAATGTAACCATGTATTTCTTTTCCTTTCAATAGAAATCATTACCATTTCCGCAAGTGTGTTTTTCCGATGCTGAAGCAACTGAAGTCTTAAGTCGACTTAACAGGCCTATGGGATAGGGCAAGTCAGATGATGACAAGGGAAAGATATAAGTTGCACAAAATGGTCAGATATAGAATACATGAAGTGTAGTTGAGAATCATAGTCATTGATTTTGATGTGCTTGGATGATTTTTATAAAACGATGAATTGTTTATGTTATTCACGTTCTTATCTTGAGTTGAGTTTTAGTAATCGCATGTTATCGCATTATCGCATTAGATATCGCATGTTGGTTTGGTCATTTTCTTGTTATAATTTCTGCTACAATATATTGTGGCCATTGTATTCTTTTGTGCTTGTAAACAGATGAAGAGTAGTCTTCCATTGTGTGTTTTTTGATTCTGGTGTAAGTCTGACAGTACTATTAATATAGAATTTGTTGCATTTTGAGCAAGCTACTTTGTAGACTACATTTTGTATGAAGCAAATTTCGTTGTTTTCAATATTACAATTATTCAGTTCACATACCGCATGTGGTTTGTTCTTTCCTTCTTTTGCAACACATTTCTTAGAGTTTTAGATCTATGTGAGAGTCCCACGTTGATTGCTCTTTTGGAATATTCGTTTGATAAATTGGCTCGTCCACAGAAATGAATGGTTTTCAAGTAGCATTTTATATTCGCATTGTCTTTAATCCAATGTTTCTTTGCTTCTTCTTTGATCTTTGATCGAAATTGTCTGGATGATCATTTATTCTCAACATTTTATTGAAATCTTGCAAATGGACTTCTGTGATTTCCATGTCAGAACATCGCTTTTTAATTCTGTTTCTTTCATGATAGATAACTGCTATTTTAGTTGATGTGGGGATGTTCACTTTGAAATAAATGAAAATGTCTTTCTTCGTTGTTTTCTGGAAAATGCTGAATCTGGGCTCTTCGGTATTTGTGAAGTCCAGAAGGCTCAATGTGTTGTTTCTGTTGGGAAATTCAATTTCGAATTGAATGCTCGACATCTAATGTATGCTACAATTCAGATTGTCTTTTCCAATGATATGCGATGGAATTTACATTTTGACAGCATTGTCAGTAGTATATAGTGTGACATCCGGCTCGACGCTTCGCTTCGCTTTGCTTCGCTTCGCTTGCGCCGGATGTCACACTTTTGCGGGTTTTTTCAAAAAATCAAAATTTCAAAAATTTCAAAAATTTAGGTAGACTTCAAATTTCACGTGGCCGAAGGCCGAAGGGCGAAAATTTAAGCGTTTTTAAAAATACCCAATTTTCAAATTTTTCAAAATCTCAAAATTTGAGAATTACAATTTTCACCCTTAAAATCATGACCGTTCCAGGACACCGAAAATCATAAAAGTTAAGAATCTCAAAATTTGAGAATTACAATTTTCTCGCTTAAATCATGACCGTTCCAGGACACCAAAAATCATAAAAGTTGAGAATTTCAAATTCATGAATTTTATCCATCTTTCAGGTTTTTAAAATATAACATGTGACTAATAATATTTCTTTAAAAAATGGAAGAAACAAAAGTGGATGAAACCGCAAGAATATATCCTTCGTTATCTCAATTAAAAACAGGTGAAATGGCTCTCAATTATTATTAAGATTAGAGCATTATGATAAATTAAGAAGACGCAATTATTACTTAGTCATTCTTCGTTATTGTATGCTCAACATTATTTAAAGTACTAATTGTGTGAACTAGAAGATCATTGTAACTCATAAACTCAAAATTATTCAATGAACCCGTACACTGGCTGATAATTGAAGAGAGAGAAACATCTAGCAGCTTTCCCCTAAAATTATCGTGCTATCTCTTGTCATTTCAATTTACCCATCGGTAAACTTTTGACATTTCAACTTACGCGTGCGTAAAAGTTTTGACATTTCAATTTACCCCTACGTAAATTATTTTCAGAATCTGTTTTCAAAATCTATTTTCAAAATCCATTTGCAAAGTCTGTTTTCAAATTCAGTTTTAGAAATCGATTTGCAAAATTCATTTAGCGTTTGCCAAACACATACCGGTAGTAAAGTACTTCCCATTGTGAAGACATGAATAGATTAAGCACATAAGAGTGCATTGACAATAAAAGCAAATGACAATAAAATTCTTCTTGTGAACTCAGAACGCATAAACGCCGATATGCGGGTTAGTTGTTATGGCAATTTTAAACAATCATTTTAACGATGAAACATATTTTACAAATGAAGTTCATGAAGAAAATGGAAATATATAAACAATATAGATTAGAATAATTATAATATAATCATTTCAAAATCGAATAAGTAGTAAGGAAAGTCATCATTATGAAACAGTTTTAAATCAATACCCCTTCTGACTAAGTAGTAAGGAAAGTCATCATTATGAAACCGTTTTAAATCAATACCCCTTCTGACTAAGTAGTAAGGAAAGTCATCATTATGGAACAGTTTTAAATCAATACCCCTTCTGACTAAGTAGTAAGGAAAGTCATCATTATGGAACAGTTTTAAATCAATACCCCCTCCCTTCTGACTTCTAGGGGCCCCTTAAGAAATTTTTTAATTATAAAATGAGCAACATAAAGGAGTTTTTTAAATTATATGGAACGCAAACCACGACAAATTTCGACCTAAAGAAAATCGCAAATGAATTAGGAATAAAGAATTTTCATGTTCTAATGAGAGCCGAATTACAATTCCTAAAAAATAAGCCAACTGTAAATTTCATAACGAATCTTCACACTTCAGACCAAAAAGGCGTACATTGGTCAGCGGGGCATAGAAATAAAAATGGGGATAATTACTATTTTGACCGCCCGGAGGCTGAGAACTATTGGTTCGACTCTTATGGACTTCCACCTACAAACGAAGTCAAAAAATTACTTGGCAATGGAATTTATAATACATTTCAAATTCAAAAACCGGGAACTACTTATTGTGGTCAATTATGTCTTTATGTTTTATTTAAATTGCAAAAAGTAGTACCATTTCTTGATATTATGCTAGAATTGAACGAACCGTAGGTTCTATGGCTACGCCTAACAAGGGAATTTCATTCCCGAAACGTTAGTTCCAATAATAATGATAATTAAAAATCACTTCGTTGTAATTCATTTTGATAAAATCGGCCTCTGATATTTTCATCATCTAAATCTTTGATTTCGTAAGTAATCGGATAAGTTTGATTTATTTTGCAAACTTCAAATATTTCTTTAGTCCAATAGCCAACAAAGCCTTTTTCAAATTTATTCTTATATTTAAATATTCTAACTCTATCTCCAATTTTAAATTTCGGCTTAAGTTTCTGCAAATTCGGATTACTCTCATTCGAATAATTATTCTCGAATATTTTTTTTCTTATCAAATCAGGGTCGTCAGAAGCATTCTTTGGAGTTTCTTCAATACCAGAATGAACTTTATTATTGTACTCTTCTACAACTCCTGGTAATATCTTCAACCATTTCTGATTTCTTTGCTCAGTAAATTTCTCGAATAATTTATTTTTTAACGTCCGATTGAATCTTTCTATCACTACGGCCTTCCCTGCATTTTCAGTTGAATAAACTGAGCCTTGGCGATGACTTTCGTCTGTTTAAATAGTGGCTGAACGTTTCGGTTATAAAATTCCGATCCTTTATCAACAAACAATTTTTTTGGCTTTCTATTACTTTCTTTAAAGATTTCTTCAAACGCATATTTAACTGATAGACCACTTTTTTTAAGAGGTTTTACCCAAGCGTATCGTGTATATAAATCTATAACGGTCAATGCGTATTTATAATCTTTTTCATTCGGCATATGAATAAGATCAGCACTCCAAATATCATCTTTATTAAATACTTTTACTTTCAATAAATATTTAGGCCTTCTGTATTCTTTATGAATTTCGGACGCGTAGGTTCGAGCGTTGCTCTCAGACAGCTTTGCTGTCGTTTCATTTGCTGTCGTTTCATTTAAACCCTGACCGAATAATATTTTAGCTTGTAAAGCTTTCCTAACAAACATTCTTTCAATTTTTTCTCTAAATGTAGGATTTTGAATACTATCTAATTCTTGAATAATCTTCTTATCAGCTGCATGACGAGAACTTAGATCATGATTTCGATAAGCTAAATCATGTCTATAAGCGGCGGCATCTACTCTATTTATTGGTTCTTCACCTGGTTTCGGATTATTATTCTCATCTAGTCTTATATCTAATCGAGTTCCTGGACCAGTATATGAATGACCAGGAAGATGTTTTTCTTTCGAATATTTACTCCAAATAAATCCAGGAAAGTTTCCTAATGTTTTTTGTATGTCACCACCGTAGGTAGTAGCCAAACTTTGTTTGTCGTCGTTACCTTCATAAATTTTACAATTTGAGTTTTTATTTTTGTTTAATAGATAATTTAATAAATCTAAATTAGCAATTTTTAATTTAATTAAATTTTCGGAATTTGTAGAATTCATTTTAAAAGATAAAATAAATGTTTTACCTAATCGGACCAAAGGTCCTCAGGTTACTAACCTATCGAACTTTGTTCAGAGGCTTTAGCCGATCGGACCAAAGGTCCTGAGGTTATTACCTTATCATACTAGGACTTAGACATATTCCAGAACCATCTTTAGTTTCTTTAATTTCAATTAAATCATCAAGATTGTGGAGAATATTTTTGAGAACTCGTTTTCCTTCATCAACTAATTTCAATTTACTAATAAAATTATCTACTACTCCTTCACCCCTAGCAACTTTCTCTAACTCTCTATTATGGCGTTTTTGTTCTTCTAATGCTGCCTTCTCTGATTTATTTTTATTTACTGCTTGGACAATACCAGCTGTCCCACCTGCAACACTTCCTGCTGCTGCTATGCCTCCTATTATTAGTGGAATTAATGGGAGAATTCCACCATTCTTTTCTTCTTGTAATTGAATATTCTCTATCATTGGTTTACTTATGTAATACTTTTTTTTATTAATCGTAATAGTTTTAGGGGTATTTTTGTCAACAATATTACCTAAATTTAATTCAACAGTTTTATTATTATTACTTTTCGCTTGCGACATTTTTAATGAAAAATTTTAAGTTACGAAAAATTTTAATCTATTCTAGTTATGAAAAAATTTTAAGTTACCAAAATTTTTAATCTATTCTAGTTACGAAAAATTTTTAAGTTAAGAATTTTTAATCTATTCTAGTTATGAAAAAATTTTATTACTAATTACTAAAAAAAATTTTAATCAAAGAATTTAATTAACCTATCCTAGCCATCTTTCCATTAAGAATTTCAATAGAATATTTTACATCTTCTAGCAATAAACCATAAGCCATCAATGAAGTTGTAGAATCTTTCTTTTCAATATTAATTGTTACATCACAACCAGTCTTGATAATATCTTCAGATTGTGCACTTAAATCGAAACAGAAAACAGGATATAAATGTCTCCAATCTCCAGGAGTTAATTGTGGTTCAACTCCAAATTCTATACAAAGATTTCGATAAGAATCATATCCTTCCATAATTTGATTATTGGTATCATCGAATCTTAATGGATCAATTGGATATCGGGTTTGATTTAATGAAACTTGTAAACTTCGAATTGTATTAATATGGAAGAGATTATTGTTCTTATCAAAACTTGGAGAATTATTTCTTTGAAAAATTAGTAATAAATATCTTGGTGTATTCGCAGTTCTAGTAAAATGCCAGTTAAATCTTTGTTCGGAAAAAGTTACTGAACTAGCAGTTCTCTTTAGAAAATTAACTGGAATTGGTTTGTTAGTATTTAATCTTTTTGCAATAGCTGTTTCAACCTCTAAACTATGAGTAATATGCTTAATCCACCATTCAAGTCTATCAATTTTTAAATATGCTTTTTTTCCAGTCTTACCAAAAAAGATTAATTCATTATTTGCTGTACGATGAATTATTAATTTAAATTTTAATTGATATGAGATTTTATCATAATCTAAATATCCGAATAATGGAGACAATGACCAATTTACTGTTTGCTTACTTTTCTTGTTAAACTCACGTCTTTCTTTATATGCATCATTATTTGTTTTATTTAAATGTTTTGCAATATTTTCTACATCTTTCGCAATTCCTGCTGAATCTGTTCCAGCGTGAGTTAAATCATCAACAATTATACCATCATTTGTATCAGGAAACCAACCTTCGATTTCATGCTTTTTATTATTTTCACCAATTGTTACAAATCTAAGCATTGTATCAATTACACCTGGAGAATCACTTATTGTTTCTATATTTTGAGTTGCAACATCTAAACGCATTTGTATAAATAATCTTGGAAAGAAATTATTCTCTAGTGCAATATTATCGGTATCTGGTAATGGTGTTGTAAAATTGGCATCACTATATAAAGAATATTCACAGTGTGAAAATGAATCAGGTAGATATAAATAACTTTGTTGATTATCAACTTCAAAAATTAAATCACCTCCAGTATTCACTCTACTTGAAGATCCGGGATTCATAGCAATTCTTATATAGTCAATCTTTTTTTGATGATAACTGACGAACGGAGGATCATCTAATCTAAATT
The DNA here is from genome assembly GCA_907163375.1 of Prostheceraeus crozeri. Lineage (NCBI taxonomy): Eukaryota > Metazoa > Platyhelminthes > Polycladida > Euryleptidae > Prostheceraeus > Prostheceraeus crozeri. Next base: position 44,879 of record CAJQUW010006298.1, on the reverse strand, counting down.
TATTTTCGATAAGCGAAGACATTTTTATAAAAAATAATTTGACTTTTTTGTTTTTCTCACAGACAGAAAAAATGTTTACTAAAACATAATTTTAGAATTTTACCAAAAAAATTTTACTAAAACATAATTTTAGAATTTTACTAGAGCAGCTCCGCTACAGCTTTGCTGGTTAGACCGAAGGTTGCTATTAATACCATTGCCTCTTATTTCTTCAATTGAACGTTTTATGGCTACGCCTGATTTCTTCTTATGTTTACTATCAGACGGAGCTCCGCTCCTCAAGGTTTCACCCCCTACAGCTATGTTAGCAATTTTATTTTTTGTTTCCTCTGAAAGTTTTTTTAAATTTTTTAGTTCTTCAGAATCATTCCTAAGTTTACGAATAGCTTCTAGTTGTTTTAATTCGTTTTGAGACTTAACAGCATTTGATATTGTACTAGCTGTACTACCTATAGCAGCTGCTCCTTTTGCAGCAGATGTAATCAAATCTTTATTATTTTTAATTAAGTTAACGATACTTCCAATACCAGAAAAGATGCCAGCCCCTTCTTTTTGAACGGCACCTGTGGTGCCTAGGAGCTTTTGTGTTCCGATTGTTTCTACACCGTCATAATGGTAAACAGATTTCATAGATGGTTCATGAGCAATTTTTTGATTTGAAGCAAAATGTTTAAGATTGTGTTTATAAATTATAGGCATTTTTTAGGATTAAATTTGACTTTTGGGAAAAAATATTTACGTTTGTGGACGGCTAAATTCTATTAAGATTTACGTTTGTGAATGGACAACAACTTCCAGATAACTTTATTAATTGACTGTTGCACTTTATCTATTGCGTCAAGCAGCGTGTGATGTACTTTAATTTCTTTTCTATTAACTTGCATTTTCTGCTGATTAATCTTCAATGCCGTTTTAAGTGCATTTAACTTAATTTTAAGAACATCTAATTGTCTTTTAACAGAATCTAACTGTTCTTTATTTTCTTTAGAGTTTTCTTGTAAATTTTTCTTTAATTCATTTTCTAAATTGATTTTCAGATTTTTCATTTTATCAACTTTTTCATTAAGTGAGTTTACTTCATTTATTATTCTATTCATCTTTTTCATTTGTTGAGTAATTTTAGAACTTAATTCATCAACACTTTTTTGGAATGTAGTTTGTAACTGCTTTAAATTTTTTTTAATTCTTTCAGGAAGTTTTTCTATTTCATCTTCTAATTGTTCTTTTAACATTTTTATCTGATGTTTATTTTTAATTACTGCAGATTTTGACTTTATAGAAAGTAATATTAAAATTTTTGATTGTTCAGAAATCTTTTTAAAAAGTTTTGCTATATCTGCTTCTAGCTCTCTATCCTTTTTATCAAGTTTTAATAATTTTTCGTTTAATGATTTGTCATTAAGTTTTAGCAACTTTAATTCATTCATCAGTGGAACCAAACCATCGTTTATATATTTTTCTTTTAAGTCATTGATTTGTGTATCAACATATTGTTTATTTGTTAACTCTGTATTTTGTTGCGGAAGAATAGAAAGATGCAATGGACCAGATAAAACGTCTCCAGTTTTCATAATATAATTTTCTATTTCTATTTCTAATTCACGATTATTTGGGATATATGCACCTCCACCAACATTTGGTAACATCATCTTTTAACAATAAAAAAATAAATTTTTTTTCTAATAAAAATAAAAAAATAAAATTTTTTCTAATAAAAATAAAAAAATGGATAAAGCAAATTTTAAAAAATTATATTCGTCCGCATCATCCTGTTCTTCTTATTCGACGAGATCAACGGGATTTGAAAATAAATGTTTTGATAATAATAATAATAATAATAATACTATTACAAATCCATGTATAGATGTTAATATTTTATTTCAATCACAAGCCGAAATATTTAGAGAACAAACAAAAGGTTTACCTTCTATAGAAACTAACTATTGTTTATTTCCAGGAGACCCGTTTATAAAATTTATGGAGATTGTAAGCAAATATAATGATGTAGCTTATGTTGAATTAAATAAAGAAAATACGGTTATAATAGGTCATAATAATGTTTACGGATTTATTAGAGCAGTTTTGCCGATTAGTAATACTGATTGGATAGAAACTAAAATTATTAATTATATCAATATTAAAGAATTAGTTAAAAAATTAAAATCTTTCTCAAAGGAAAAAATTAGATTATTTGTTGATGAACAAAACCAATATAATATTCATATCGAGAGTAAAAAGCATAACGAAGAATTATTATGTCAAGTATATTATAGAGATACAATTTATAAACAAGAAACATTAGAAATGCCACAAAGATATGATGATGATACTTATATAGGATTATATTCAAATTTAAATATTAATTTGTTAAAATCTTACATAATGGTTTAGCTCAACAAGAAAAAATTTATATGTGGACAACACCTTATACTATTAACAATGTCCATAATCATAATCATAATAAACGAACTGAAGGTTCTAGGGCTTTGCCCGATCTTAAAGAATCTTATGATAATAATGATGATAATAATATAGATGATGATAATATAGATGATGATTCTGAAACATCTGAAAATGGTGTAAATGGTAAAAAAGATTATAAAAATATTAGTAATTATAAAAATTTATCTAAATTTCATTTTCTTACAATTGAAAATAATAATGATGGTATAGTTGAAGATACTGTTAGACAACTATGTGTCGGGTCTACAAAATTTAAATTAGGATTTACATCTAATCAATTTAAAATTTTATCATCTTTAATAAAAACTAAAAGTGATTCAGATTATGGTGGTGTTATTAAATTTTCCAAAAGAGATCAAAGACCAATATTTTTCTCAATTATATTATTATCAGATAAAAGATGTAATTTAGAGTTAGATATTCCAATAAGAGAATGGTATCCTATCAGGGAATGGCATCCTATACCAAAAAGTGTAATTTATGATGTTGAAGAAACAATTTATGATGATGAAGAATCAATTGATGATGATGATGAAGAATCAATAGTTAGTGAAAATAAATTTAAATTATCTTTTGATAAAACATTATATGATGAAACTTCATATGATAAAACTTAATAGAAAATACCAAAATATTCGATAAATATATTTTCATATGTAATAAGTTTTTAGATGTAATAAGTTTTTAGATGTAATAAGCTTTTAGATGTAACAAATTTTTTAGATGTAATAAATTTTTTAGATGTTATAAATTTTTTAGATGTTATAAATTTTTTATATGTTATAAAAAAATTATTATTCCCACGTGTCATCATCATCACTTAAATTACTCTCACAGATGATTGTTTGAAATATTTCAGCTTGAATATCTTCTCCGTTATAAGGTAACATAATTTCATTTTCATCAGGTGCTTGACGTTTAAGAATATTTATTTGACCAGAAAATTTTTTTTCTTCAGTATTATTATTTTTATCAGGAATACTAATTCCAGTTTCTAAAGATCTTTTCCATGGTTTATTAACTGTAGTTGATAATGTTTTCCCCGAATATAATTTTAGAAAATCTTCTACTTTTACTTTATCTTGTGAATATCCTTTGAATGTTTTCTTTTCACTAAGTCTCCCTTGCTCATCTACAGTAATACAGTATTTTACTTTAGGTGCAATAAACATTGCAAAAATAATTCCACCATTTCCATAATCATTTTTTCCTTGACACAATTCCCCACCAACATATCCAGCAGCATCTAATTTATTGAAGAGCTCATTAGAAATGTATATTGAATCAGTATCTGTATAATGAATGTATTTTTCGTAGAAACCATTAATTTCTAAAATAAAGTTATTCATGATTCTTCTAGAGTGAGAAAGAATAAAAGAACATAAGTGTGATGGCATGAATGACGTCTTCCCATCTTTTACAATATTAGTTTTGAGAAATTCATCATCTTCCATTTCTACTTTCGCTAAATATTGTTCATCATTTAATTTTTCATAATCTTTTACTTCTTGAGTGAAATTTTTTCTCAATGTATTCTCATTCCATAAATGATATTTAGTGGTTATATCTTTTTGCACAGTTTTGCCATATAGCGAATTCATCAATAATTTAATTAACTCATCACCTACAGTATTTCCTTCTGTTTTATATCTTTTTCTCAAATTAAAAAGTTTTTCAATATAATTTCGAAATGGTGAAACTTGATAATTTTTTTCATAAATTATACCATCAGTAATATGTAAGATTTTTCCCCCACATCTAACAATTTCTTGTATGTCTATAGAAGTTAATACATCATAACATATACCATTTCTAAACCTGATTACTTTTACATGAGAATTATTATTTTGATTTTTGACTTTATCTTTTATAGGAACTGGTTGGAAAAACATATCATTCGGATATTGAAACACAACAGAGAATATTCCAGTTTTAGGTCTAAATGTTTGTGTATTAAATTTATATACTATTTCCCGCTCTTCTTCTTGACGAAATTTTCTAGCTGATTCAGCTTTAGGGTATTCTGAATTTTCATCATACATAGCTGATGGATATAAAGATGTTGCATCAAAAGCCATTAGAAATTCATTTTTTTGTTCAAGTAGTTGATTTGAAATTTTCTTACAAATTTCAGTTTTATCTCGTAAATCTCGATACTGTTTCATTAAATTGATTAAATCTATTAAATTACACTCAAGGGACGAAGTCCCCCCAGCGCAGCGACCAGGTAAATACTGTTTTAATATTGGTAACAAGATGTTACAAAATGGCGATATGTATTTTCTTATATTTGCTGAAACTCTTCCACCTTTAACAGATTTTCTAATATAATTTCTAGCCCATAAATCTATATGAGAATGAATATTTATATTGTCATTTTGTACGCTTTTCATCCAACCGTTAAATGTTAAAGCAGAGGATGTTAAATTAGTAGTTATATCTTCACCAACTAAATCTCGCATAACATTATTATATTTGGCGATACAAAAAGCTAAAGAAAGAAAATCGTTAACTAAATATGGTCTCCATTCATTTTCTTTTTCTTTATAATTTTCATGTGTTATGTCTCCAATTTCATAATTTAATTTACACACATTCGCAGGAATTTTAAAATTCTCACACCATTTAGAAAGACTTGTTTTTACATGTTGATAACTACATTTCATTATAATAGTTTGAAGTGCTAATTTACCTGACGGTGAATCTTTTTTCATATTGTTTTTAAATCTAAAAGATTTTTGAATGTATCTACTAACACATTCAGTTGTATAAGGATTTTGTAATGAAGCAGTCAATATTCCTCTTGAAGTTTTAAGAGGCGGTTTAGATAATTTAAAATTAGCTTTTATCGGAAAATAGGAATCAAAACCTGATGAATTGTGAGCTATTAAAGTTACTCTAGAATAATTTAATTTTCCAAGAGTTTTAAAAAATTGATGGATCGGACATACGTCCTCTGGGTTTCCCCCGATCGAACATTCATCATCCTCAGTTCTCGTAAATATTTTCACACAATTTTGAAGTTTATTAAATTCTAATTCAGTTAAATTATTATACTCATTAATCTGTTTTTTAAGTTTTTTAATTTCATCTTCATCTTTTGATCGTTTAATTTTAATCATATCACTTAACAAACGTGTTTCTAATTCTTTAAATCTTTGTTTCGGTAAACAACATATAAATTTATTAAAATTAATAGCTCCTACAGCTTAACGAATAGGATGAGCTGTTGAACAGTTAGGATCAGGAAAAGTTTCGAGATCCCAAATATATGTTGAACTATAGTCAATTTTTTTCTTTGTTATGATTTTATATGGACGCGTTGTTAAATTTTCATCAGTAACTGTTTTATATATGGGTTTGAAATTATTTTCAATTTCTCTAATAGCTTTTAATTTATGAGATTTATTAATTAAACAATAGTGACCAATTGTTGAACCTGCGTGAAAATAATTGTAATAAACATAATTATGAAACGTTTCAATTCCTCTAGGATTTAAATGACGATTGGCAGGACTATAATATTGAACGCATTCTCCAAAATATTTATTGAATTGAGAAAATTTGCAGTTTGACATTACTCCTGTTCTAGATGTGGCTTTCTCTTTATATAAAAAATTATTAAACATTTCTTTCATCATTTCTCCTTGTTCTTCATTAAAACCTCGTAAAACATTATAACATTTAATAAAACAAAAATCTTCAGAAGGAATATAACAATATTCACCGAAATATTCTTTGATTCTATATTTCATATTAATCCCTGCCCCCCTATGCGATCTTTGTACTAACTTCATTCCAAAATCTTCATATTTAATGTTACCTGTAAAAATCCATTCGTTAGCATCGGATTTCTCATCCAGATTCGAAAACCATGTTTCAAATGATTTTTTATTATAGAAGGTTACGTAAAAATTTTGAATTATATTTTCCTGATCTTTAACAACTTTTCCAAGTAAATTAATAATTTTACCATTTGCTAAAAGTTTCCGCATATCATTTACTACATTAATAAAAGATACATTTTCATATTTAATTTCATTTGGATTAAATAAATTACATAAATCATCACCAAGTTCATCCTTAATTCTATCATCAAAAAAGATATCACTAATAGGAGCTTCTAATATTTCTTTTGTTCCACGTTTCTGTTTTTTAGTATTTCGTCTAATACTACGCCTACTACGTTTCTGTTTTTTAATACGTTTACTACGTTTACTATGTTTAATTTGCGCATCAAACTCAGCAGTTTGTTTCTTGATTAACTCATCAATCCTAGACGTTTGTCCGAGAGACATTTCACGATTCATATTTTTTAAAAGAAAAAATGAATTTTTACATAGAACCTCGGTTCCGTTTTTACATATACACAGGAATATGTAATTGATGTAATGTTTCTAATTCATGTGTTGTTAAATGTTCTTTCTTAACCAACCACCATAAATTATTATACGCCAAAAATACTCGGAAACTTCTTAAACAAAGTGGAAAGTCTTTTGTTTTAACACACGGTTTAATACCATGTTTTGTTTTATAATCTGTAACGAGCGCTACGTATTTATGATGATAATAAAATCTAACTTCTTTCTTCGAATTTACAGGATTTGTAGGATGACGATAATCTTTTAAAACTGGTACATGCTCTATCTTGTAAGCATTCAACATATTTTTTTTATTTTTATTAACAAAAAATTTATAAGAAAAAATTATTCGGTCACTCCGTTCGATCACTCCGCGAAAATATTTTCTATAACTCTATCATGATTTTTTTATCAATATTAATTGTGATAAATCCATAATCTTTTGACCAAGCATTGTTACACGATTGTTTAAATTCATCTTTATTTCTTACACATAAATCTCTTAACAAATCACTTAAGTTTCTTGCATTTATTTCAAATAGTATAAATATATTTGCATTCTTTTTAATAACACTTCCGTCTAATGAATACATACTTTGTGTTAAATAAAATACACTACAGTTATTATGTCTACCTCTTGTGAAATAATTTCTCTGAACTGACTGATTTCTATCATTAACACAATCATCAAAAATTACACAATGTTTCATTGTTTTATCTAGTGTACTAGGATCTTGCATATTACCACTATCATCTATTAATTGTATCTTTATATGCTTATTTTTATTGGTTTCAACTAACTGATTATTTTTTGCTGCTTCTTCACACCACGAACTTATTTCTTCTTCATCTTCAGATTATTCATATTCTTTGAATAATGAAGCAATTGCTGTTTTTTTAAGATTATTTTCAAATCCATATTTTAAAAATTGATAGACGGGTTGTTCTGCCGTTGTTGTATAAATTATAAGATTGTTATAATCCAAAAAATTTGGAGTCGTTAAAATTTTAAATAATAGATATGTTTTTCCACATCCTGATCTTCCACAAATAACTGACAAAACTTTATTAGATAAATTTGGATGATGATTAAATTTAAGTTTTTTTTTATTTAATGGAGGTAGTTCACTCATTTTTTAATAAAAAATTATATTTTTATTTTTTTTATTTTTTGTTTCTAAAGAAGAAGAAAATTAAACTTCTCTAGCTTCGCGTGGGAGTTTATACCTCCCGAACCAAAAGATCTATCATAATCTCTTCACCTCCAAAATTTATTTCTTGTCCTTTTTCATCAGTGATTCTAATGCCAATGTTGTTAATAGTTTTTCTTGTAATAGGAAAATATATTAATGTTTGTGGAATTACATTTAATCTATAACCAATGGGTACAGTAAAAGCTGGAAAACTGAATATTAAATTTGATAATTTACCATTTATATATCCTCCTTCAATAATGTCACAATGTACAACAATTGAATTTATTTCAGTTATTTTTGGAATCTTCTCACCTAAATGATAACCTTGACTATAGGTTTGTTTATTAAATCCTAATAGCTTTGACAATGATCTATCATGATTAAAATCAACTTGATGATTTTCATCTAAAGTAAGAGAAAATTTATTAACTGCCGGTTCAACTGCAAAATGTAACTGTTTCTTATCTTTAAATGCTATACCTAAATGTCTCTTAATTTCATTTGATATTGATTCAACTTCGTAAGAACCAGGAAGAAAAGTTACTACTTTCCACGTTTTGCCTTTATCAGTAGAATATCTAAATTGATCATTCACATCTTTTATAACATTTTGAATAGTGTTAAATGTAGAGAAACTAGTCAATGCAATTTGATAATTTTTATTTTGTTCCAAATGTAGAATGGGTTCTAAATTACAAGTGTGTGATGAAGTAGTTGTTATAATTTTTAACGTCGTACTAAATTTTGATGAACCCAAAATCTCTGTCAAATTTTCTAAATGATTATTAATTTTGTCTAAATCTGCTGAACACATTTTTTAGTTAAAATTTTAAATAAATATTATAGATAAAAATCGTAGAAAAAATCATAGATAAAAATCATAGATAACAATCATAAATAAAAATCATAGATAAAAATTAGAAACAACATATTTCAGCTACACTTTTATAATCCTCTTCATTTAGAATCTTCTTTTCTAACAGTCTTTTCAATATAGCATGAATTTCATTGAAACTAGAATTATGTCCTTCTTTTATTGCAGATATTAAAATATTTAATCTATTTAGTAATTCTTGTGGATCATCTGGTAAAAATACAGCTGTTTCTGTTTTCTGTTTTTCAGATAAACCTTTTCCTACTTTAACTCCCGTTGATAATAAATTTTCTAATTGTTTATAACGTCTAAGAGATTTTACTGCATCAACTCTATCTAACATAGCTTTATATTTTATGAGATCTTCTACAGCATAATTATTTAAATCTGCTCCTCTTAAAAGATCAACAAAATTTCTATCTAAATTAAAAGGAGATTTATCTGGTGAAAAAATTAAACCTCGAAAAGGTTGTGGAAATATTTCTTTTTGTCCGAGATAAAATCTAGGTATTGTTTTTCCATCTATAAATGAAATAGAATGTTCAAATTGCATAGATTTTGGTAATTTCTTATTAATGTTTGATTCTAGTAATCCATAGTCATCTAATATAGTTTTGTGCTCTGGATCTGTTATATCAATTTGTTTATCATTATTTGTACTTTCTTTTTCAAGAGTTTTAAATGGTTTCATAGTTTTTTCAAAATCAGTTTTTACTTGCTCGGTATGCTGCATTTTTTCAGACATATCAGATTGAATACCAGCTTTTATCATTCTATGTTGAAGATGATTTTCTTTCATAATATTTCTTTGTTTTATTAACTCTTCTAATTGTTTTATTCTTTTAAAATTATCAGCTCTAATTTTATCCATTTTTAAAATATAATATTTGAATTTTGTGGTAACATTGGAATACAACAAAAACATTTTACTGAACAAATTATTTTTTTATTGCTTTGTTGTTTGACATCTTTTCGTTTAAAGTTTTCTCGTTTTAAGTTTTGTTTAATAAAGTTTTGTTTAATAAAGTTTTGCTTAAATTTTCGCTTAAAGTTTTTAGCTCTTCTAAAAAAATTTTGTCATTTTCTTCATTAGAAATTTTACCATCACTCGAAATTTTGCCATCCTTTTTATTTTTATCATCAACTTTTTCTGTCTGTAATTGAAATGATATTTGATTTACTTCATTAGCTATTTGATCAAATTTTTCAATCTCATCTAACGTAATAACATTATCATCACATACTCTTTGAAAGTAGTAGTGTAGTTTATCATAGACTTCTTTAATATGTAAATGCTTAGTTTTTAATGATTTTCGTTTCTTAGTTATTAAAGATTTATCTAACATTGTAACAAGTGAAGTTGCAAAAACACCCGTACCTGTTAAAGCTGTAGCAACTACTGCAATTACTAAAACACCTGAAGATATAACAATTGTCAAAGCACCTAAACTTATTGTTAAGAATATGCCAATTCCTTGTGTTACATTCTTAACTTTGCTCCATCTCTTTCTTAATTTTTTATAATGCTCTAATCTTAATAATAATTGAGATTCCTTATCTTTCATATAGCGTACTCTATCTTTGTGTTTTTCTTTATTCATTTTTTCAATGTTAATCTTTTCAATGTCCATTAAAGTAGAACTACGTTCATATGATAACGAAGGATATATTCTTGCGGTTTCTTCCATTTCTGAAGTTCTTTCCACTTTTGTTTCATCCACTTTTGTTTCTTCCATTTTTAAAGAAATATTTTTAGTCACATGTTATATTTTAAAAACCTGAAAGATGGATAAAATTCATGAATTTGAAATTCTCAACTTTTATGATTTTTGGTGTCCTGGAACGGTCATGATTTAAGCGAGAAAATTGTAATTCTCAAATTTTGAGATTCTTAACTTTTATGATTTTCGGTGTCCTGGAACGGTCATGATTTTAAGGGTGAAAATTGTGATTCTCAAATTTGAGATTACGTGATATTTTGAGACCGGCTAAATTTTTGAAATTTTCATTTTTTTGAAAATTTGTCACTATCTAAATTTTCGCCCCTTCGGCCTTCGGCCACGTGAAATTTGAAGTCTACCTAAATTTTTGAAATTTTTGAAATTTTGATTTTTTGAAAAAAAACCCGCAAAAGTGTGACATCCGGCGCAAGCGAAGCGAAGCAAAGCGAAGCGAAGCGTCGCGCCGGATGTCACACTATATACTACTATTGTCACTAAAGTGAGAAAGAAACTATACTGTATGTATCATTTGCGCAGGTCGGGATGTCCACCTGCTCCTATGTGCAAATCATATGCTGCTTTTCTGTGCTACTTGCTTTTGTTTCCGTTTCCTGTATTTTGTAACGCACCGGAATGCCTGTTTCACGTGTTTGCTTGGTTAGAAAAACGCGCATTCAAGATTGTAGGTGCCAGTGATTTTCCTGCCTTTTTCGATGTTGCCAAAAGCACTTGCAGTAGGATTATGTCTTCTATTCAGACATCTCCGTCACAGCCCTTACGGGTAATGTTTCAACCACATCACAACCATGTTAAGCAATCTAGTAGCTTGCTTAGACCACCTTTTGCAAAATCCACCCGTTTTGGCTCATCTTTCATCAAATATTGTAGGTGATAGCCCTTAACGTTTATTGTACTTCTTACTTTGTTCACTGTACTGTCATGTGATTGTCATTGGTAATGCGTTCACCGATTATCATGATTGTGAAGCAATAAGGACATTATTATTGAACCGCAGTATGCGATAAGGCTGAGAGCCGTCAGACTCGAAGACGTGGCATGCTGCGTTTCTGAAATACTAATTGTAGCATCATTGTGTTAAGGTTGTCTATGAATTAAACACAACAATATACAAAATCTGCATATTGTGGCTCAGTATTTTAACAGAAGAAGATATGAGTAAGTAAGTAAGTAAGCGTTTATTCTTAAGTAAATAGAATTCATCATACAAATGCATCACATAGATTCACAAATTCCGTTCAATGTCATCATGTACTTTTCAAAGAATTCTTCAAACGTACTATTACAGGTAAAAAAGTATTCGAAAAATTTTCGGTACGCGTGTAAGGCATTTCATACTTATTACAATACAACAGTTTTCTTGGTAAAATATCACGAAGGATGTGAGTCGGTGTTGATTTCATTGTCTCATAAATCGTCAATGCTGCTTGAAAACGTCTTTCTTTTAAAGATTCACTTGAACAACTGCACATTCTGTCGACACATTTGCCATCAGGTGTCCAATACATGATTCTATGTACACGATTTTCAATTCTCTGAATAAGGTGACTTTGTTTTTTGTTAATGCCAACGAATACAGGACTTGCATACTCAAAAAGAGAACGAATCAATGCTGTCTGCACTACATGGAGATCACATGGAGATAAAAGAGGCTTGAGGTGTCTAATGATATGAATACGCTGACAGGCTTTCGTTTTCAGATGTTTGAAATGTTCTTTCCAGCTAAGGTCCTCTGACAATGTAACACCAAGGAGCTTCATCTTGTGAACTTGCTGTATTGGAAGCGATCTCTGTAAGAAAAGAGGATACCGAGTAATCAATAACACCTTAGATTTTGCGGTGTTCAGTCTCATCTGATTGTTTTCGCACCATATATTCAAATTAGTAGTTTCATTAACGATCAATCCTGTAAGCGCTTTTGGTTCTTCTGATGTTAGGGGAATTATGAGTGTGAAATCATCTGCATATTTCACAACTTCTGTGGATGGTGAAGAACTACAGAAGGTTCCGACAAAAGCAGCAAATATCATCGGTCCCAAGACGGAGCCCTGGGGCACACCAGTCCTCATTTGAATGGATTCAGATTTCAAGTTCATTATTTTTAGGCGTGCTGAGCGATCACAAAAATATGACCTGAGCCAAATCAGAAATCCATTGGGGAAGCCCAACTCATGAAACCTTTCTAAAACAAGGCGATGATTAATACAGTCAAATGCATTACACAAGTCGTAGCTCAAGATAGCACTGCCAAAATATTTTCGCTCATCAAAGAACTTAGATGCTGTGTGAACTGTGCGTATCAACGCCGTTGTAGTTGATGCACCGGGTCTAAAACGATGCTGAGTCTGTCCGAATGCGTCGAGAAAAATAGATTTCGTTTTTCGTAGGATAAGTTTCTCCATTATCTTTGCTGGTGTTGACAGAAGACTTAGGTAACGCATTTTCTCCGTACTCGGTGGGTTAGTTTTTGGAACTGGTACAAGTATTGTACATTTCCATTCTTGTGGTATTGTGCGATTTTTAATTGATTGATTTATAATCATTGACAATGGCGCTGACAGAATTTCAGCCAATTCCTTATAAATTCTGGTTGGCATGGTATCTCCACTGGCTTTACTGGTATTAACGATCCGTAGACTTTCCAAAACCTCCTTGGGTGAAATAAATGCAATCCAATCATCGTCAAGAGTATCAAATGTTGACACAGAGTTCGAAATATCACTGCTATTATACGAGGAAGAAACTTTTGAAACCAAATGCTCCAATAAACTTTCAACTGACCCATGATCTGCAGTTAGTTTTAGTAAAGGATCGTGCTGATTTTTCCGTTGATTTGAAACCACCCTCCACATTCCTTTTGCTGACGACACGCATTTTTCTGCCCATATCTTCTTTGCTCGAGCCACTTCCACTTTCACTTTCGCTTTCAAATGGTTATATAAACTCCAATTTTGCGCTCTGTAGGCCGCCCAACGATCATTTATTAACTTCTTCGTCAATGGAGTCATCCATTCCTTATCCGATCGCGTTATTGGGACATATGTGGATGGGTTCTATCAAATAAGATAGCTGCTCTTGAAAGGCATGCCACTGAGAGTCCACGTTATCGAAAGAATCCAATAATGAGACCCAATTAACTTGAGAAACCACATGAAACAGATAGGCCAAGTTAGACTGTCGAAAATCATAAACTTTGTGAAGCCTTATGGAATTATGAATGTCAGTTGGAACCAAGTTCTTTGGTGAACAAGTCAACTTAAGATGATCTGCTGTGGCAATAGGGGAATCATAGACTATACAATTGGTGTCGTAAATATCAGAAAGATCTTTAGAAACAACAATATGATCAAGTACATTACTCTTCCGTGTAGGCTTCTGAACAAGATCCACAAAATCCAACTCATCACATAAGTTTCCGATCTTAAAATGATTAAAATCGCCGACAATAATAGCACCATACGAAGGATTTGTACATAATAAATCGTCAATGATACGAAGTATTAACGTGTGCACATCAAAGAGAACATTTGATTTACAATGAGGTGGTATGTAAATACATAGAAGAAACATCTTCAGAGTAGAAATATCAATGACAAGAAGGTCAATGTCATTTATGACGGCATACGTATGGGTTACATCAACAAATGAATATGATGAATGTAAATATATCGCTACTCCACCTCCTCTACGATATGACCGATCAGATCTGCACATGTAAAAATCAGGTATGCTCACGAGAGAAGAGTCTACATTAGAGTTCAATCATGTCTCTGTCAAACATACATTCGATGCCTTCTTTAAATGCACACATAGTATCAGTTCATCTATTTTGGGCAACAGTGATTGTACATTGAGCAAACAAATGACAGGATATGAAGTCTCATTGCCACTTTTTAAAACCCTAACTGAAAATTTTTGCTGTTAGAGTCAGTTTCCACAATTTTGCCGTTTCGAATAAAGACATTTTCACCGTTTTCGCGTCTTTTCTTTAGCTCTTGTCTTAGTTTGTGGTTCAGTTCTCTTTCCATACGTGTTTGATCTGGCTTTATGAAGACATCTTTGAAAGTGTTGCTGTTTTTTAACTTCTTGGAGTTGCGAAGTATAGCGCTACGTATCACTGGATTTGGACATCCTAATCGTATCAGACGTGGCTTTGCTCCACCTCGTGTAATAGATCCGATTCGAGAGCAATCAGATACCTTAAACTTTTCACATTCAGGAGTTTCTATAATTTCTTCAACCTTTTTCATATCAGAAACTGTACGTTCAGATAATGTGTTTACAGGATCTTCAGGTACGCCAGAGATTATGAGGTAATCACACGTTTCTGAAACCTCTGTACTGCTTCGTTAATTATTTCTTCACTGTCTGGCCTAATAGAAACACTCGAATGATACTCGTTAAGTATATCGTGAACCTGCTCCAATTTCTCGCATCTACAGATTGTTTCATAAAAAATGGATCACCCTTAAACATCGCCTTAACTTCAACGTTGTCTAACTCCGCCAAACTTGAACGAATTTCTCTGAAATTTGGAAGATATGTCAGTTGTGCTTACTAATATCATTGTTGGAAATTTCAAGCATGAATATTGAGTTGTTTTCCTGTTATAGATAAAAAAGTAGTAGATAATTTGATCTTCATTTAGCAATGTTACACAAAATCATACCTCACTCTTATAAAATTACATTTGTTTCCTTTGCTATGTAATATGTTGTTCTACAAGCCAAAAGCTATCAAGCAAAACAAAAATAAAGAAAATCGGTCAATCAGAGCCAGTATAGCACCATTATTCATCAACAATAATGTAACTGCTACATGTGATTAACTGGACTTCATGTTCCATAGCTTCCTGACTTCGTTGCGGTGGTGTTGGCAGCACTCCTGATTGCTTTCAGCTAGAAATCTATCTGTTACCGGTTGAAAGCAATACAAAGCACAAATGAACAATAACGAGATCGCATTCACAAAAGGCAAAGTGTCAGCCTTCCTAGAACTAGGGTTTTCTTTGCGAGCTACAAGCAAGCGACTAAATGTCCCTTACACAAATGTGCATCGATGGCATAATGATGATTTTCGACTCTGTCGTAAAGAGGGCTCTGGCCGTCCACGCAAAACATCCAAACGTAGAGACCGCCTAATTTTGAGATTTGTTAAAGTTGATCCAAGTCTCTCGTTAACTGAGATGGCTGCACTAGACTACTCGTCTATTTCTAAGTCCACTATTCGTAGAAGACTTATAGAGTCGAATTTCAAGAGCTGTAAGAGGCCCTCTCAGATCGAATTATCAGATCAGCATACAAAAAGACGTCTCAGATGGGCAATGAGTCATTGTCACTGGCGAAATCAATGGGATCGGGTTGTCTGGTCTGATGAGGCATCAGTCCGTCTGAAGGATAGTGATGGTCGATTGAGATTATGGATAAAATCTGATCAGGAAATTCCGAGACATTTACATCGTCCCCGGGAACAAGGTAGTGCGTGCGACTCTACTGATTTGGGCTGGCATTTGGACCAATGGCCGCTCTGAACTTCACATACAGCAAGGAACCATGAATTCTGAACGCTATGTGAATGTTTTACGAATGAACATTGGCAAAATGACAGATCAACTTGGTGATCCATCGACTTGGTTATTTATGGATGATAATGCTACGTGTCACAGTAGTAGTAGAGTCAACTTATGAAAGTCTCAATTAGGGCTTAGGACATTATCTTGGCCAGTTCGTTCTCCTGATCTGAATCCCATAGAAAATGTATGGAGTATTCTAAAAAAATAACGTTCGTCGTTCACTGCTACCTACAGATGACGTACCACAACATACGTCACTGTTAAAAAGAGAGTGGAGAAAGTTAGATCAGTCAAAAATCAACGATATCATCGAATCAATGCCTAGACGAATTGGTAATGTCATTGACAATAAGGGTAGGGCCACAAAATATTAGCTTCTTAAGAACCGTTACTGTATCATAGCTTATCAGATTATATAAGGACATTTAAATATATTAGGGACATGAAATAACATGAAAAATGCTTTCTGTATCATACTTATGTTTTATTTAGTCAAATTTTAGGATGATCCACTTTTTATGAAACGGACTGTATTTTGCAGCTGTTCATATTTTCCTTTCAGATCTTCACAGCTCAAGATCAAAATATCCAACTTCTGGCTCAAAGGCTGAATGTGCTTTCGAAGCTGTGCTTCTAGGCCTGCATCCTGTCGATGCAGTCCTGAAGTATCAGACTTTGTTGACATTTCTGCATATTGATTTTTCAAATAGGTCAACGCTTTAGCAATGTCCTTCTTTGGAATATTATTGCGCTTACAAAGCTCTGCCTCTGACATTGAAAGTATATCAGGTATTGACGCCATTGATTGGATTGCAATTATTACAAGTCCGTCTCGTGATTTCCAACACAATTCCTGTCGTGAATGATGACAAGGTCGTATCTCAGTGACGTGTGACCACACGTGATCAAAAATCTATAATTAATAATTTCACGACGTGGGTATGTTTCCACCGAGCAGCAGATAACAGCTGATCAATTCAGAACTGACAATTCCAGTCCCCACAAACACAAGCTACAGCAAGAAGTGTGATAACTGAGAGGCACCGATCGAAGCTTGCGTTTCACAGGATGCTAAATATAGCCATAATGAAAGAGAGAAATTCCACACTTGATAGATTCAGCGCTGTTGAGATGTATTCAATCGTAAAGACACTGTATATCATAAATCCACAATATTAAGGAAAACGAAACATTGTAGCCAAAAACCAATGACACCAGAGCGTAGACAAAGAGCAGATGATACCACAGAATCCAAATTTGACCAAAAAATGCCACAGAGAACCGGAGTTATTTACCAAAAACGGAAACGGCTGTCAGCAGATCAGCAGAGCGTTCACATCCGTCCCAGAGCCGGTGTTATGACTTGCTTTTACCCCCTGATCTGTTTTTCTGATCGGAAACAGAGAATCAGATATCTGCGTTACTGAATAGCCCCTAGGTCAAAGAAAGTCACAACATAATCAGCATATTCTATTTCCGTCATGTCTCTATTTCTCTCGATCATGAGTGCTATGTCAGTGATGTCAGTACAATGTATAATGGAATTCCGTTTTTATTCTAAATATCCTACGTTATACTCATGAAAGGGGTAACAGATTAATGAGGGGGTAAAATACACACATGCAGTCTTAGCTAGTTCGGGGGAGGGGGTAAAAGAGAAAAGCGGAAACTCTAAATCAGTGTGACAAACATACTTTAAATTTCCGACCGGAAAATGTAAACACCACTTCAATGTCCCGCCGGTAAAAGAGATGGACGGAAAACGCATACTGTAACACCGGAACTAGCCATGCGTGCATTTACACAACGTAGGGTTGTTGTATGCGAAAAATGAACACAGCAATAGAGTCCGCGTTGTCACGGGTCTATGACAATGTCGAAAACAGCACGACGCTATACTTCAAAAATTGAAAATTGTGCCGGAGTTATTACAGTGAGAATCGAGAAAGACAAAACCTAACTCCCCTTTGTTTAATGGTCGAGTTTCTTTTAAAGTCCGTTAAATAGCCCACCTAGGTCTATCGACCTTTGAAGGCGCAGGACGCCGAAGTACTTGTCTTGGTTTGTATACTACCTTTAATAGAAACTCGTCCATAAAACAAGGGGAGTATCACTAATTGCAAAGAAGGGATGGATCACGGTTGACCAGATAAAAAATTGATTGTTACACAAAGTTTCCTGGAGGAATGATAAGCGGGTTGACGCTATCACAAATAAAGAATATCTGCAATGATAAGACCAAATCTTGACCAGAAAAAAATCTAGTCAGCGTTCTAAATCTCGATTATCCCTTAAGAGCAGTGAAGTTTGTTCATGTTTAGTGATGGACTCATTTTGTGCGCTGACCAGATTCTCCTTCCTGTTGAGATTTGGTCAGTGGTTGATAGAGACGAATTGTTCCTTTTATCCTGAATCATCTGCATTTCAGATGAAATTAATCAGACGTCTAGCACAACGTTTAAAAGAAGTACAAAATATTGTCTATTGTCGATTTATGGTCTTTGATTTATAGATTTCATCATAGCTGTCAGGTCCAAGACTACAGTAATTTGTTATATTAAAGTACTCAGAGTCCTCTGTAATCTTTCGCTTGCATGAGATTGAGTGAAATTACGTAGAAATCTGTAGGCTAATGGTCATTTAATAAAATTCATTTTGAATGCGTCGTGAATAACTTAGATAGTCATTACGGACAGCAATAGCATGTGAAGTTGTGGGCATCAATAAATTGTTGCCAAAATTCCATTGTTGCTTTCTGATCTGAAATTTGCGGTAAAACTAACAGCGGTAGAAAATACACTGATCATTTGTCCTCAGGATTTAAATACAGGGACGATTGATGATGAAGGCTACATTTCTAGTCCCGCTTGAGTTTCAAAGATTTTTTCTATAAACCTGGGCTCATGAACCTAGTCCCTGTCAAGCTATATACCTACGAGGAATTTGGCAAATCAAAGTCAATGGGCATTTCAAGACATGTTGTGTTGACAAATCAACATCCATATACATGTAACTCATAAACTAGCGTCAATATTCATTCGAAATAGGGTACAGTTACAAAGTGTAGTGGAGTTTGATTTTCTCAGAAAAATAGATAGGCCTACCCTTTCATTTTAAAACTTGTTTCTTCATGAGTGTCAGGGTGTCACTGCATCTTTCAATAGCCATGTAAATTACATGATTACTAGGTCTTATTAGGCCCATTTTCTTAAAAGCTATCGATATAGCTGCCTAAGTAAAGTGTAATCAGAAATAAGCTCAAGTATGCATACTTAAGTTTTCTAGGATTCGATTCGAGATTCCATTCGCGAATCACGACCGCATCGATTCGACTCAAAAGCTGCAGATTCGCAGGTTCCTGAATAGAAGTTATACTGCATTATCCACTCGATAATTGCAAGTCATTTCCAAGAGAAAGAAAATGTGTTGCTCAACATTATATAAGATATATTTGAATAGAATTGGAATTTTTATTCGCACTGCAATTAGAGAGTGTTACATGCATTTAGGCATATATATCGTGCAGTAAATTCACAGAATTCAGCTTGTTATTAATGTGCAAAACATAGGCTAAAATTGACAACAAAGGGACTCATTTGATTTACATGGGTACTCATCATGTACTCATGCAAGCCTGTAATAAGGCTGTTGTCCGGTGAGCATGGAATAGTTATTAAAAAGGTGACAGGTCTTTGTGCGGGCCTAAGACTTAAAACATGAAATATTGGGCATGGCGTGTAAGGATCCAAAGCGCCCTCCTTTAGATCGATGAAACACCTGCCCTAAAGTCGTGTCGGCGTCTCTGATAGTGACTTTCAACATAGAAATTGATTTTCAAGTAAAAATGATAAAATGCATTAATTCAAAAGAACTTAGAATTCTCATTGTCATAAAATTTTACATCGTGGCTCGGTAAGGGTTAATTCGTAATAATATGATAGAGTGTCAAACTTGCGGTCAAAACCCGATTCACAACATGTCAAGATCTGATGATTTAAACCGATTTGATCAAATAAAAAGGATTTGTAAAATTTAATCGAACGTTTAACCTGGCCCACTATTGCACTATACAAGCTGAACTTTGAAGAATTTTGAATTTTGAATAATTAAATCGGCATTGGTCTTCAGTTATCTAAGTAGGAGCCGGAACACAACAACCGTACACCCCAGGAATACTGGCATATAATAAATAATAAGGTTTCGACTCAGACCAAGGTTGGGTCTTATGCAACATGAAAATTTTGAGTATTGGATAATCTTGGTTAGGTATCCAAAATATTGGGTAATGAGCCCAAGATCTTGGGGTCCCCACGATCTTCGGCAGTACCACGAAACCGATTTTCTAATTTCATTTAATGAGCTTTGAAATTATACTGAGAATTTCGTGTCGGAATTAAGCCACAATATAGTATGATGAATTCAATATTGTGCATAGAAATTTGTTCTGTTTTATATATTCGAGTCATAGATCTAAAATCTATCATTGTTAAGTTGATTTCTCTGGTATTTAGCTGTTGAATAATTATGGACCAAGTAGTGGAACGTGAGTTTCATGAGGTATAGCTTAAGTGCATATGGTTCAGTGGTCCGTCTAACTAGAATGGCATTCAAAGTTTGTCGGCTAAAAATTGTGTATTTTGTCATTATGACTTCCTCTAAGAATGAGCATCAAGAATCAAACATGTCGTTCGAGGCTGCTCAATGATTGAAGAAAATTCTGCGCAATTTAATCAATACACAAGACCGAAGTCGTAAAATCTTGCTGTTGGATGTTGTGGAGCAAAATAGCCCACCAAGCGGGATATTAACATCAATGGACAGTGGTAGATTTCAGTATGCGCTCAATTAAGATGGAATTCGTCGATGGACTCTATTATAAGATACAAACAGGCCTCCAATCCAAGCTTCTATTTCGGAAAATTATGAAGCAATTCTTATATGTGCTTATAGCGACACACTGACAGACCTTCTCCGTTGAATCCCAGCTCTTCAAACTATGTATATGTGATATTTAGTCATCTAGAAATTCATGAAAATTTCCGTGTGATATTTTTTCATATAATGCACTCAGTTCATTTGAAGACCAGAGATATCTGCACTAAACTATGCTTATAGCTTACTTAGTGTGATACCTGAACATGCATATTTAACTTCAGCTTAATTTTACATCACTATATGAGTTGAAAATGAGAATGCTGATCATAATAATGGGCATAATACTCGTAATAAAATATGATGTTTGCAAGAATCAAATCAATCAAAAATCATACAGGATTACAAAATAGCTAAATTAATATTAAATATGTAGAGGTGTTAATAAATGAAGTTCACAGAAACTTAAGTGCATTTATCGGAAGTAACTTGATCAGCATGCCTATGGATACACTCTCTGGGTTTTTAGTTATACTCATAGGCCTATAACGCATGTAAGTTAACTTACACTAAAAGACTTGAAACAAAGAATGAATTCTCCCAAAAATACGATATTCAATAAAAAAATGCACGCGAAGACAACTGCCAGAGAGGATAATATGTACCAATAATCTCACAGTCTTGGGCTCTGATTTTTCGATCGTGGGTATTTGATCATAGGTCTTGGGAACCTACCTAAGATTTTACCCAAACGTGCTCAGATTCCGACAAAAGGTGGCGTCTCCGACCATGCATCCTTGTCAACCCTGACCTGCACTTATTCTGCCAACTTTCATGCATCTCGAACATGAGCTCATCAATCCAAAAACAGTTCATTTGGTTAGCTGATTGCAAGCTTACTTATTGGAATTAGCTAAATTACAATTTCAATTAATTCATGACATTTTTCCATTTATAAGTCTAAAATTACAATTCCGTAGAATATGTCCGATAATTAGGCAATCTATGAGCTATTTATTCTTCTCATTGCGATTGCGCTCACAGCAGAATAATTGTACATGTAAGAAGAGAAGTAGTAGGTAATTCGTGTTCAGGCAATGCGTGGATCGATTAAGCTGACGTATTATTTCAACATCCTGAATGGCAGACATAAATATAGCCCACAGTAAGCGGCATTGAACCGCTGGCATGACGTCCGTCGGTATTGATGCTATTACCTCACTTAGAAGAAACTCAAAACCGTTTCAGAAGGGACTTTCAAAGGAAGAAGTCTGTGCACGCTATAATGATTGGCAGGACTATGATGATTACATGGAGCCTACAACATCTTATAACGGCCCGATATATGCAGCAGATGCTGTCAATACTCACGTCAAAGACAAGAATGCTCGGATTCTTGATATAGGAGCAGGAACCGGTCATGTTGGACATTTCCTGAAAGAATATGGCTACACAAATGTGGATGCACTTGAACCATCTGTGCTTTTGGAGCAGGCACAACAAAGGAACCTTTATCAAAATTGCTTCCGCATGTACTTTGGAGTGGGGACTGAGAGCTGTGAGACTATTCCCAATGAGGCGTATGACTGTCTCGTATCTGCTGGTGTGTACGGAGAAAGCCATCTTCCAGTCAACTCACTCGATGAATCTCTACGAATACTGCGTCCTAGAGGCATCTGTGTAATTGCCATGCGCGAAAACTATCTGGAGGAAGTTGAGGCTTACAAAGACAAACTAGAGCCATACATGAAAGAGTTGGAGAGATCTGGAAAGTGGGAGCGGCTTGAAAGATCAACGAGAGCGAAATACTTCGTTGATAAAGAAGGAGTAATTTTTGTATACCAAAAGGCTGGTAAACCTCAAGAGACAAACAACAACGAAGCATAGATGCATGACGTTTTTGACATCAGCTTGGATGTGCCTTATTGATTATTTCGTGATAGGGGAAAATACTTTTTCATATCAAGAGGTATTCTTTTCTTCGATAAAAGTTCGAACAAAGTGACAATATAAACATTTTGACATCAGCATGAAAAGGTGCTGATGGCTTTCGTCCGGGAAGAAAGAGCTTTTTGACCAACCATTTCTATTCTCATGATTTGTGCACATTCCAGAACATTGTCACAATACCGAAATTTTATTCAATTTTCGAGCTTTTTCGAATTTGAAAGACAATTTTGATTTGGTTTGTTCTCTTAATATACTTTTTTGGCAAGCATTTTAATTAATGTGCTGTTTCTATTGTGCTATGTGCTGCTTGTAGAGACAAGCATAGGCTCTGAATTTGTAAGTTCAGGCACAACAGATGATTAGGTATGTCTTGCTTTCAATTGATTTTTTTCGAAGATAAATATTGATCACATGTATCACTACATTAACTTCGACATATTTAATGTAGACGATTATCTAAACGAAATTGCATACATCAACGTCTACACGATACTACAACTGGCTACGTGTTGGTCTAATCATGTGTAAGAAGGCATTTACACTGTAGCTGTGCTGTCAGATGCCGCAGACAAATGAGCTTTCATTCTCGATATGGACCAAAACGCACCAGGGCTCAAGAGACATGCCTAGGCTGCAAATGCAGGGAAGGGTGGGGCACACTGAACCACCAGCCTTATCTCCAGAACTTTGCATGAGCTGCATGCTTTCAGACATTGCTAATTGTAACAAATAAACATGATTCCTCCGATAATTTCAGCTGTTTATGCTCTCAATCATTATTTTCACAGAATTTACCAAAATTTCAATGAAAAAGCAAATTTTCAGAAAATCGGAACTTTTGTATTAATGCAGCCAAAAATTTGTGTATATTTTCATTAGACAGCATTTTTCTCAAAGATTCTTTATCAATTTCATTAATTTAGCAGTTAGAACTATTTTAATGCAGCCATGTGTGCATACGAGCACGTCTTTGAAAAGTTTACGATGTGGGGCACATTAAACCACCCAAGATGGGACACTTTGAACTTCGTCATAGTATCCCAGTTAGATACTCATTTTTTTCTATTATTGAGTAAACGAAGTGATGTATAAGTTGTGACATGTGAATATGCTACAAATTGGTCAACATTGCTATCAAATCAACTGTTTAGAAATATCTGAGCAGTTATGGAATTCGTTTTTGTGCGTGCAACAATTTGCGAGAACAATTCTCCACTGCAGAATTGATATTGATAAAAATTAATTGATACATTAATATAAATCAATGATCTCAATCAAAATGATGTGGATTTGGATGCACTGGAGGTGCTGGACAAACATTTTGAAATGTTTATGCTTCTTGATGATTGGTTTTTATCAATTTCTCAGAATTTTTGCCTATAGGACTACTGGCGTCTTACATGTCTGGATCAACACTTTGATCTGACTATGCAGACGTCAAGGCACCATCGACAGTGAAACCTAAAAATGACCTTGTTAGCGTCAGAAGATGTAAACAACTTTTTAACAATCAACAGAAGCAGAAAAACTACGCAATGACTGTCTAAAACGCAATGACTGTCTAAAACATCTAGACATTATAACTTGTCTAAAACTGCAACGATTTCGACTGGCAATACATCAAAAGAATGCTCAGGGAAAGCCCTTTCACCTTGTGTCTGATTCATTATCATGCTCAAATGTTTCCTACTGAAAATTTGAGATTTCTAGAAGCGGCCATTTTCAGATTTTGACCTTTTTCCACCTTAAGCAATGACGGATTCAAATGCATAGGGGCTCATTGAAAAGCTGAGAACACAAGCTTTTGAATGGTGTATGGCTTATCATTGTAAAATGAGACTGAAAGGCAGGAGAATTGATTGAAGTTTGACACAATTAAGGTGTTCCGTTTTTTATGATCAACTCAGAAATGAAATGGTACGTTTATTTAACGCATGGTTATGTAATATTTCCGGTCATTATTTTTACTTTAGAGGTCATTATCTATGTCAAAAAACATATCTTTATTTCAACATTTTAACAAGAAATGCAAAGTCATAGCGATCAGACTTGATCATCTCGAGAAATATCACCTTCAGCTGGAGGTTTATTCACAATTGTAACTTGGCAGTCTCGAATGTTGATATTGATGCCACACGCATGTTGTTGAACACGTGGACACTGCCTCTTGACTTCTGAAAACAAAACCTCGCTGTTAAGAATCATGGAAGTGTTTTTGATCATCAAATCCGATGTTCTTATGTAAGAGCGAACCCCGAGCACTGACCGATGACCTGTTCTTTCCATAATCATCTGTTCGTCAACTCCCGCGTTGTAAAGACGACTGGCACAAGTAGCCCTCAGACTATGATTAGTTTTTCTCCCTTGAATTCCGATCTCTTTTGTCATTGTCTGTAACATCTTTTTCAGGGTATTGTGTCCCAATGGCCTTGAAGTAAACCAAATATCATCCTGAATCATTACCTTCCTCTTAGATTGAAGGTAAAACCTGTCACAGTTTTGAGGTCTCTTCGATAAAAAAAGTTCGAAAATTCGGATGTGACATCTTTGAGGATTACCTTCATTAGCAAAAAGTAATTTTTCTTTCGGTCTCAAGCGTCGTTGATGTAACCCACCACTGTAGGTCTTGGTGGCACCCACACTGAAAACCAATACTTTTGCACCTTCCCTTATTTCTACACGAAATTGAGAAATCAAGAGATCGCTGTCTTCCTGAGCACCTCTTACCGCGAAATTAATACCATTCAGATAAAACAGTGTCTGAATAATCTGTTTTGGAGTTGCATCTCCCAATTGTCCCTTACTCCAGAGCTCCTCTTCTTCTTGAAAAGTAATGATGTCTGCTTGTTTTAGACTGATGCCAACATTGTTCGAAGTTGATATTTTCATCGAAGCATCAAGTACTTCACGCAGATGAGTGAATTCGTCATTTTTAAAAAAATCAACTAAGTTGTTTTTCCGGACGACTTGCTGCAAACCAGATATACCCGTGCAGAACTGTGATTTTATTTGGCGTGCTAGGGCAGCTGTAAATAGCTAGTACTGATTTCCGACTTCCTACAGATAGGATTGAAGATATATTGCTTTCCAAATCATCATTTGAATTTGATCTGTAAAAGACTAAAATCTATGATAATTTTCCACATAGCCCATGCAGCTCAGAACATAAAAGTATGTGAATCTTTAGGTATCTACGAGTCCAAATTGTGAACCATGGGAATCACCTCAATGCCATTTTCACTGGGAATGGGAAGGTGGATTGTGAGATGTTCCTACCTCAATGTTATTACAGCAAATTAAATGGCCTTAATTATGCAATTGTAGTGAATGATATGCGCCATTATTTTATTGATACCGTCCAAGAGCCGGCAACAATCGTCGTTGTTGCCGGATTCTGAATTAGAAACCACTATCTGTAGCTAGAAACTTTCATAGACTTCTACATTTACATGAATTATAGCTCGCATTCACTCTAATAGTAATCATGCCTAGCTCTTTCAAACGTCAATGAAGATATATTACCCTTCAAATGACAGCCTAAATCGTCACATAGCGCCAGACGATTTAGGCTGTCATTTGAAAGGTAATATATGCATTGTTACTGAACCTAAAATCTATGACATCAAAAATCCACTATTTTGATTTGTAAAAGACTCAAATCTATGATAATTTTCCACATAGCCCATGCAGCTCAGAACACGAAGGTATGTCAAGGTTGAGACATCTACGAGTCCAAATTACAGGTCATAGGAATCACTTCAATGCCATTTTCACTGGGAATGCGGGGATGGATGGTGAAGTGCTCCTACGTCAATGGTATTGCATAGCAAATTAGACGGCCTTAATCATGCAATTAACCTGTTGAGCCCCAATGGCGGGCACTGCCCGTCATGAGATAGTTTCTACAACTGACTGGTTTCTGATTCTGTACATGACCATAACTGCCAATGACGGGCACTGCCCGTCATGATCAGCATTGTCGCATCTGCCCAGTTATTTCTGTTTTTCCTACAAAATTATTTCAGTTGTGAAATCGTTTCATCATTTCATTGATTCTGTAGTGAAAATGAATTTATAAAATGACCAATATCAAAATGCTTCAATATTTGTACTTGGATAAGGAAGACTGAACTGGTGGTGTGCATAATAAGCTCATTCCTGAAAGACCGGAGGAACCCAATATAGGGAAGTCATAAATGACCGAATGTTGCTGAAACAAATATGAACAAACTTTTTAACATATTTAAACGGACATTATCTTTAGACTGAAGAAGACTAAAATTTTAGATAAGACTCCTGATAGATATCTACATTAAGCAGAATCACACTATATACAAAACAGAGCGACCTACTTGAATCATGAACACACAGCCACAACTCGCGCTATGCTATGAATTTCTATGTCTAAAATGTATTTGAATTCGCAGGCATGACCTTGATGATTTAGTCATGCGTCGATCATGTAGGTTCTCTGCGATTACTGCGGCAAGTCTGCTTCCAGAAAGGAGTGAGAAAGGAAACAGTTTTCATTTGTCCAGAATGCCCTTCAACCCCGGGACTTTGTGTGAACCCATGTTTTGGAAAATTTCACTCTTAATGCAAGTGGATAGCTGTTGCTGAGTTGTTTCGTGTTTTTGGTTATACGAAATGAACATACGTTTTTATTTGTGTTCGTTTTTGCTTTTTGATATAGAAGGTTATGAAATTTTACTTGCCCTTTGATATCTCAGAAAATAAGTAATGTTACAATAAAGAATTCGCACTTTAAAAACTAGAAAGTTGATAACGGGCAAATGCGTGTATTGACAACTTGATTCAATATTTCAAAGAATAAGTGCCTATTTTTAGTCAATCAAGAAATACAATATTTTGAGCAGTGCAAACATAGAATTTACCATGACGGGCAGTGCCCGTCATTGTCAGTTAGCGACATGTAGGTCACTTCTTTTCTGGTCAGTTGAAGTCATGGAAGCTATGACGGGCAGCGCCCGTCATTGGCAGTTGAGGCGGTGTAGCAAATACAAAACTGGGGCTTAACAGGTTAAGGCCGCCGAATTTGGAATTGGAAATGTACATATAAACGACTTTCATAGAAAAATGACATCCCTACTTACTCAGTAACAATGATCCATACAGCCTCGGCCGCCTTGCGTGATAGCGTGATACAGCTATCCACTTGTATTAAGAGTGAAATTTTCCAAAACATGGGTTCACACAAAGGCCGTATAATTTGGAATGACTTTCATAGAAAAATGACAGGTGAAATATCGGTTGACAAACCTACTTACTCAGAAACAACATGGACAACCACAATTCTAGCATCAACTCTGAATTTGCTGGAAAACCATAGACATGTCTTTTTCTGCCTTCTTAATTTCTTGATGTACATCCGGTTGCGCTGCATTTTCTACTCATTATTGCAGCTTTCTATCACAATGCTGCAAAGTTGTCGACATAGGGCCTATGTACTAGAAATTAACCGATAGGCAAAAAGATAGATTCAGAAAAATGGCCGACACATTTTCATCCATGGTGTTCGAGTTTCCAGTCCATGTAACTTAATAAAATATCTAGGCGTCCCTGGTAACAATGATTATCAGTCTATACGCATGATACATAGAATTCTAAATTTCTCTGGACAGATAGGTGAGCAAAATTTGAAATCATTTTCTACATGTTCAGGCCAACCAACGTTTGTGTTACAAAGATCGACTTTTGTAGCTAATCGAAGTGATCAATGACTATTTGAAATGAGTCTCCTGTGCGATTCATTTCAATGCAGAATACCAAACATACATGTGCATACCGCTTCTGGTTGTCAACCGAAATCATAACAAAGAAATTTGAATTTGCAGTTGCATCGAGTTAAGTAGTAGAAAGCATTATATGCCAACTAAACATTCCGTCTTGTGTAACTTTCGCTTCCATGAATCTGACTTCAATACCACCACGAGTGACATATATCATTATCACAAACAAAGAGGAAAAATGAAGACGTGTAATCTAAAGGAGAGTGTCAACAAATTTCCTATCTGTCTAGATGCTGCTCCAAACAACTCCAATGCCGCGATCCGATATAGCTATATTTTCAAGTGCATGCCTTGGCAATTGAAACACATTCGGAAGATTTTATTGGAAGAGATCAAATATCTTCTTATGACAATTTTGTCTAGTCTACAAAGAAACCATTCTATCTGAGTTTGTAAGATTTCAAATCGATCATGGACTAAATGGGGCGATCATGAGTTGAAATATTCCCTTCACTATTGTCACATCATTTACTGTCGAAAAATTTCCAAATGTTCGCATCTATCACAGACAAGAAAACCAGTTCAACAAGCACATACATATCATCTATCACGAGTTTTCCAAAGCTTTCCACCTAATGACATTTGTATAATATCCGAATGACTAACCAGTAATAGAAATTCGAGATCGGATTCAAATATTTTATACTTGGAAAAGACTGACAAAGTTGCTGGTGAAGCCGAAGTCAACGGACGGACGGAAGATTTCCGCTGGATTCACCAATATCATTGAACATGGTAAGGGACAGTTTCGAGAGGAAAAGAGAAGTCTCCGATTCCTACACTATGAATGTCTTGAAAGCAAAGGGAACAGAAGCGGGATCAGGACGGACAAGTGAACTATACGGGGTCCTTCTTTGCATTTACTTTCATGAAAACGATGATGATTGACACAAAAAGCATTCCCAACCTGAGCAGCCACTTCTGAGGAGGTTTTAACAGATGTTGAACGATCCGACCTGTGGTGGAGAATCTTCTAAGGCTAATGACCAATACTCGCGGAAAGTACAGTCGGATGATTTTGAGAAGTGGTGTGGCTGCATGGGTCAAATGAGTGGAGCAAATTAATTTATCTCCATGCGTCACCTACAGAGAGTGACAAGAAAATGAAAACAATAACTTTATTGAAGTTTTTTGGATTCAGTCTGAGAAATGTAGATGATAGAATATCATGCAGTCAACCACAGATGATCAGAATGTTTGCATGCAAAGACTGATTTCAATATGAATACTAATAATCGAGATGACGTTATTGGTAATTGTTGCTCTTCACTCTTGAAATGTAAAAATGTTATTTTTGTCGTGAATGCATTATCAACAATAGCGAGCTAGCAATGTTCGACATCAATGATTTCCCTGAAACTGCAAAACGTTTGAATGGAATTAATCATGGGTCTTCTCTTCTTCTCTACCAAAGTAATCTCTTCAACTAGACATTTTTTGCAGGAGGATGTTCTATGAAATCAAAATGAATTGTAATAGAAAACTTTTTGCTTTAAAAAATGAAAGGTCAGTGCTCAGAATATCGATGAATATTTGATGATTCTTAATGATTTTTTCCAATGACTTCTTCGTAAAATCTCGTTGTGTATACGGATGATCAGGCTTCCGAAATTTCAGTGAAATTTCAACAAGATGTGCAATAAATTTGTTCACAAATCTCAGATGCCTCAGTTCTGAGAAAGTTGTGAGAAGAAATATCGCAAAATAAGCAAATAACGCGGTGCAATATATGAGTCTAACGCATAAGCGTGTAGGCCCATGCGTCCCAAAACATAATGTTCATAAATATACGCACATACTGTGCTTGACATGCATTGTGCAGGCAAAAATTTGATAATGCTTAATGATAGTCTATTTGCAAGGTAGTTTAATTTAGGATTTCTGGCCTAATCATGCAGAAAGCCAATTTCAACCTATCTATCCAAAGAAATTTATATGCATGATATTATCAG
The DNA here is from genome assembly GCA_907163375.1 of Prostheceraeus crozeri. Classification (NCBI taxonomy): domain Eukaryota; kingdom Metazoa; phylum Platyhelminthes; order Polycladida; family Euryleptidae; genus Prostheceraeus; species Prostheceraeus crozeri. The sequence goes on along the minus strand of CAJQUW010006298.1, from coordinate 14,090 downwards.
TTTCTATATTCCATTGAATATCATGGAAGATAAAATGAAGTCTATGAACATACATATTTTCTTGAATATATGAATCCGTGGCCTTTATTTTATGTTTTTCAAATATCAAATTTTATCATCATTTTGACATTTAACCAGTGGTTGTCGCACCCATCGTAATGCTTTAGGACCATCAGAAGCATTACTGACAAAAGTATGGGATTCCGTATTGAAAAATGGATTGACCGATACAATGACAAAGTATTGATTGGAAATTGGTTTGAAACTCGTAAACGGTATGTCAGAGAGAACCATCACCATGAGAGCATTTATTCTACAACATATCATGCACACCCGAGTACCAGCAATTGGGAGCGAATTTTAACAAACCAACAATATGTTCTTCGTGGCATGGGAACCCCTAATAATCTTTTATTCAAACACCATGGAAAATTATATCATCACATGAATACATCAGTTTATGATATAAATTTTGGAAAACAATATGATCCCCAAAGGAAAATTGTCGATCGCCTAATGGAAGGTGGTAAATGCAACTTTTTATGGTGCAATCCGAGAATGTCTGGTCCCTGTACGGCAACCAATTGGGGCTTGTATGAGAAACTTCAGGAAAAAGTTAAACTTGAGACAAGTGATCCTCGTATGGATGGACAATTCAAGAGTGAATATCAAAGGCGTTATAATAGGCGACCAGAACCTGAAAAGGTAATGATTAAAAAGGCAATGGAGAACATTAGAACGAATTGATACAAATTCTAAATGCGCCTAAATCCAGTGTCAGAATATCAAAATCAGATCAGGAATCTGATATTGGGCTACTAATACAGATTTTCTTCAGGAATGAGCGCATGTATCATACGTTTTGAGTTAAACGTAAAACGTAAATATTGCAAGTTTACTGTATACACTAATTTCATGACCATATCATTTGTTTTAGATATAAAGTCACTTATTAGACAGAACAAAATCATAGTCCAGTGATTCTGCACGCGTCTGATATTCAAGAGTGAATGTGCTACCTGGAATGGTGGCAGCCGACCGCCATTCATCTACTCTAGCATTTCGTAGATAGCTGCACAAAACACTCAACCTATTTTCAAACTTATTTTTCGTATTAAAGTTGGCATCCAATTTTAATTAACTTTGTGCCGACAGTTAGAAGCTATAAGCTTTTGACATGCAACTTATTCGCATACATGTTCCAGCACACAAGCTATCGCCATCAATAACAAAAATCGGCATTACAAGGATATATACTGGACTTGATGAGATGAAAAATCAATTAAAGAAAAGTGGCTGTGATTGGTTGCGATTACTCATGAGACAATGCGAAAGAACTAATGATTTTATGTACAATAATTCAGCAGTTTTTGTGTTTGGAGTGCGTATGAGAATTATGAAATTATCCCTATCAGGGATTTATGAGTAAAGAAATATTTCAGACAAGGGTCGATCCTTCACAGGCCCGCATATTCTAGTAGATATATGGCGACGGGTTTCACCGACATAGCACTGATTGCAAACTCAATTAAATTTATGGAACATGGGCTTTATATGGTATAAAGTTCTTGACAGATAATTTGTTCGCAGACATGTTTCAGAAGACAAGCTACCCTCATCAGTGACAAAAATTAATATAACTTGCTGTATTTGTATTTGTTGTATACTCATACAGCCTGATTCATACAGAATTGTATGAATCATACAGCATCGTATGCATGAGTATTGTGTAGGCCTACTCATGCAGCCGACTCTTACAGTTCTGATTCAAGAACAACGTGATTGAAGCATAAGCAGCTATTATATATAGATCTCAAAACTAAGCAGCTTCCCTGCCGACCGCAATTATAAAATAAATAAAATTAGGAATGCTTCTATCCAAAACGGATATAATGCTGATATAATAAATATAGTTTTTGAGGATTGTGATCGTCCTACGCAAAAAATAGAATTTAACAAAGAAACTGGAATATTTGGAAACTCTCCATGTTTCAAATATTATCTCTCAAATAAAACGTAACATCCGCCACATAAATAGTGCATTAGAAAATAGCACACTAATAGATGCTTTAACCACCTACAAAACCCAAAATATGACAAAAAACAGAGATCCGATCTCTTCTAGTGAGTTATCCTCTGTAGTCAGGATTTTGGAGCCGTGGTCTAGCTACCACGGCTCCAGTTGTCTCCGGCTCTGACCCAAAGCCCTTCGACATACAGTCGGTCTCCAACGCGAGACCGTTACGAGACTTTCACAGAATTATCTACACCTATGGCTACTACGAAACTGCACAACCGTCGAGGTCTATCCGCTACCTCTTCTTGTCAGATAATATCAAAGAAAGCAGTTAGAAATCCAATGAGAAGCACACTGAGGTTTTCAGTAAAATGACATTGTCTGTGTTTTCAGTGATTATGTAAGTGAGAAGTATTGCGGCAAGTGTAGATTGTAGAATCATCTCTAGGTCATGTGATTCATGCTTTTGCTTAAGAAGCTAGACACATTAAGGCTCATCAAATCGTTATTTTTTGTCGTCAAACACAACATCTTGATTAATTTTTAGCTGAGACTTGCTTTCCTTAATTACATTTTTGTATACATGGATTCAAGCAATCAACGAAGATCCAGTTTTCTTCATTGCACCAAGTTAGAATGCTTGATCTTATTTATTATATCAATTGTATTCGTTGTAGTTCTATTATCATATAGGATATCATTCTATATATTTGATATCAATGCAACATCAGCATGAATTGGTTTCCCTTGAACTCATTGTGGGTGACAGCGTCCGCTTCCGCAATCTATATCCGCGGAAATGGACAATAATTGCTTCTATACATCATATTAGTCCGATGGCTACTGACTTCTCTGTTCTTCTTAAATTTGCTCCAGAGAAAGCAACCATTAACACATGCAAATTTTCACAGAGCATTTGCAAAACGTCAATTCTTAAGTGACAATGTCAGTCCTCCTCGCCCGCACTTTAGGTTAAACTATGAGCAGCAAGTCACGTCTCTTCCTAAAGAATAAGATTCATGCTCATAGTAGTATGAACTCAGAACACATAACTCATGCTTAAGAATAGAAATTCCAGTCTTTTTACTCTTAAGACCGGATTGAAGATAAGGCTAGCAGAAATTCTGCATGAAAACATACAGTCCTTAATTCAAAACACTCAAAATCGAAAAGTCCCTTCATTCGAATGACACATAATCACCAACATTGACATTTTCTGCGACTATGCTTTCAATTTCACGAGAAAGGTGGGCGGAAATTGATATTTTCAGTAACTTTTGCTGATTTGGCTTTACTTGGTCATTTGCGTATTTTTTTCAAGCCACAAACAACGCCCTTAATGCTAAATTGACGCTGCTATGTATATATACATGTATATCGGTTAAAGTATACGTTGATGTTGACTTTGTCAGAAGCAGATTGTGAGGTCTTTAAGACCCCAACGTACTTGAATGAGAGATTGTGATTATTGTCTGCTTCTGCTGTAGCGATGCTAAATTTGTGCTGGCATTGCATCATACAAAATCGCAAAAACGCATATTTCACACTTTGTTGAAAAGTTGCTGTCATTTCATGTTGATTATTAATTAAGTGAAGCTGTTGTATTAGACGTAGTGCTATAGGATAAATACAATGCCTTATATGATGACACCTTTGTTTATTTAATCTAATTTCAATGCAACATCTACATGATAGGTTAGTTATTAAATAGACATGCTAATATGCTAGAGCTTGGAACATTTAAAATGAATACTTGTATAGTCAAAATATAACCGGTATTTTACATTATACTCACATGAACTGCAGAACATGACGACTGTTCATTTTACAATAGGCCTACCCGTATAGCTTCACGATTTAGTGTTCATCAAAGATTGAGTTTATTCTCTTCTTTTTTAATAATAGCATTTCATGAACACTTTCTGTTTAACGCACGAACAGATATGATCAATGAGCATAAATAAGTTGCAGCTATGTACTAAATGAAGGAAATTGAGCGTTTGAATGTTGTTCATAAACACATAGCAAAAGCTGGTGAAAGTAATATTTTGTACATTGAGAATACATTTGAGCAAGATGTTCAACATAGATGGGCTTCTGACAAATTGGATAGGCTATATCCGTCTAATTCCTATTTTATTGGCGGTCGGAACGTGACTTATGTTGAAGTCTCATGAATGCGCTGCGTCTCCCAGCTTCCAAAGAATTGCGAAAGTTTCCATCTTAGCCGATCAATTTCATGGCAATGAGGACTAAAGGATGGGTACAAGTCGCAATCGTCATGACCATCTGTCAGTTCATATCCTGCAGGTTTGGTGACATCGTGTTTTAGCCAAGAGCGGATCAAGGGGGTTCATGGGGTTCAAACACCCTTTCCTCGGAGTTTAAGAATTTTTAGATGCATTGCTATTTCTCCTGTATTCACGCAAATTTATGTAGTCTATTTATCTTGGCAATACAATTTGATTAAAGCACAAAGAGACGGACGTGTTCTTCCATTTCTATATTATGTAATCTGGTTTCCGTTACAACATTGAAACGTGTTAACAAACCAAGGCGAGAACACCAACTGATGGAGGGGTATTATCCGGAAGCGTCCGATCTCTGAACAATTAATTGAACAATTTGTGAAACAGCATCCAAGAAAACTATTCTGCCAATCAATCTTGTTTGATTGATTCAACTCAATAAAATTGTCGAAGCCAACAAATCATGTTCTGATCTAATATTTCCGTATCAATGGAAATTTATGATATTAATTTTAAGCATATAAAGTATATACATAAAGTAGGCCCTACATAATACCGGTATATCCGATTATATATTATTTCATATTATTTTTACATTGTATCAAGTATTAAATATACATTCGACGACAAAATGTACGCCCCACCCTAGATATTAAGCAAAAACCCGTTTCTGGCCACAAATTCTTCAGTACTATGCGCAAGGGCTAATATCATAAGTAGGCCCTAGTCCTTGATATGCATCAAGCAGAGGCACATAGCAGAATGAACCCATACAAAAGTAATTCATAACATAAGCAATGTAGGCCTAAACAAAATGATTTTTAGTCCCATTCTCTTACTGCTAAATATTTTTCTGTTCCACATTTTTTCTTGATCATTGCTTCAAACCGCCCAAACATGGATTTTACAATCTTTGGCAAGAGTCTTTTACATCTAAACAACTTCTTGATATCTGACCCACATAATGTATCTATGAATGCATAAAGCAGTATGCTCTGCTCTTGCTGCCTGCTCAGTTGTCGCGCCGACCACAAATTCTCTATCAGATTTGCATCAGGTGAACTCGTAGGACATGGCAATATCCGTATGCCTCTGGAGTTCAAAAAGGCCTTACTTTCGTCATCTTGCTGGCATGGCAAGGTGCATGTTATAGGCATCCAATTCCTACTGATAAATGACTGGATGCATAATTACAACAGTTGAAGCAATGATCACGAACAAATGTAGAACACAGAAAATTAGCAGTGAGAAGATGTTGCTGGACTTACAATCATTGTGTTAATGCCTACATTGTTTTTGTTTTGAATTACTTCTGCATAAATTCATTCTTCCGCTTCTGCCTGACGTATAGTAGTGACGAGCATGTGGTCAAAGAAAGCTATTTCCTTAATACCCAAGGTAGGGTGTACATTTTGTCGTCAAGTGTAGGCCTAACGATAAGTACATTATGTAAAGTACACGAAAATAAGCTTTTCCAAAGATATTTCATACACGCCGTTTTATTTTGCCAACCCCCGTTCCCTCACCAAGAAGCTGGATCCACGCCTGCTTTAGATGTTTGCCTAATACGGGAATGATAATGACTGGTAATTCACTTGTTTTAGTCAGATTCTTTAATCTTCTGAGGGTGCTGTCATTAACAAAATTCATGTACGATGAAGTTATGATGCTAAGATATTATGATGATTAAGAGTTTTACTGAATGACGAACCCAACTACGGTTTGTCAAGCATAATGCCACAGTCATCTATGGCCAGAGTGTGTGGACTTTTCGTATAGCTGATAATTAATCGCATCCGATATGGATGCCGTGGTGTCAAAAAATTCGATTTATTATCTGTCAGAATTTCAACATTAAATTGAATGTTGCTGTTGATAGAATTGAAGGCATCCTGAGTAATATCAAATATGTTGGTATCGTTGACGAAGTGGCCAATAATTATGCATTCAATGCGATAATACATTGGTTTTATGTTATATTGCTCCTGTAGAACTTTTAGAGCATTCTGTAATAGATTATCTACAAAGATAATAGCAAATGAAGGTCCAAAGTGTGAGTACATCTGGAATCCCCTAATTTGCGATAACACTTGTCATTTGTACGATATCTCAAAGTTGAAAGTCACGAATGTTAGAAAATTATTAAGATCTTCAATTTTGAAATCTTGATTATCAATATCATTTCAGCTCGTGGTCCTAAGTTCAGACTACCGAACCGGCGAACAGAGTGAACAGCAGGTTTTGAACTGATAACAACAATTCTCGAAGATGTTTAGCCAATAGCCTCGGGTGGAAGAATACTATCGTCGAGACTAATAGTATCAATTATACAGTAAATATTCCTTTCTAAAATAACAACGCTAGATTATCACCCCAACAGAATACTGAACTAGAGAATTGAATAAAAGCGCTTGAATTCGAAGCGATGAAAATAACCAATGAAGAAGGTACACTGTTATTTATAAAGTCCCAAATGAGTACTAGAAAGAGTATTGAACCTGAGTACTGACTGCGACTAAGAAATAAGTCCCAGAATCAGGAACAAGGAGGAACACACATAGTCGTTATCCTCAGCACTCGCTACCTGAGACAGAAACGATCGAGTGATGATTTTGCTGTAGAAACTATGAACAACTGTGTTGACCGTTTGATAGGCGTCGCTTGTTCCCACAGTCACTGATCGTCAACAATGCACACTCGTGTCTCAGCTGGGAATAGACAAATAGTCTATATCATGGAAGCGCACTCCGTGAATAACCAGCTGCATGCTGACTCACTGAATTTATTTAAACTGATGTTTCATCATATTAGTACTAAACAAGCATTTTCCTGTGAATTTAAGTTCGGTAATTCTACTGCTCTGACATGAAAACAGCGATCGAACTATATAAATGCAACCTGAAAAAATGCTGAAAATATTTCAAAGAATTGGCAGCGCTCTATGAATCTAGATTTCATTGATCAGAAGAAAATCACGGACATTTATTACACTATACAGATGTGAGTTGCAGAATAGGATATATCTTTTAGATGTCGACATGAACACACTTACTGTAGACATGTGTTTTGCGACTCATAAGCCGCATGCAGAAAGCCACTCAGTAATACGAAAGAGTTTATAATACTGGCTTTATCAATACAATCATCTGGAAGAAGCTAAATCACTACACGTAATGGCATGCTGCTGATCTTGTGCCTTAATGTGTGATCACCAAAGATATTTAATATTATAACTTTTAAACAATTGAATATCTTTGGTGATAACCTTTTCGAACTGCCAAGGTCAAGCCGATTTTTCAAATCATAAAGGGCCGAATAAATATGCGCATGATGAAATCACTTCCATGCTTTCAATACTACTCGAAAGTCGCAGTTGGATTTGAAACTCATAACTCAAATTTCTATCAAATTAATAAGCAAATTGAACATTTTCATTCTTTGGTAACTGTTATGAACACGGTATGAATATTCCCTTTCTGTATGTCTTCGAACAAACTCGAGTAAAAAGAATATAGTTAGCACTACATCTGTATGTAAAACAAAATGTTCAATCGTAGAATCGAGCGTCTTGAGGAAGTATCCAATCTCTTATCTGTGTGCAATTCTAATTTTGCTACCTGTTTACTTTGCTCTTGGCAATCGCAGCCTCATAAATTGTCACGTACGCCAAGGATCTATCTTTTCTCCACAGCAGCCGACTTAGATCATATTTGATGCGGGTCGGTATGGGGTGTAGTGCATCTTTGAACATCACTGCTACTGAGCACAACCTTCACGAACTGAAGACAGTGATAACTTCCGCCGATCCATCCGTCAGTGTTGACATGAGTCATTCTTTTGCAACATCCAGCGACAGTGTCATTCCACTAAAGGAATTCCTCAAATCCATGGAAGAAACTGGGACAGAAGCTGACCAGATTCGTCGATCTTACGCAAATCTCCGGATGGGAGTTAAACTGATGATGTTAGGTAGGTTGATAATAAAAGTTCACTCTTGATGTGAAACTTAGACCTCGAACGGTGAAAGCAATTCAACAAATGACTATCATGTTTCGTCCGTAAAACATGAAATGTGTTAAAGCCATATTTTTAAAACATGCTTTTTGCATAATTCAATGAGATGTACTCATGCAAACTGACAGATATGGTCTTTAATAGCATATTTATAGGCATTCAGCTTTCATATGCAACAATGCTAAGTACCATAGAGTACATAGCACCATAAGCATATAGCAGGTAGAGTGTCGAATATACAATGAATGTCAACCTACAGTGAAAACTTTCAATTCAAAAGATTCAGTTTTTTGCGGAGATCACGGTCATGCAGTCTAAAAAATATTTTCCTTGTCAATGCCACCTTGACTAAGAAATTAAAAACGATAGTGGTTGTCATACGGCGCTTCGTCCGTTCTTTACAGTATGTACACGGGAATGAGAAAATTAGTAGAAAGTAGAAAAAAGTAGAAAAAAGTAACTGAAGGAGTGGCCATCAAGTAGTTCAAACCAGTGTTGTGTCCAAAAAGATTTTGTATTTCCAAGTACTTGTCTATAACTTATTTTCTTCCTTTTCCTTCCATTATTTTATTCTTTGACTTAATTTTTTGGTTTAATGTGTCATGAAACAAGAACTGTAGATTCCTATTTCACACATTACATGACGTCATCACCAAGCTTTCTATGTCAGATCTCTGTTCGCAATATCTGTCTAACTATCAGGTCAATTTTCTCATTCCCGTGTACATACTGTAAAGAACGGGCGAAGCGCCGTATGACAACCACTATCGTTTTTAAAAAATATTTGATCACTTTTTAAGAAGCTACATTTTTGCAAATTATTCCGGTGTTTGTACACTAACAAATTGAACCCACTATATAAGTACGAGTATGAAGTGCATAAATATATACTATTATATATATATATATATATATATATATATATACATATATATATATATAGTACTATTATTTATAGTGTATAGTATTCTCGTAGTATGAAGCTCATAGATATTGAAAGGAATGAAAATTTGCTGACAGGTAATCGGAAATAGAGTTGATTATCAGGGAAATTCCATGAATCACATGCAAGTCTTCATCGAAAAAATTCAGATCTTATTGTGCTTCTTGACTGAAATTTCAAATTCGTAATTTTACAATTCAATAAATTTGTGCTTCATTTCTTGAATCTGAATAGTAATGTGGGCCCATTTACACTTTTTAAAGTTAATTATGATCTTTGTCTTTGATTATGAAATTTTGCTCTTTCAGTGGATGGTTTTGTGATATGATCACACTTAAGAAAATACTATTTTTGATAAGGCTTGGCAACCTTATGAGAAATTCCTCCAATATCAATGTAAGAAATAGACGTCGGCGGTACTTATCAAACAGTGACTTATACAGTTATCTGGCAAATGAGAAAAAAGTAAATGCTCTCATCACTACATCACAACAAGTCAGGGTCTTTTGCATAGATTTGGTCTTTTGACAAAAGTAAATTCAAACTTGACATTAGCTTTATTGGAAAATGGCGCAGAAAGAGGGAGGGATATGTGCAAGGAGTACTAGACTTGAACTGAAGTTCTACGTTGGCCGTAAATTCATCTGCTGCGAAATATGCTTGGTGTGACCGATGCAAATTTGACTTTTATGTTTTTGCTGCTTCATCCAAATTGGAATGTTGAAAATGCACGTAGTTGCTCAAGTCAGTGACACATGCAGCTTTATGTGTACAGATACAAATGACACTATGCCTATGTTGCCTATGACACAATGCCTATGTTGTAAATCTCTTGACACTAATACTACTTTTAAGAGTTTTAGTACCGGCAGACGGTTCCTTTTAAATTATCCTAGTAGTTTCTCGTGTAAGAGTAGACATGTAATATATTTGATCACATGTCAATCATGTGGGGTCCAGTATGTTGGACAGACAAAACAACCATTACATTGTAGACTTAATGGGCATCGGCAGTCATGTTCAAAAGAATCATCTCAATACGTATTTGAGTAATCATTTTAATAGTTCTAATCACAGTTGGGATGATGTACATGTAAGTATACAAATTATTGATTTTGTCGATGTTCGTAATAAATCTGATACAGAAATTGCCTTCGAGCTTAACAGTAAGGAAGATTTTTATATAAGAACGCTGAACACCTTGCATCCTTTAGATTTGAATGACAGAGTGTTAGGCGGAGGTTGCGCCTCTCAGAACACTGCAAATTCATTTTCATTTTTTAGTTCTCCTATTAGCAGACGTAAGAGAAGCCATGGCCTTAGGAAGTCGGGTAGAAAGAAATATCCTCCATCTAATAGTTGTGAGGATATTCTCAAGGAGCTTCAAAAGTTGATGAAGAGCAACAAAATAAGAAATTTCTATAATTGCTTGAAATCGATTAGTGATAGCATGCTTAAAATTATGTATTCTAGGCTTCTTGATCAGTCGAATGACCTATCTTTCGTTTTGACAACATATGTTCATAGTAAATTATATAGAAACAAGAAGGATAGCTCTACCGAAGAGAAAACGCATATAGCTTTCAAGTCTCATTTAGTTGACAAACTTCATTTACCTTCTGTATTTAATGACAAAAGTATCTGTGCTTTAGTTCCAGAAAAAGCGAAACATCTATATCCTCCCAAAGTGTACCATAAGCTTAATAACCCTATTTGTTTGAAATTCTTCAATTATAATAAGTTTCTTAATAGCCTGACAATTCAGGAAGTTGTTGGCATTTTACAGAGCGATTGCAGCTGTGACTCGATGACCAGTTTTGTTTATGAGCCTTATGGGCATGTTTTTACCGGTAATTTAGATATAATAAATGATCCAGGTCTCAGAGCTATATTTGCGTATGGCGCTAAACACAGATTGTCTAGGTCAATATCATGGAAATCCATTCAAAAAGAGATCAGCGATTCCATAGATAATCATATATCTCGTGTGTCCAGTCGCCTTCACTTAAAAGTTGATGACTTCTCTATTTGAAAAACAGGGTCATGATGTTAGTAAAGCACCGCATTTTTCGTTGTAAGAAGTTGGGTAGGAAAGATAATGGCAGCAGCGTTTGTGTTGATAAGGAGTTGTAAGATCTCCATAAAAACTTGATAGTCGTTCCTGTCGATAAAGCATCCAACAACTTTAGTTTCATATGTAAAAAGTTCTATCTCAAAATCCTGATGGATGAGCTTGGTTTTGACATAGGTTCTTCCACTGCAGTAGGCAATGCAACTTATCAACCTGAGCTTATTTCTGAAAAGGAAGTCCTTACTAGACACGTTAAAGATATGAAATCAAACTTTAATATTAATGTTAGTGACAAGGACCTTAAACTACCAAAACTTTTCTGGATTCCAAAATTGCATAAAAATCCTTATAAGTTTAGATTCATTGCCGGAGCCAGAAATTGTACAACTAAAAAGTCATCGGTGAATATCAACAAAGGTCTGAAAGTGATAAGAAAAAATTTCCATAGATACTGTGAGTCAATCAGGAGTAATACTGGTTATTCTTATTTTTGGAGTGTAGCCTCGACTCAAGATTTTTTGAGGAATATTTCTAACGTGAACGTCCACTCTATGCAAGTTTTTGACTTCTCTACTCTTTATACAAACTTAGATCAAGGTGCTATTAAGAATAATATTTTTTCCATCCTTGATCTCACATTCAATTCCACTAATCGTAGATACTTGTGTGTAGGATATGAGAAATCGTTTTTCTCCAAAATCAAATATAAAGGGTATTCTTGTTATGACGTGGACTCTTTTAAGAAGGCTATTGATTTTATAGTGTCTGAAGTCTACATTTCTTTTTCCGGTTATGTGTTCAGACAAATTCGAGGAGTACCAATGGGAGGGAATTGCAGTCCTTTACTTGCCGACTTGTTTCTGTTAAATTGCGAATTTGCTTATATGAAACAATTGGTTAAAAATAAAAAGTTTGGACTAGCTAAATTATTGTCAAACACTTCGAGATATATAGACGATGCGTAATAAATTACAAGCATTTCAATACCTTAATTCCAAAAATTTACCCAGTGGAGCTTCTTGCAGATAGAAACGGAGTCAATGACAAAGCCGTTGTTTACCTCGATGTGAGACTCCAATCTAGTAGTGACGGTCTTCGATCCTCAATATATCATAAAGTGGAAGATTTTGATTTCCCTGTTGTTCTGTTGACATTTCCAAACAGTGCAATACCTTATAACATGGGAATTAATGTATTTGCCGGCCAGGTTTTACGTTATTGTCGCATCTGCTCGCATCTTGAAGATTTAATTAAACGAATTAATATGACACTTTTTGTGATGAGCAGCAGAGGATATTGTAAGTCTAAAATGAAGGCATGTACTGAGAAAATCCTAACCGGTCATAACAATTTTCTAATCAAGTTTGGATATTTCTCAGCCAGGCAGCTGACATCGCAGTGCGCATTTTAAACAATAAAATTAACACTGTTTGTTTGTTTTCCTAGCATTTTTTTTATTGGTTATACCATTTCAGTATTTTACACATATATTTTAGTTTGTTTTGGTTGTATCCGTCTTTTGCGGTTGTTTTGTTTTTGTTTTTACTATTACTATCAGTATTACTTATTATTACACATATCATTACTGTATTGATTTTAAAATGCCAGCCGCATATAAGTTTATGCGGGGCCCCGCCCGCCTGGGCTTGAGCGTTCAGGTAGAGGGGCCGAAACGCGACCAGGCGGGTACCTGCTGACGACTGGCTATTGTTTTATTTGTTTTAACGTTATGTTTTTTTTTAATCGCTAACTGCCCTAGTGTGATGAATGGACTGTGTCAGTTACTGGTCTCCATGGGGTTGACATGGTGATTACTAAGTGTCTATTTATATATAAGTTCCTAATCAATCGAGCCTGAAACTTTGACCAAGGAGATCACTTGTTAAGCGGCCTTGTACGATCTCGTACACTTAAGGGTGAAGTCCAGCCCGTATAGCGCTATGTTATGGACCCCCGGGAAAGTCCGCCCGGCACGCAATCAGATCCGTCAAGTCTTTGTGCTTAAAGACCTTCATGCATTCATGCATTTGTCGAGGATCACAAGTCAAAGGACCATTAGGGGTAAGGTCCAGCCCCGCTTTAGAAGCGCTGATTGAAAAATGGACTAGTGGGAAGGTCCTCCACACCGGTCTCGTCAAGTTTGGCTCTAAAATGTAGTCCTAGGATAGTCAAAAGTTTGACGCGCCTTGAACGTTTAATGTCTGCCGGTGGGAACGCACCACCTGTCCTCTTAAGGGCAAACCCTAAGTCTTATTAACTATAAGTTTATTAAAATTATGAAACATTTAGACGTCGTTATGGGAATGTCCCAGCTTCAACTAGTTTGCCACTGTACTAAATATACTTACTCTGTGGTTTTAATTTTGGTTGATATTTAAGAGCGAAACTCGGCTTTGATATGCAGCTATTAACTATTAAAAAAATCACATGCCAAATATCTATATTTGCGGCTAAGTGTCCGAGTTGTGTGAGATCACTTCAGATTTGATATCACTTTTTCATTTCGGAGTCACGGCATTATTTTATACTAATTATTGTGTGGACGATTGGGTCATGTCGGACTTCCATGCACATCCACAGATCAATGGTTTGTTCATAGAGCGCAAATGTGAATTACATGTAACTTTTTGCACTCATGTACGCAAGCTTATGCTCATAAGATTATGCACGCAAGCTTACATCATCAAGATGACGCAATGACTTTGGATTTGCAAAATAGATCAAATATTTCTATCTGCCGTTCCTTTTTCACGTCCACACATTAATATCTTCAAAAAAATGTGCAAGTTAATGCAA
>CAJQUW010006297.1:0-32725 GCA_907163375.1 Prostheceraeus crozeri | reverse complement strand
CCGTTTGCAGCCATGAAGTACATTTCATAGTCCGGCAGCCACAAGGAGTTTCTGCAGGGAACGAGGCCGACAATGAGACTTTCGCAGAATGATGTACACCTCATAGTCCGGCAGCCAGCACGAGTTTGTGCAGGGGTCGAGGCCGACAATGAGACTTTCACAGAATGATGTACACCTCATAGTCCGGCAGCCACAAGGAGTTTCTGCAGGGAACGAGGCCGAAAATGAGACTTTCACAGACTGATGTACACCTCATAGTCCGGCAGACAGCACGAGTTTGTGCAGGTAACAAGGCCGACAATGAGACTTTCACAGAATGATGTACACCTCATAGTCCGGCAGCCAGCACGAGTTTCTGCAGGGAACGAGACCGACAATGAGTCTTGCACAGAATGATGTTCACCTCATAGTCCGGCAGCCACAAGGAGTTTGTGCAGGGAACGAGGTCGAAAATGAGACTTTCACAGAATGATGTACACCTCATAGTCCGGCAGCCAGCACGAGTTTGTGCAGGGAACGAGGCCGACAATGAGACTTTCACAGAATGATGTACACCTCATAGTCCGGCAGCCAGCACGAGTTTGTGCGGGGAACGAGGCCGACAATGAGACTTTCACAGAATGATGTACACCTCATAGTCCGGCAGCCAGCACGAGTTTGTGCAGGGAACGAGGCCGACAATGAGACTTTCACAGAATGATGTGCACCTGATAGTCCGGCAGCACCCAGCACGAGTTTGTGCAGGGAACGAGGCCGACAATGAGACTTTCACAGAATGATGTACACCTCATAGTCCGGCAGCCGGCACGAGTTTGTGCAGGGAACGAGGTCGAAAATGAGACTTTCTCAGAATGATGTGCACCTCATAGTCCGGCAGCCGGCACGAGTTTGTGCAGGGAACGAGGCCGACAATGAGACTTTCACAGAATGATGTACACCTCATAGTCCGGCAGCCGGCACGAGTTTCTGCAGGGAACGAGGCCGACAATGAGACTTTCACAGAATGATGTACACCTCATAGTCCGGCAGCCACAAGGAGTTTTTGCAGGTAACAAGGCCGAAAATGAGTCTTTCACAGAATGATGTGCACCTCATAGTACGGCAGCCAGCACGAGTTTTTCCACGGAACGAGGCCGACAATGAGACTTTCACAGAATGATGTGCACCTCATAGTCCGGCAGCCAGCACGAGTTTCTGCAGGGAACGAGATCGACCATGAGACTTTCACAGAATCATGCACACCTCATAGTGCGGCAGCCAGCACGAGTTTCTGCAGGGAACGACGCCGACAATGAGACTTTCACAGAATGATGTACACCTCATAGTCCGGCAGCCAGCACGAGTTTGTGCAGGGAACGAGGCCGACAATGAGACTTTCACAGAATGATGTACACCTCATAGTCCGGCAGCCAGCACGAGTTTCTGCAGGGAACGAGGCCGACAATGAGACTTTCACAGAATGATGTACACCTCATAGTCCTGCAGCCAGCACGAGTTTGTGCAGGGAACGAGGCCGACAATGAGACTTTCACAGAATGATGTACACCTCAACCTCCGCCTCGCACACAGCTCAACTATGTTCACGCAACGACCACGACAATGAGACATTCACAGAACGATGTACACCTCATAGTCCGGCAGCCACAAGGAGTTTCTGCAGGGAACGAGGCCGACAATGAGACTTTCACAGAATGATGTACACCTCATAGTCCGGCAGCACCCAGCACGAGTTTGTGCAGGTAACAAATCCGACAATGAGACTTTCACAGAATGATGTGTACCTCATAGTCCGGCAGCCGGCACGAGTTTGTGCAGGGAACGAGACCGACAATGAGACTTTCACAGAATGATGTACACCTCATAGTCCGGCAGCCAGCACGAGTTTCTGCAGGGAACGAGGCCGACAATGAGTCCTTCACAGAATGATGTACACCTCATAGTCCGGCAGCCAGCACGAGTTTGTGCAGGGAACGAGGCCGACAATGAGACTTTCACTGAATGATGTTCACCTCATAGTCCGGCAGCCAGCACGAGTTTGTGCAGGGAACGAGGCCGACAATGAGACTTTCACAGAATGTTGTACACCTCATAGTCCGGCAGCACGCAGCACGAGTTTGTGCAGGGAACGAGGCCGACAATGAGACTTTCACAGTATGATGTGCACCTCATAGTCCGGCAGCCAGCACGAGTTTCTGCAGGGAACGAGGCCGACAATGAGACTTTCACAGAATGATGTACACCTCATAGTCCGGCAGCCAGCACGAGTTTGTGCAGGGGACGAGGACGACAATGAGACTTTCACAGAATGATGTACACCTCATAGTCCGGCAGCACCCAGCACGAGTTTGTGCAGGGAACGAGGTCGAAAATGAGAGTTTCACAGAATGATGTGCACCTCATATTCCGGCAGCCGGCACGAGTTTGTGCAGGGAACGAGGCCGACAATGAGACTTTCACAGAATGATGTGCACCTCATAGTCCGGCAGCAGCCAGCACGAGTTTCTGCAGGGAACGAGGCCGACAATGAGACTTTCACAGAATGATGTACACCTCATAGTCCGGCAGCCAGCACGAGTTTGTGCAGGGAACGAGGCCGACAATGAGACTTTCACAGAATGATGTTACACCTCATAGTCCGGCAGCCAGCACGAGTTTGTGCAGGGTAAGAGGCCGACAATGAGACTTTCACAGAATGATGTACACCTCATAGTCCGGCAGCCAGCACGAGTTTCTGCAGGTAACAAGGCCGACAATGAGACATTCACAGAATGATGCGCACCTCATAGTCCGGCAGCCAGCACGAGTTTTTGCACGGAACGAGGCCGACAATGAGACTTTCACAGAATGATGTACACCTCATAGTCCGGCAGCCAGCACGAGTTTCTGCAGGGAACGAGGCTGAAAGTGAGACTTTCACAGAATGATGTACACCTCATAGTCCGGCAGCCAGCACGAGTTTGTGCAGGGAACGAGGCCGACAATGAGACTTTCACAGAATGATGTACACCTCATAGTCCGGCAGCCACAAAGAGTTTGGGCAGTGAACGAGGCCGACAATGAGACTTTCACAGAATGATGTACACCTCATAGTCCGGCAGCCAGCACGAGTTTGTGCAGGGAACGAGGCCGACAATGAGACTTTCACAGAATGATGTACACCTGATAGTCCCAGCACGAGTCGACAATGAGACTTTCACTTATGATGTGCACCTCATATCCGGCAGCCAGCACGAGTTTGTGCAGGGAACGAGGCCGACAATGAGACTTTCACAGAATGATGTACACCTCATAGTCCGGCAGCCAGCACGAGTTTGTGCAGGGAACGAGGCCGACAATGAGACTTTCACAGAATGATGTACACCTGATAGTCCGGCACCCAGCACGAGTTTGTGCAGGGAACGAGGCCGACAATGAGACTTTCACAGAATGATGTACACCTCATAGTCCGGCAGCCAGCACGAGTTTCTGCAGGGGACGGGGCCTACAATGAGATTTTCACAGAATGATGTACACCTCATAGTCCGGCAGCCAGCACGAGTTTCTGCAGGGAACTAGGGCGACAATGAGACTTGCACAGAATGATGTTCACCTCATAGTCCGGCAGCCACAAGGAGTTTGTGCAGGGAACGAGGCCGACAATGAGACTTTCACAGAATGATGTACACCTCATAGTCCGGCAGCAGCCAGCACGAGTTTGTGCAGGGAACGAGGCCGACAATGAGACTTTCACAGAATGATGTACACCTCATAGTCCGGCAGCCAGCACGAGTTTGTGCAGGGAACGAGGCCGACAATGAGACTTTCACAGAATGATGTACACCTCATAGTCCGGCAGCCAGCACGAGTTTCTGCAGGGAACGAGCCGACAATGATACTTTCACAGAATGATGTACACCTCATAGTCCGGCAGCCAGCACGAGTTTGCGCAGGGAACGAGCCGACAATCGACTTTCACAGAATGATGTGCACCTCATAGTCCGGCAGCCAGCACGAGTTTGCGCAGGGAACGAGGCCGACAATGAGACTTTCACAGAATGATGTACACCTCATAGTCCGGCAGCAGCCAGCACGAGTTTCTGCAGGGAACGAGGCCGACAATGAGACTTTCACAGAATGATGTCACCTCATAGTCCGGCAGCCACAACGAGTTTTGTGCAGGGAAAGAGCCGAAAATGAGACTTTCACAGAATGATGTACACCTCATAGTCCGGCAGCAGCCAGCACGAGTTTGTGCAGGGAACGAGGCCGACAATGAGACTTTCACAGAATGATGTACACCTCATAGTCCGGCAGCCAGCACGAGTTTCTGCAGGGAACGAGGCCGACAATGAGACTTTCACAGAATGATGTGCACCTCATAGTCCGGCAGCCAGGACGAGTTTCTGCAGGGAACGAGGCCGACAATGAGACTTTCACAGAATGATGTACACCTCATAGTCCGGCAGCCAGCACGAGTTTTTGCAGGGAACGAGGCCGACAATGAGACTTTCACAGAATGATGTACACCTCCCATATTGCGGCAGCCAGCACGAGTTTGTGCAGGGAACGAGGCCGACAATGAGACTTTCACAGAATGATGTACACCTCATAGTCCGGCAGCCAGAACGAGTTTCTGCAGTGAACGAGGCCGACAATGAGACTTTCACAGAATGATGTACACCTCATAGTCCGGCAGCCAGCACGAGTTTGTGCAGGGAACGAGGCCGACAATGAGACTTTCACAGAATGATGTACACCTCATAGTCCGGCAGCCAGCACGAGTTTGTGCAGGGAACGAGGCCGACAATGAGACTTTCACAGAATGATGTACACCTCATAGTCCGGCAGCCAGCACGAGTTTCTGCAGGGAACGAGGCCGACAATGAGACTTTTCACAGAATGATGTACACCTCATAGTCCGGCAGCCAGCACGAGTTTCTGCAGGGAACGAGGCCGACAATGAGACTTTCACAGAATGATGTACACCTCATAGTCCGGCAGCCAGCACGAGTTTTGTGCAGGGAACGAGGCCGACAATGAGACTTTCACAGAATGATGTACACCTCATAGTCCGGCAGCCAGCACGAGTTTGTGCAGGGAACGAGGCCGACAATGAGACCTTTCACAGAATGATGTACACCTCATAGTCCGGCAGCCAGCACGAGTTTGCGCAGAGAACGAGGCCGACAATGACACTTTCACAGAATGATGTACACCTCATAGTCCGGCAGCCAGCACGAGTTTGTGCAGAGAACGAGGCCGAAAGTGAGACTTTTACAGAATGATGTACACCTCATAGTCCGGCAGCCAGCACGAGTTTGCGCAGAGAACGAGACCGACAATGACACTTTCACAGAATGATGTACACCTCATAGTCCGGCAGCCAGCACGAGTTTCTGCAGAGAACGAGGCCGAAAGTGAGACTTTTACAGAATGATGTACACCTCATAGTCCGGCAGCCAGCACGAGTTTCTGCAGGGGTCGAGGCCGACAATGAGACTTTCACAGAATGATGTACACCTCATAGTCCTGCAGCAGCAGCACGAGTTTGTGCAGGGAACGAGGCCGACAATGAGTCTTTCATAGAATGATGTGCACCTCATAGTCCGGCAGCCAGCACGAGTTTGTGCAGGGAACGAGGCCGACAATGAGACTTTCACAGAATGATGTACACCTCATAGTCCGGCAGCAAGCACGAGTTTGTGCAGGGAACGAGGCCGACAATGAGACTTTCACAGAATGATGTACACCTCATAGTCCGGCAGCCAGCACGAGTTTGTGCAGGGAACGAGGCCGAAAATGAGACTTTCACAGAATGATGTACACCTCATAGTCCGGCAGCCAACACGAGTTTCTGCAGGGGACGAGGCCGACAATGAGACTTTCACAGAATGATGTACACCTCATAGTCCGGCAGCCAGCACGAGTTTGTGCAGGGAACGAGGCCGACAATGAGACTTTCACAGAATGATGTACACCTCATAGTCCGGCAGCCAGCACGAGTTTGTGCAGGGAACGAGGCCGACAATGAGGCTTTCACAGAATGATGTACACCTCATAGTCCGGCAGGCAGCCAGCACGAGTTTGTGCAGGAACGAGGCCGACAATGAGACTTTCACAGAATGATGTACACCTCATAGTCCGTCAGCCAGCACGAGTTTGTGCAGGGAACGAGGCCGAAAATGAGACTTTCACAGAATGATGTACACCTCATAGTCCGGCAGCCAGCACGAGTTTGTGCAGGGAACGAGGCCGACAATGAGACTTTCACAGAATGATGTACACCTCATAGTCCGGCAGCCAGCACGAGTTTCTGCAGGGAACGAGGCCGACAATGAGACTTTCATCACAGAATGATGTACACCTCATAGTCCGGCAGCCCACACGAGTTTGTGCAGGGAACGAGGCCGACAATGAGACTTTCACAGAATGATGTACACCTCATAGTCCGGCAGCCAGCACGAGTTTTGTGCAGGGAACGAGGCCGACAATGAGACTTTCACAGAAATGATGTACACCCTCATAGTCCGCAGCAGCCAGCACGAGTTTGTGCAGGGAACGAGGCCGACAATGAGACTTTCACAGAATGATGTACACCTCATAGTCCGGCAGCCAGCACGAGTTTCTGCAGGGAACGAGGCCGACAATGAGACTTTCACAGAATGATGTACACCTCATAGTCCGGCAGCCAGCACGAGTTTGTGCAGGTAACAAGGCCGACAATGAGACTTTCACAGAATGTTGTACACCTCATAGTCCGGCAGCAGCCAGCACGAGTTTATGCAGGGAACGAGGCCGACAATGAGACTTTCACAGAATGATGTACACTTCATAGTCCGGCAGCCACAAAGAGTTTGCGCAGTGTACGAGGCCGACAATGAGACTTTCACAGAATGATGTACACCTCATAGTCCGCAGCCAGCACGAGTTTGTGCAGGGAACGAGGCCGACAATGAGTCTTTCACAGAATGATGTACACCTCATAGTCCGCAGACAGCACGAGTTTGTGCAGGAACGAGGCCGACAATGAGACTTTCACAGAATGATGTACACCTCATAGTCCGGCAGCAGCCAGCACGAGTTTGTGCAGGGAACGAGGCCGACAAATGAGACTTTCACAGAATGATGTACACCTCATAGTCCGGCAGCCAGCACGAGTTTGTGCAGGGAACGAGGCCGACAATGAGACTTTCACAGAATGATGTACACCTCATAGTCCGGCAGCCAGCACGAGTTTGTGCAGGGAACGAGGCCGACAATGAGACTTTCACAGAATGATGTACACCTCATAGTCCGCAGCCAGCACGAGCTTTTCTGCAGGGAACGAGCCGACAATGAGACTTTCACAGAATGATGTACACCTCATAGTCCGGCAGCCAGCACGAGTTTGTGCAGGGAACGAGGCCGACAATGAGACTTTCACAGAATGATGTACACCTCATAGTCCGGCAGCCAGCACGAGTTTGTGCAGGGAACGAGGCCGACAATGAGACTTTCACAGAATGATGTACACCTCATAGTCCGGCAGCCAGCACGCGTTTCTGCAGGGAACGAGGCCGAAAATGAGACTTTCACAGAATGATGTACACCTCATAGTCCGGCAGCCAGCACGAGTTTGTGCAGGGAACGAGGCCGACAATGAGACTTTCACAGAATGATGTACACCTCATAGTCCGGCAGCCAGCACGAGTTTGTGCAGGGAACGAGGCCGACAATGAGACTTTCACAGAATGATGTACACCTCATAGTCCGGCAGCCAGCACGAGTTTGTGCAGGGAACGAGGCCGACAATGAGACTTTCACAGAATGATGTACACCTCATAGTCCGGCAGCCAGCACGAGTTTGTGCAGGGAACGAGGCCGACAATGAGACATTCACAGAATGATGTACACCTCATAGTCCCGGCAGCCAGCACGAGTTTGTGCAGGGAACGAGGCCGACAATGAGACTTTCACAGAATGATGTACACCTCATAGTCCGGCAGCCAGCACGAGTTTGTGCAGGGAACGAGGCCGACAATGAGACTTTCACAGAATGATGTACACCTCATAGTCCGGCAGCCAGCACGAGTTTTTGCAGGCAACGAGGCCGACAATGAGACTTTCACAGAATGATGTACACCTCATAGTCCGGCAGCCAGCACGAGTTTTGCAGGGAAACGAGGCCGACAATGAGACTTTAACAGAATGATGTACACCTCATAGTCCGGCAGCCAGCACGAGTTTGTGCAGGGAACGAGGCCGACAATGAGACTTTCACAGAATGATGTGCACCTCATAGTCCGGCAGCCAGCACGAGTTTGTGCAGGGAACGAGGCCGACAATGAGACTTTCACAGAATGATGTACACCTCATAGTCCTGGCAGCACAAGGAGTTTGTGCAGGGAACGAGGCCGACAATGAGACTTTCACAGAATGATGTACACCTCATAGTCCGGCAGCCAGCACGAGTTTCTGCAGGGAACGAGGCCGAAAATGAGACTTTCACAGAATGATGTACACCTGATGGTCCGGCAGCCAGCACGAGTTTCTGCAGGGAACGAGGCCGACAATGAGACTTTCACAGAATGATGAACACCTCATAGTCCGACAGCCAGCACGAGTTTGTGCAGGGAACGAGGCCGACAATGAGACTTTCACAGAATGATGTACACCTCATAGTCCGGCAGCCACAACGAGTTTGTGCAGGGAACGAGGCCGACAATGAGACTTTCACAGAATGATGTACACCTCATAGTCCGGCAGCCAGCACGAGTTTCTGCAGGGAACGAGGCCGACAATGAGACTTTCACAGAATGATGAACACCTCATAGTCCGGCAGCCAGCACGAGTTTGTGCAGGGAACGAGGCCGACAATGAGACTTTCACAGAATGATGTACACCTCATAGTCCGGCAGCCAGCACGAGTTTCTGCATGGAACGAGGCCGACAATGAACTTTCACAGAATGATGTACACCTCATAGTCCGGCAGCCAGCACGAGTTTGTGCAGGGAACGAGGCCGACAATGAGACTTTCACAGAATGATGTACACCTCATAGTCCGGCAGCCAGCACGAGTTTCTGCAGGGAACGAGGCCGACAATGAGACTTTCACAGAATGATGTACACCTCATAGTCCGGCAGCCAGCACGAATTTCTGCAGGGAACGAGGCCAAAAATGAGACTTTCACAGAATGATGTACACCTCATAGTCCGGCAGCAGCCAGCACGAGTTTGTGCAGGGAACGAGGCCGACAATGAGACTTTCACAGAATGATGTACACCTCATAGTCCGGCAGCCAGCACGAGTTTGTGCAGGGAACGAGGCCGACAATGAGACTTTCACAGAATGATGTACACCTCATAGTCCGGCAGCCAGCACGAGTTTGTGCAGGGAACGAGGCCGACAATGAGACTTTCACAGAATGATGTACACCTCATAGTCCGGCAGCCAGCACGAGTTTGTGCAGGGAACGAGGCCGACAATGAGACTTTCACAGAATGATGTGCACCTCATAGTCTGGCAGCCAGCACGAGTTTGTGCAGGGAACGAGGCCGACAAATGAGACTTTCACAGAATGATGTACACCTCATAGTCCGGCAGCCAGCAGGAGTTTGTGCAGGGAACGAGGCCGAAAATGAGACTTTCACAGAATGATGTACACCTCATAGTCCGGCAGCCAGCACGAGTTTGTGCAGGGAACGAGGCCGACAATGAGACTTTCACAGAATGATGTACACCTCATAGTCCGGCAGCCAGCACGAGTTTCTGCAGGGGACGAGGCCGACAATGAGACTTTCACAGAATGATTGTACACCTCATAGTCCGGCAGCCAGCACGAGTTTCTTGCAGGGAACGAGGTCGACAATGAGACTTTCACAGAATGATGTAAACCTCATAGTCCGGCAGCCACTACGAGTTTGTGCAGGGAACGAGGCCGACAATGAGACTTTCACAGAATGATGTACACCTCATAGTCCGGCAGCCAGCACGAGTTTGTGCAGGGAACGAGCCGAAATGAGCCTTTCACAGAATGATGTACACCTCATAGTCCGGTAGCAGCCAGCACGAGTTTGTGCAGGGAACGAGGCCGACAATGAGACTTTCACAGAATGATGTACACCTCATAGTCCGGAAGCAGCCAGCACGAGTTTCTGCAGGGAACGAGGCCGACAATGAGACTTTCACAGAATGATGTACACCTCATAGTCCGGCAGCCAGCACGAGTTTGTGCAGGGAACGAGGCCGACAATGAGACTTTCACAGAATGATGTACACCTCATAGTCCGGCAGCAGCCAGCACGAGTTTCTGCAGGGAACGAGGCCGACAATGAGACTTTCACAGAATGATGTACACCTCATAGTCCGGCAGCCAGCACGAGTTTGTGCAGGGAACGAGGCCGACAATGAGACTTTCACAGAATGATGTACACCTCATAGTCCGGCAGCCAGCACGAGTTTGTGCAGGGAACGAGGCCGACAATGAGACTTTCACAGAATGATGTACACCTCATAGTCCGGCAGGCACCAGCACGAGTTTGTGCAGGGAACGAGGCCGACAATGAGACTTTCACAGAATGATGTACACCTCATAGTCCGGCAGCCAGCACGAGTTTGTGCAGGGAACGAGGCCGACAATGAGACTTTCACAGAATGATGTACACCTCATAGTCCGGCAGCCACAAGGAGTTTCTGCAGGGAACGAGGCCGACAATGAGACTTTCACAGAATGATGTACACCTCATAGTCCGGCAGCCAGCACGAGTTTGTGCAGGGAACGAGGCCGACAATGAGACTTTCACAGAATGATGTACACCTCATAGTCCGGCAGCCAGCACGAGTTTCTGCAGGGAACGAGGCCGACAATGAGACTTTCACAGAATGATGTACACCTCATAGTCCGGCAGCAGCCAGCACGAGTTTCTGCAGGGAACGAGGCCGACAATGAGACTTTCACAGAATGATGTACACCTCATAGTCCGGCAGCCACAAGGAGTTTCTGCAG
Organism: Prostheceraeus crozeri; assembly: GCA_907163375.1. Lineage (NCBI taxonomy): Eukaryota > Metazoa > Platyhelminthes > Polycladida > Euryleptidae > Prostheceraeus > Prostheceraeus crozeri. Next base: position 21,760 of record CAJQUW010006297.1, on the reverse strand, counting down.
GGAACGAGGCCGACAATGAGACTTTCACAGAATGATGTACACCTCATAGTCCGGCAGCACGCAGCACGAGTTTGTGCAGGGAACGAGGCCGACAATGAGACTTTCACAGAATGATGTACACCTCATAGTCCGGCAGCCAGCACGAGTTTGTGCAGGGAACGAGGCCGACAATGAGTCTTTCACAGAATGATGTACACCTCATAGTCCGGAAGCACCCAGCACGAGTTTGTGCAGGGAACGAGGACGACAATGAGACTTTCACAGTATGATGTGCACCTCATAGTCCGGCAGCCAGCACGAGTTTCTGCAGGGAACGAGGCCGACAATGAGACTTTCACAGAATGATGTACACCTCATAGTCCGGCAGCCAGCACGAGTTTGTGCAGGGAACGAGGCCGAAAATGAGACTTTCACAGAATGATGTACACCTCATAGTCCGGCAGCCAGCACGAGTTTGTGCAGGGAACGAGGCCGACAATGAGACTTTCACAGAATGATGTACACCTCATAGTCCGGCAGCCAGCACGAGTTTGTGCAGGGAACGAGGCCGACAATGAGACTTTCACAGAATGATGTACACCTCATAGTCCGGCAGCCACAAGGAGTTTGTGCAGAGAACGAGGCCGACAATGAGACTTTCACAGAATGATGTACACCTCATAGTCCGGCAGACAGCACGAGTTTGTGCAGGGAACGAGGCCGACAATGAGACTTTCACAGAATGATGTACACCTCATAGTCCGGAAGCCAGCACGAGTTTCTGCAGGTAACAAGGCCGACAATGAGACATTCACAGAATGATGCGCACCTCATAGTCCGGCAGCCAGCACGAGTTTTTGCACGGAACGAGGCCGACAATGAGACTTTCACAGAATGATGTACACCTCATAGTCCGGCAGCCACTACGAGTTTGTGCAGGGAACGAGGTCGACAATGAGACTTTCACAGAATGTTGTACACCTCATAGTCCGGCAGCAGCCAGCACGAGTTTGTGCAGGGAACGAGGCCGACAATGAGACTTTCACAGAATGATGTACACCTCATAGTCCGGCAGCCACAAAGAGTTTGCGCAGTGAACGAGGCCGACAATGAGACTTTCACAGAATGATGTACACCTCATAGTCCGGCAGCCACAAGGAGTTTCTGCAGAGAACGAGGCCGACAATGAGACTTTCACAGAATGATGTACACCTCATAGTCCGGCACCCAGCACGAGTTTGTGCAGGTAACAAGGCCGACAATGAGACTTTCACAGAATGATGTGCACCTCATAGTCCGGCAGCCGGCACGAGTTTCTGCAGGGAACGAGACCGACAATGAGACTTTCACAGAATGATGTACACCTCATAGTCCGGCAGCAGCCAGCACGAGTTTCTGCAGGGAACGAGGCCGACAATGAGTCTTGAACAGAATGATGTTTACCTCATAGTCCGGCAGCCACAAGGAGTTTGTGCAGGGAACGAGGTCGAAAATGAGACTTTCACAGAATGATGTACACCTCATAGTCCGGCAGCACGCAGCACGAGTTTGTGCAGGGAACGAGGCCGACAATGAGACTTTCACAGAATGATGTGCACCTCATAGTCCGGCAGCCAGCACGAGTTTGTGCAGGGAACGAGGCCGACAATGAGACTTTCACAGAATGATGTACACCTCATAGTCCGGCAGCCACAAGGAGTTTCTGCAGGGAACGAGGCCGACAATGAGACTTTCACAGAATGATGTACACCTCATAGTCCGGCAGCCAGCACGAGTTTGTGCAGGGAACGAGGCCGACAATGAGACTTTCACAGAATGATGTACACCTCATAGTCCGGCAGCCAGCAGGAGTTTGTGCAGGGAACGAGGCCGACAATGAGACTTTCACAGAATGATGTACACCTCATAGTCCGGCAGCAGCCAGCACGAGTTTGTGCAGGGAACGAGGCCGACAATGAGACTTTCACAGAATGATGTACACCTCATAGTCCGGCAGCCAGCACGAGTTTCTGCAGGGAACGAGGCGACAATGAGACTTTCACAGAATGATGTACACCTCATAGTCCGGCAGCCAGCACGAGTTTGTGCAGGGAACGAGGCCGACAATGAGACTTTCACAGAATGATGTGCACCTCATAGTCCGGCAGCCGGCACGAGTTTGTGCAGGGAACGAGGCCGACAATGAGACTTTCACAGAATGATGTACACCTCATAGTCCGGCAGACAGCACGAGTTTCTGCAGGGAACGAGGCCGACAATGAGACTTTCACAGAATGATGTACACCTCATAGTCCGGCAGCCAGCACGAGTTTCTGCAGGTAACGAGGCCGACAATGAGACTTTCACAGAATGATGTACAACTCATAGTCCGGCAGCCAGCACGAGTTTCTGCAGGGAACGAGGCCGACAATGAGACTTTCACAGAATGATGTACACCTCATAGTCCGGCAGCCAGCACGAGTTTCTGCAGGGAACGAGGCCGACAATGAGACTTTCACAGAATGATGTGCACCTCATAGTCCGGCAGCCAGCACGAGTTTGTGCAGGGAACGAGGCCGACAATGAGACTTTCACAGAATGATGTACACCTCATAGTCCGGCAGCAGCCAGCACGAGTTTGTGCAGGGAACGAGGCCGACAATGAGACTTTCACAGAATGATGTTCACCTCATAGTCCGGCAGCCAGCACGAGTTTCTGCAGGGAACGAGGCCGACAATGAGACTTTCACAGAATGATGTACACCTCATAGTCCGGCAGCACCCAGCACGAGTTTCTGCAGGGATGGAGGCCGAAAGTGAGACTTTCACAGAATGATGTACACCTCATAGTCCGGCAGCCAGCACGAGTTTCTGCAGGGAACGAGGCCGACAATGAGACTTTCACAGAATGATGTACACCTCATAGTCCGGCAGCCAGCACGAGTTTGTGCAGGGAACGAGGCCGACAATGAGACTTTCACAGAATGATGTACACCTCATAGTCCGGCAGCCAGCACGAGTTTCTGCAGGGAACGAGGCCGACAATGAGACTTTCACAGAATGATGTGCACCTCATAGTCCGGCAGCCGGCACGAGTTTCTGCAGGGAACGAGACCGACAATGAGACTTTCACAGAATGATGTACACCTCATAGTCCGGCAGCACCCAGCACGAGTTTCTGCAGTGAACGAGGCCGACAATGACACTTTCACAGAATGATGTGCATCTCATAGTCCGGCAGCCAGCACGAGTTTGTGCAGGGAACGAGGCCGACAATGAGACTTTCACAGAATGATGTACACCTCATAGTCCGGCAGCACCCAGCACGAGTTTGTGCAGGGAACGAGGCCGACAATGAGACTTTCACAGAATGATGTACACCTCATAGTCCGGCAGCCAGCACGAGTTTCTGCAGGCAACAAGGCCGACAATGAGACTTTCACAGAATGATGTGCAACTCATAGTCCGGCAGCCGGCACGAGTTTCTGCAGGGAACGAGACCGACAATGAGACTTTCACAGAATGATGTACACCTCATAGTCCGGCAGCCAGCACGAGTTTCTGCAGGGAACGAGGCCGACAATGAGACTTTCACAGAATGATGTGCACCTCATAGTCCGGCAGCCAGCACGAGTTTGTGCAGGGAACGAGGGCGACAATGAGACTTTCACAGAATGATGTACACCTCATAGTCCGGCAGCAGCCAGCACGAGGTTGTGCAGGGAACGAGGCCGACAATGAGTCTTTCACAGAATGATGTTCACCTCATAGTCCGGCAGCCACAAGGAGTTTGTGCAGGGAACGAGGTCGAAAATGAGACTTTCACAGAATGATGTACACCTCATAGTCCGGCAGCACCCAGCACGAGTTTGTGCAGGGAACGAGGTCGAAAATGAGACTTTCACAGAATGATGTGCACCTCATAGTCCGGCAGCCGGCACGAGTTTGTGCAGGGAACGAGGCCGACAATGAGACTTTCACAGAATGATGTACACCTCATAGTCCGGCAGACAGCACGAGTTTGTGCAGGGAACGAGGCCGACAATGAGACTTTCACAGAATGATGTACACCTCATAGTCCGGCAGCCAGCACGAGTTTCTGCAGGTAACAAGGCCGACAATGAGACTTTCACAGAATGATGTGCACCTCATAGTCCGGCAGCCGGCACGAGTTTCTGCAGGGAACGAGGCCGACAATGAGACTTTCACAGAATGATGTACACCTCATAGTCCGGCAGCACCCAGCACGAGTTTCTGCAGGGAACGAGGCCGACAATGAGACTTTCACAGAATGATGTACACCTCATAGTCCGGCAGCCAGCACGAGTTTGTGCAGGGAACGAGGCCGACAATGAGACTTTCACAGAATGATGTACACCTCATAGTCCGGCAGCCAGCACGAGTTTGTGCAGGGAACGAGGCCGACAATGAGACTTTCACAGAATGATGTACACCTCATAGTCCGGCAGCCAGCACGAGTTTGTGCAGGGAACGAGGCCGACAATGAGACTTTCACAGAATGATATACACCTCATAGTCCGGCAGCCAGCACGAGTTTCTGCAGGGAACGAGGCCGACAATGAGACTTTCACAGAATGATGTACACCTCATAGTCCGGCAGACAGCACGAGTTTGTGCAGGTAACAAGGCCGACAATGAGACTTTCACAGAATGATGTACACCTCATAGTCCGGCAGCCGCAAGGAGTTTTTGCAGGGAACGAGACCGACAATGAGACTTTCACAGAATGATGTGCACCTCATAGTCCGGCAGCCAGCACGAGGTTGTGCAGGGAACGAGGCCGACAATGAGTCTTTCACAGAATGATGTTCACCTCATAGTCCGGCAGCCAGCACGAGGTTGTGCAGGGACGAGGACGACAATGAGACTTTCACAGAATGATGTACACCTCATAGTCCGGCAGAACCCAGCACGAGTTTGTGCAGGGAACGAGGTCGAAAATGAGACTTTCACAGAATGATGTGCACCTCATAGTCCGGCAGCCGGCACGAGTTTGTGCAGGGAACGAGGCCGACAATGAGACTTTCACAGAATGATGTACACCTCATAGTCCAGCAGCCAGCACGAGTTTGTGCAGGGAACGAGGCCGACAATGAGACTTTCACAGAATGATGTACACCTCATAGTCCGGCAGCCACAAGGAGTTTGTGCAGGGAACGAGGCCGACAATGAGACTTTCACAGAATGATGTACACCTCATAGTCCGGCAGACAGCACGAGTTTGTGCAGGGAACAAGGCCGACAATGAGACTTTCACAGAATGATGTACACCTCATAGTCCGGCAGCCAGCACGAGTTTCTGCAGGGAACGAGGCCGACAATGAGACTTTCACAGAATGATGTTCACCTCATAGTCCGGCAGCCAGCACGAGTTTGTGCAGGGAACGAGGCCGACAATGAGACTTTCACAGAATGATGTACACCTCATAGTCCGGCAGCCACAAGGAGTTTGTGCAGGGAACGAGGCCGACAATGAGACTTTCACAGAATGATGTACACCTCATAGTCCGGCAGCAGCCAGCACGAGTTTGTGCAGGGAACGAGGCCGACAATGAGACTTTCACAGAATGATGTACACCTCATAGTCCGGCAGCCAGCACGAGTTTCTGCAGGGGTCGAGGCCGACAATGAGACTTTCACAGAATGATGTACACCTCATAGTCCGGCAGCAGCAGCACGAGTTTGTGCAGGGAACGAGGCCAACAATGAGTCTTTCACAGAATGATGTACACCTCATAGTCCGGCAGCACCCAGCACGAGTTTGTGCAGGGAACGAGGCCGACAATGAGACTTTCACAGTATGATGTGCACCTCATAGTCCGGCAGCCAGCACGAGTTTGTGCAGGGAACGAGGCCGACAATGAGACTTTCACAGAATGATGTACACCTCATAGTCCGGCAGCCACAAAGAGTTTGCGCAGGGAACGAGGCCGACAATGAGACTTTCACAGAATGATGTACACCTCATAGTCCAGCAGACAGCACGAGTTTCTGCAGGGAACAAGGCCGAAAATGAAACTTTCACAGAATGATGTACACCTCATAGTCCGGCAGCACCCAGCACGAGTTTCTGCAGTGAACGAGGCCGACAATGACACTTTCACAGTATGATGTGCATCTCATAGTCCGGCAGCCAGCACGAGTTTGCCCAGGGAACGAGGCCGACAATGAGACTTTCACAGAATGATGTGCACCTCATAGTCCGGCAGCCGGCACGAGTTTGTGCAGGGAACGAGGCCGACAATGAGACTTTCACAGAATGATGTACACCTCATAGTCCGGCAGCCAGCACGAGTTTCTGCAGGGAACGAGGCCGACAATGAGACTTTCACAGAATGATGTACACCTCATAGTCCGGCAGCCGGCACGAGTTTGTGCAGGGAACGAGGCCGACAATGAGACTTTCACAGAATGATGTGCACCTCATAGTCCGGCAGCCAGCACGAGTTTCTGCAGGTAACAAGGCCGACAATGAGACTTTCACAGAATGATGCGCACCTCATAGTCCGGCAGCCAGCACGAGTTTTTGCAAGGAACGAGGCCGACAATGAGACTTTCACAGAATGATGTACACCTCATAGTCCGGCAGCCAGCACGAGTTTGTGCAGGGAACGAGGCCGACAATGAGACTTTCACAGAATGATGTACACCTCATAGTCCGGCAGCCAGCACGAGTTTGTGCAGGGAACGAGGCCGACAATGAGACTTTCACAGAATGATGTGCACCTCATAGTCCGGCAGCCAGCACGAGTTTGTGCAGGGAACGAGGCCGACAATGAGTCTTTCACAGAATGATGTGCACCTCACAGTCCGGCAGCCACAAGGAGTTTCTGCAGGGAACGAGGCCGACAATGAGACTTTCACAGTATGATGTGCACCTCATAGTCCGGCAGCCAGCACGAGTTTGTGCAGGGAACGAGGCCGACAATGAGACTTTCACAGAATGATGTACACCTCATAGTCCGGCAGCCACAAAGAGTTTGCGCAGGGAACGAGGCCGACAATGAGACTTTCACAGAATGATGTACACCTCATAGTCCAGCAGCCAGCACGAGTTTGTGCAGGGAACGAGGCCGACAATGAGACTTTCACAGAATGATGTACACCTCATAGTCCGGCAGCCAGCACGAGTTTGTGCAGGGAACGAGACCGACAATGAGACTTTCACAGAATGATGTGCACCTCATAGTCCGGCAGCCAGCACGAGGTTGTGCAGGGAACGAGGCCGACAATGAGTCTTTCACAGAATGATGCGCACCTCATAGTCCGGCAGCCGGCACGAGTTTGTGCAGGGAACGAGGCCGACAATGAGACTTTCACAGAATGATGTTCACCTCATAGTCCGGCAGCCACAAGGAGTTTGTGCGGGGAATGAGGTCGAAAATGAAACTTTCACAGAATGATGTACACCTCATAGTCCGGCAGCACCCAGCACGAGTTTCTGCAGTGAACGAGGCCGACAATGACACTTTCACAGAATGATGTGCACCTCATAGTCCGGCAGCCAGCACGAGTTTCTGCAGGGAACGAGGCCGACAATGAGACTTTCACAGAATGATGTACACCTCATAGTCCGGCAGCCAGCACGAGTTTCTGCAGGGAACGAGGCCGACAATGAGACTTTCACAGAATGATGTACACCTCATAGTCCGGCAGCCAGCACGAGTTTGTGCAGGGAACGAGGCCGACAATGAAACTTTCACAGAATGATGTACACCTCATAGTCCGGCAGCCAGCACGAGTTTCTGCAGAGAACGAGGCCGACAATGAGACTTTCACAGAATGATGTACACCTCATAGTCCGGCAGCCAGCACGAGTTTGTGCAGGGAACGAGGCCGACAATGAGACTTTCACAGAATGATGTACACCTCATAGTCCGGCAGCCAGCACGAGTTTGTGCAGGGAACGAGGCCGACAATGAGACTTTCACAGAATGATGTACACCTCATAGTCCGGCAGCCAGCACGAGTTTGTGCAGGGAACGAGGCCGACAATGAGACTTTCACAGAATGATGTACACCTCATAGTCCGGCAGCCGGCACGAGTTTGTGCAGGGAACGAGGCGGACAATGAGACTTTCACAGAATGATGTACACCTCATAGTCCGGCAGCCAGCACGAGTTTCTGCAGCGAACGAGGCCGAGAATGAGACTTTCACAGAATGATGTACACCTCATAGTCCGGCAGCCAGCACGAGCTTCTGCAGGGAACGAGGCCGAAAATGAGACTTTCACAGAATGATGTACACCTCATAGTCCGGCAGCCAGCACGAGTTTGTGCAGGGAACGAGGCCGACAATGAGACTTTCACAGAATGATGTACACCTCATAGTCCGGCAGCCAGCACGAGGTTGTGCAGGGAACGAGGCCGACAATGAGACTTTCACAGAATGATGTACACCTCATAGTCCGGCAGCCAGCACGAGTTTCTGCAGGGAACGAGGCCGACAATGAGACTTTCACAGAATGATGTACACCTCATAGTCCGGCAGCCAGCACGAGTTTCTGCAGGGAACGAGGCCGACAATGAGACTTTCACAGAATGATGTACACCTCATAGTCCGGCAGCCAGCACGAGTTTCTGCAGGGAACGAGGCCGACAATGAGACTTTCACAGAATGATGTACACCTCATAGTCCGGCAGCCAGCACGAGTTTGTGCAGGGAACGAGGCCGACAATGAGACTTTCACAGAATGATGTACACCTCATAGTCCGGCAGCCAGCACGAGTTTGTGCAGGGAACGAGGCCGAAAATGAGACTTTCACAGAATGATGTACACCTCATAGTCCGGCAGCCAGCACGAGTTTGTGCAGGAACGAGGCCGACAATGAGACTTTCACAGAATGATGTACACCTCATAGTCCGGCAGCCAGCACGAGTTTCTGCAGGGAACGAGGCCGACAATGAGACTTTCACAGAATGATGTACACCTCATAGTCCGCAGCCAGCACGAGTTTCTGCAGGGAACGAGGCCGACAATGAGACTTTCACAGAATGATGTACACCTCATAGTCCGGCAGCCAGCACGAGTTTCTGCAGGGAACGAGGCCGACAATGAGACTTTCACAGAATGATGTACACCTCATAGTCCGGCAGCAGCCAGCACGAGTTTCTGCAGGGAACGAGGCCGAAAATGACACTTTCACAGAATGATGTACACCTCATAGTCCGGCAGCCAGCACGAGTTTCTGCAGGGAACGAGGCCGACAATGAGACTTTCACAGAATGATGTACACCTCATAGTCCGGCAGCAGCCAGCACGAGTTTCTGCAGGGAACGAGGCCGACAATGAGACTTTCACAGAATGATGTACACCTCATAGTCCGGCAGCCAGCACGAGTTTCTGCAGGGAACTAGGCCGACAATGAGACTTTCACAGAATGATGTACACCTCATAGTCCGGCAGCCAGCACGAGTTTGTGCAGGGAACGAGGCCGACAATGAGACTTTCACAGAATGATGTACACCTCATAGTCCGGCAGCCAGCACGAGTTTGTGCAGGGAACGAGGCCGACAATGAGACTTTCACAGAATGATGTACACCTCATAGTCCGGCAGCCAGCACGAGTTTCTGCAGGGAACGAGGCCGACAATGAGACTTTCACAGAATGATGTACACCTCATAGTCCGGCAGCCAGCACGAGTTTCTGCAGGGAACGAGGCCGACAATGAGACTTTCACAGAATGATGTACACCTCATAGTCCGGCAGCCAGCACGAGTTTGTGCAGGGAACGAGCCGACAATGAGACTTTCACAGAATGATGTACACCTCATAGTCCGGCAGCCAGCACGAGTTTTGTGCAGGGAACGAGGCCGACAATGAGACTTTCACAGAATGATGTACACCTCATAGTCCGGCAGCCAGCACGAGTTTGTGCAGGGAACGAGGCCGACAATGAGACTTTCACAGAATGATGTACACTCATAGTCCGGCAGCCAGCACGAGTTTGTGCAGGGAACGAGGCCGACAATGAGACTTTCACAGAATGATGTACACCTCATAGTCCGGCAGCCAGAACGAGTTTCTGCAGGGAACGAGGCCGACAATGAGACTTTCACAGAATGATGTACACCTCATAGTCCGGCAGCCAGCACGAGTTTGTGCAGGGAACGAGGCCGACAATGAGACTTTCACAGAATGATGTACACCTCATAGTCCGGCAGCCAGCACGAGTTTCTGCAGGGGACGAGGCCGACAATGAGACTTTCACAGAATGATGTACACCTCATAGTCCGGCAGCCAGCACGAGTTTCTGCAGGGAACTAGGCCGACAATGAGACTTTCACAGAATGATGTACACCTCATAGTCCGGCAGCCAGCACGAGTTTGTGCAGGGAACGAGGCCGACAATGAGACTTTCACAGAATGATGTACACCTCATAGTCCGGCAGCCAGCACGAGTTTCTGCAGGGAACGAGGCCGACAATGAGACTTTCACAGAATGATGTACACCTCATAGTCCGGCAGCCAGCACGAGTTTGTGCAGGGAACGAGGCCGACAATGAGACTTTCACAGAATGATGTACACCTCATAGTCCGGCAGCCAGCACGAGTTTCTGCAGGGAACGAGGCCGACAATGAGACTTTCACAGAATGATGTACACCTCATAGTCCGGCAGCCAGCACGAGTTTGTGCAGGGAACGAGGCCGAAAATGAGACTTTCACAGAATGATGTACACCTCATAGTCCGGCAGCCAGCACGAGTTTCTGAAGGGGACGAGGCCGACAGTGAGACTTTCACAGAATGATGTACACCTCATAGTCCGGCAGCCAGCACGAGTTTGTGCAGGGAACGAGGCCGACAATGAGACTTTCACAGAATGATGTACACCTCATAGTCCGGCAGCCAGCACGAGTTTGTGCAGGGAACGAGGCCGACAATGAGACTTTCACAGAATGATGTACACCTCATAGTCCGGCAGCCAGCACGAGTTTCTGCAGGGAACGAGGCCGACAATGAGACTTTCACAGAATGATGTGCACCTCATAGTCCGGCAGCCAGCACGAGTTTGTGCAGGGAACGAGGCCGACAATGAGACTTTCACAGAATGATGTACACCTCATAGTCCGGCAGCCAGCACGAGTTTGTGCAGGGAACGAGGCCGACAATGAGACTTTCACAGAATGATGTGCACCTCATAGTCCGGCAGCCAGCACGAGTTTGTGCAGGGAACGAGGCCGACAATGAGACTTTCACAGAATGATGCACACCTCATAGTCCGGCAGCCAGCACGAGTTTGTGCAGGGAACTAGGCCGACAATGAGACTTTCACAGAATGATGTACACCTCATAGTCCGGCAGCCACAACGAGTTTCTGCAGGGAACGAGACCGAAAGTGAGACTTTCACAGAATGATACACCTCATAGTCCGGCAGCCAGCACGAGTTTCTGCAGGGAACGAGGCCGACAATGAGACTTTCACAGAATGATGTGCACCTCATAGTCCGGCAGCCAGCACGAGTTTGTGCAGGGAACGAGGCCGACAATGAGACTTTCACAGAATGATGTACACCTCATAGTCCGGCAGCCAGCACGAGTTTGTGCAGGGAACGAGGCCGACAATGAGACTTTCACAGAATGATGTACACCTCATAGTCCGGCAGCCAGCACGAGTTTGTGCAGGGAACGAGGCCGACAATGAGACTTTCACAGAATGATGTACACCTCATAGTCCGGCAGCCAGCACGAGTTTGTGCAGGGAACGAGGCCGACAATGAGACTTTCACAGAATGATGTACACCTCATAGTCCGGCAGCCAGCACGAGGTTGTGCAGGGAACGAGGCCGACAATGAGTCTTTCACAGAATGATGTACACCTCATAGTCCGGCAGCAGCCAGCACGAGTTTCTGCAGGGAACGAGGCCGAAAATGAGACATTCACAGTATGATGTGCACCTCATAGTCGGCAGCCAGCACGAGGTTGTGCAGGGGACGAGGACGACAATGAGACATTCACAGACTGATGTACACCTCATAGTCCGGCAGCCGGCACGAGTTTGTGCAGGGAACGAGGCCGACAATGAGACTTTCACAGAATGATGTACACCTCATAGTCCGGCAGCCAGCACGAGTTTGTGCAGGGAACGAGGCCGACAATGAGACTTTCACAGAATGATGTACACCTCATAGTCCGGCAGCCAGCACGAGTTTGTGCAGGGAACGAGGCCGACAATGAGACTTTCACAGAATGATGTACACCTCATAGTCCGGCAGCCGGCACGAGTTTGTGCAGGGAACGAGGCCGACAATGAGACTTTCACAGAATGATGTACACCTCATAGTCCGGCAGCCGGCACGAGTTTGTGCAGGGAACGAGGCCGACAATGAGTCTTTCACAGAATGATGTGCACCTCATAGTCCGGCAGCCGGCACGAGTTTGTGCAGGGAACGAGGCCGACAATGAGACTTTCACAGAATGATGTTCACCTCATAGTCCGGCAGCCACAAGGAGTTTCTGCAGGGAACGAGGCCGACAATGAGACTTTCACAGAATGATGTACACCTCATAGTCCGGCAGCCAGCACGAGTTTCTGCAGGGAACGAGGCCGACAATGACACTTTCACAGAATGATGTACACCTCATAGTCCGGCAGCCAGCACGAGTTTGTGCAGGGAACGAGGCCGACAATGAGACTTTCACAGAATGATGTACACCTCATAGTCCGGCAGCCACAACGAGTTTCTGCAGGGAACGAGGCCGACAATGAGACTTTCACAGAATGATGTACACCTCATAGTCCGGCAGCCAGCACGAGTTTGTGCAGGGAACGAGGCCGACAATGAGACTTTCACAGAATGATGTACACATCATAGTCCGGCAGCCGGCACGAGTTTGTGCAGGGAACGAGGCCGACAATGAGACTTTCGCAGAATGATGTACACCTCATAGTCCGGCAGCCAGCACGAGTTTGTGCAGGGAACGAGGCCGACAATGAGACTTTCACAGAATGATGTACACCTCATAGTCCGGCAGCCAGCACGAGTTTGTGCAGGGAACGAGGCCGACAATGAGACTTTCACAGAATGATGTAAACCTCATAGTCCGGCAGCCAGCACGAGTTTGTGCAGGGAACGAGGCCGACAATGAGACTTTCACAGAATGATGTACACCTCATAGTCCGGCAGCCAGCACGAGTTTGTGCAGGGAACGAGGCCGACAATGAGACTTTCACAGAATGATGTACACCTCATAGTCCGGCAGCCAGCACGAGTTTGTGCAGGGAACGAGACCGACAATGAGACTTTCACAGAATGATGTACACCTCATAGTCCGGCAGACAGCACGAGTTTCTGCAGGGAACGAGGCCGACAATGAGACTTTCACAGAATGATGTACACCTCATAGTCCGGCAGCCGGCACGAGTTTGTGCAGGGAACGAGACCGACAATGAGACTTTCACAGAATGATGTACACATCATAGTCCGGCAGCCGGCACGAGTTTGTGCAGGGAACGAGGCCGACAATGAGTCTTTCACAGAATGATGTGCACCTCATAGTCCGGCAGCCGGCACGAGTTTGTGCAGGGAACGAGGCCGACAATGAGACTTTCACAGAATGATGTTCACCTCATAGTCCGGCAGCCACAAGGAGTTTGTGCGGGGAACGAGGTCGAAAATGAAACTTTCACAGAATGATGTACACCTCATAGTCCGGCAGCACCCAGCACGAGTTTCTGCAGTGAACGAGGCCGACAATGACACTTTCACAGTATGATGTGCATCTCATAGTCCGGCAGCCAGCACGAGTTTGTGCAGGGAACGAGGCCGACAATGAGACTTTCACAGAATGATGTACACCTCATAGTCCGGCAGCCACAAGGAGTTTCTGCAGGTAACAAGGCCGAAAATGAGACATTCACAGAATGATGTGCACCTCATAGTCCGGCAGCAGCCAGCACGAGTTTCTGCAGGGAACGAGGCCGAAAATGAGACATTCACAGAATGATGTACACATCATAGTCCGGCAGCCGGCACGAGTTTGTGCAGGGAACGAGGCCGACAATGAGACTTTCGCAGAATGATGTAAACCTCATAGTCCGGCAGCCAGCACGAGTTTGTGCAGGGAACGAGGCCGACAATGAGACTTTCACAGAATGATGTACACCTCATAGTCCGGCAGCCGGCACGAGTTTGTGCAGGGAACGAGACCGACAATGAGACTTTCACAGAATGATGTACACCTCATAGTCCGGCAGACAGCACGAGTTTGTGCAGGGAACGAGGCCGACAATGAGACTTTCACAGAATGATGTACACCTCATAGTCCGGCAGCCAGCACGAGTTTGTGCAGGGACCGAGGCCGACAATGAGACTTTCACAGAATGATGTACACCTCATAGTCCGGCAGCCACAACGAGTTTCTGCAGGGAACGAGACCGAAAGTGAGACTTTCACAGAATGATGTACACCTCATAGTCCGGCAGACAGCACGAGTTTCTGCAGGGAACGAGGCCGACAATGACACTTTCACAGTATGATGTGCATCTCATAGTCCGGCAGCCAGCACGAGTTTGTGCAGGGAACGAGGCCGACAATGAGACTTTCACAGAATGATGTACACCTCATAGTCCGGCAGCCACAAGGAGTTTCTGCAGGTAACAAGGCCGAAAATGAGACATTCACAGAATGATGTGCACCTCATAGTCCGGCAGCCAGCACGAGTTTCTGCAGGGAACGAGGCCGAAAATGAGACATTCACAGAATGATGTACACCTCATAGTCCGGCAGCCAGCACGAGTTTGTGCAGGGAACGAGGCCGACAATGAGACTTTCACAGAATGATGTTCACCTCATAGTCCGGCAGCCAGCACGAGTTTCTGCAGGGAACGAGGCCGAAAATGAGACTTTCACAGAATGATGTACACCTCATAGTCCGGCAGCCAGCACGAGTTTGTGCAGGGAACGAGGCCGACAATGAGACTTTCACAGAATGATGTGCACCTCATAGTCCGGCAGCCAGCACGAGTTTGTGCAGGGAACGAGGCCGACAATGAGACTTTCACAGAATGATGTACACCTCATAGTCCGGCAGCCGGCACGAGTTTGTGCAGGGAACGAGGCCGACAATGAGACTTTCACAGAATGATGTACACCTCATAGTCCGGCAGCCGGCACGAGTTTGTGCAGGGAACGAGGCCGACAATGAGACTTTCACAGAATGATGTACACCTCATAGTCCGGCAGCCAGCACGAGTTTCTGCAGGGAACGAGGCCGACAATGAGACTTTCACAGAATGATGTACACCTCATAGTCCGGCAGCCAGCACGAGTTTGTGCAGGGAACGAGGCCGACAATGAGACTTTCACAGAATGATGTGCACCTCATAGTCCGGCAGGCAGCACGAGTTTCTGCAGGGAACGAGGCCGACAATGAGTCTTTCACAGAATGATGTACACCTCATAGTCCGGCAGCCAGCACGAGTTTGTGCAGGGAACGAGGCCGACAATGAGACTTTCACAGAATGATGTACACCTCATAGTCCGGCAGCCAGCACGAGTTTGTGCAGGGAACGAGGCCGACAATGAGACTTTCACAGAATGATGTACACCTCATAGTCCGGCAGCCAGCACGAGTTTGTGCAGGGAACGAGGCCGACAATGAGTCTTTCACAGAATGATGTACACCTCATAGTCCGGCAGCCGGCACGAGTTTGTGCAGGGAACGAGGCCGACAATGAGACTTTCACAGAATGATGTTCACCTCATAGTCCGGCAGCCACAAGGAGTTTGTGCGGGGAATGAGGTCGAAAATGAGACTTTCACAGAATGATGTACACCTCATAGTCCGGCAGCACCCAGCACGAGTTTCTGCAGTGAACGAGGCCGACAATGACACTTTCACAGTATGATGTGCATCTCATAGTCCGGCAGCCAGCACGAGTTTGTGCAGGGAACGAGGCCGACAATGAGACTTTCACAGAATGATGTACACCTCATAGTCCGGCAGCCACAAGGAGTTTCTGCAGGTAACAAGGCCGAAAATGAGAAATTCACAGAATGATGTGCACCTCATAGTCGGCAGCAGCCAGCACGAGTTTCTGCAGGGAACGAGGCCGAAAATGAGACATTCACAGAATGATGTACACATCATAGTCCGGCAGCCGGCACGAGTTTGTGCAGGGAACGAGGCCGACAATGAGACTTTCGCAGAATGATGTAAACCTCATAGTCCGGCAGCCAGCACGAGTTTGTGCAGGGAACGAGGCCGACAATGAGACTTTCACAGAATGATGTACACCTCATAGTCCGGCAGCCGGCACGAGTTTCTGCAGGGAACGAGGCCGACAATGAGACTTTCACAGAATGATGTACACCTCATAGTCCGGCAGCCAGCACGAGTTTCTGCAGGGACCGAGGCCGACAATGAGACTTTCACAGAATGATGTACACCTCATAGTCCGGCAGCCAGCACGAGTTTGTGCAGGGAACGAGGCCGACAATGAGACTTTCACAGAATGATGTACACCTCATAGTCCGGCAGCCGGCACGAGTTTGTGCAGGGAACGAGACCGACAATGAGACTTTCACAGAATGATGTACACCTCATAGTCCGGCAGCCAGCACGAGTTTCTGCAGGGAACGAGGCCGACAATGAGACTTTCACAGAATGATGTGCACCTCATAGTCCGGCAGCCGGCACGAGTTTGTGCAGGGAACGAGGCCGACAATGAGACTTTCACAGAATGATGTTCACCTCATAGTCCGGCAGCCACAAGGAGTTTGTGCGGGGAACGAGGTCGAAAATGAAACTTTCACAGAATGATGTGCACCTCATAGTCCGGCAGCAGCCAGCACGAGTTTCTGCAGGGAACGAGGCCGAAAATGAGACTTTCACAGTATGATGTGCACCTCATAGTCCGGCAGCCAGCACGAGTTTGTGCAGGGAACGAGGCCGACAATGAGACTTTCACAGAATGATGTACACCTCATAGTCCGGCAGCCACAAGGAGTTTCTGCAGGTAACAAGGCCGAAAATGAGACTTTCACAGAATGATGTGCACCTCATAGTCCGGCAGCAGCCAGCACGAGTTTCTGCAGGGAACGAGGCCGAAAATGAGACTTTCACAGTATGATGTACACCTCATAGTCCGGCAGCCGGCACGAGTTTGTGCAGGGAACGAGGCCGACAATGAGACTTTCACAGAATGATGTACACCTCATAGTCCGGCAGCCACAAGGAGTTTGTGCAGGGAACGAGGCCGACAATGAGACTTTCACAGAATGATGTACACCTCATAGTCCGGCAGCCGGCACGAGTTTCTGCAGGGAACGAGGCCGACAATGAGACTTTCACAGAATGATGTACACCTCATAGTCCGGCAGCCAGCACGAGTTTGTGCAGGGAACGAGGCCGAAAATGAGACTTTCACAGAATGATGTGCACCTCATAGTCCGGCAGCCAGCACGAGTTTGTGCAGGGAACGAGGCCGACAATGAGACTTTCACAGAATGATGTACACCTCATAGTCCGGCAGCCAGCACGAGTTTGTGCAGGGAACGAGGCCGACAATGAGACTTTCACAGAATGATGTACACCTCATAGTCCGGCAGCCAGCACGAGTTTGTGCAGGGAACGAGGCCGACAATGACACTTTCACAGAATGATGTACACCTCATAGTCCGGCAGCCACAAGGAGTTTCTGCAGGTAACAAGGCCGAAAATGAGACAGTCACAGAATGATGTGCACCTCATAGTCCGGCAGCCAGCACGAGTTTCTGCAGGGAACGAGGCCGAAAATGAGACATTCACAGAATGATGTACACCTCATAGTCCGGCAGCCGGCACGAGTTTGTGCAGGGAACGAGGCCGACAATGAGACTTTCGCAGAATGATGTAAACCTCATAGTCCGGCAGCCAGCACGAGTTTGTGCAGGGAACGAGGCCGACAATGAGACTTTCACAGAATGATGTACACCTCATAGTCCGGCAGCCGGCACGAGTTTGTGCAGGGAACGAGGCCGACAATGAGACTTTCGCAGAATGATGTAAACCTCATAGTCCGGCAGCACCCAGCACGAGTTTGTGCAGGGAACGAGGCCGACAATGAGACTTTCACAGAATGATGTACACCTCATAGTCCGGCAGCCAGCACGAGGTTGTGCGGGGACCGAGGCCGACAATGAGACTTTCACAGAATGATGTACACCTCATAGTCCGGCAGCCGGCACGAGTTTGTGCAGGGAACGAGACCGACAATGAGACTTTCACAGAATGATGTACACCTCATAGTCCGGCAGACAGCACGAGTTTGTGCAGGGAACGAGGCCGACAATGAGACTTTCACAGAATGATGTGCACCTCATAGTCCGGCAGCCGGCACGAGTTTGTGCAGGGAACGAGGCCGACAATGAGACTTTCACAGAATGATGTACACCTCATAGTCCGGCAGCCGGCACGAGTTTGTGCAGGGAACGAGACCGACAATGAGACTTTCACAGAATGATGTACACCTCATAGTCCGGCAGACAGCACGAGTTTCTGCAGGGAACGAGGCCGACAATGAGTCTTTCACAGAATGATGTGCACCTCATAGTCCGGCAGCCGGCACGAGTTTGTGCAGGGAACGAGGCCGACAATGAGACTTTCACAGAATGATGTTCACCTCATAGTCCGGCAGCCACAAGGAGTTTGTGCGGGGAACGAGGTCGAAAATGAAACTTTCACAGAATGATGTACACCTCATAGTCCGGCAGCAGCCAGCACGAGTTTCTGCAGTGAACGAGGCCGACAATGAGACTTTCACAGAATGATGTACACCTCATAGTCCGGCAGCCAGCACGAGTTTGTGCAGGGAACGAGGCCGACAATGAGACTTTCACAGAATGATGTACACCTCATAGTCCGGCAGCCACAAGGAGTTTCTGCAGGTAACAAGGCCGAAAATGAGACATTCACAGAATGATGTGCACCTCATAGTCCGGCAGCAGCCAGCACGAGTTTCTGCAGGGAACGAGGCCGAAAATGAGACTTTCACAGAATGATGTACACCTCATAGTCCGGCAGCCGGCACGAGTTTGTGCAGGGAACGAGGCCGACAATGAGACTTTCACAGAATGATGTACACCTCATAGTCCGGCAGCCAGCACGAGTTTGTGCAGGGAACGAGGCCGACAATGAGACTTTCACAGAATGATGTACACCTCATAGTCCGGCAGCCGGCACGAGTTTGTGCAGGGAACGAGACCGACAATGAGACTTTCACAGAATGATGTACACCTCATAGTCCGGCAGACAGCACGAGTTTCTGCAGGGAACGAGGCCGACAATGAGACTTTCACAGAATGATGTACACCTCATAGTCCGGCAGCCAGCACGAGTTTGTGCAGGGAACGAGGCCGACAATGAGACTTTCACAGAATGATGTTCACCTCATAGTCCGGCAGCCACAAGGAGTTTGTGCGGGGAACGAGGTCGAAAATGAAACTTTCACAGAATGATGTACACCTCATAGTCCGGCACCCAGCACGAGTTTCTGCAGTGAACGAGGCCGACAATGACACTTTCACAGTATGATATGCATCTCATAGTCCGGCAGCCAGCACGAGTTTGTGCAGGGAACGAGGCCGACAATGAGACTTTCACAGAATGATGTACACCTCATAGTCCGGCAGCCACAAGGAGTTTCTGCAGGTAACAAGGCCGAAAATGAGACATTCACAGAATGATGTGCACCTCATAGTCCGGCAGCAGCCAGCACGAGTTTCTGCAGGGAACGAGGCCGAAAATGAGACATTCACAGAATGATGTGCACCTCATAGTCCGGCAGCCAGCACGAGTTTGTGCAGGGAACGAGGCCGACAATGAGACTTTCACAGAATGATGTTCACCTCATAGTCCGGCAGCCAGCACGAGTTTGTGCAGGGAACGAGGCCGACAATGAGACTTTCACAGAATGATGTACACCTCATAGTCCGGCAGCCCCCAGCACGAGTTTCTGCAGTGAACGAGGCCGACAATGACACTTTCACAGAATGATGTACACCTCATAGTCCGGCAGAACCCAGCACGAGTTTGTGCAGGGAACGAGGTCGAAAATGAGACTTTCACAGAATGATGTACACCTCATAGTCCGGCAGCCAGCACGAGTTTGTGCAGGGAACGAGGCCGACAATGAGACTTTCACAGAATGATGTACACCTCATAGTCCAGCAGCCAGCACGAGTTTGTGCAGGGAACGAGGCCGACAATGAGACTTTCACAGAATGATGTACACCTCATAGTCCGGCAGCCAGCACGAGTTTGTGCAGGGAACGAGGCCGACAATGACGCTTTCACAGAATGATGTACACCTCATAGTCCGGCAGCCGGCACGAGTTTGTGCAGGGAACGAGGCCGACAATGAGACTTTCGCAGAATGATGTAAACCTCATAGTCCGGCAGCCACAAGGAGTTTCTGCAGGTAACAAGGCCGAAAATGAGACTTTCACAGAATGATGTGCACCTCATAGTCCGGCAGCAGCCAGCACGAGTTTCTGCAGGGAACGAGGCCGAAAATGAGACATTCACAGAATGATGTACACCTCATAGTCCGGCAGCCACAAGGAGTTTCTGCAGGGAACGAGGCCGACAATGAGACTTTCGCAGAATGATGTACACCTCATAGTCCGGCAGCCAGCACGAGTTTCTGCAGGGAACGAGGCCGACAATGAGACTTTCACAGAATGATGTACACCTCATAGTCCGGCAGCCAGCACGAGTTTGTGCAGGGAACGAGGCCGACAATGAGACTTTCGCAGAATGATGTAAACCTCATAGTCCGGCAGCACCCAGCACGAGTTTGTGCAGGGAACGAGGCCGACAATGAGACTTTCACAGAATGATGTACACCTCATAGTCTGGCAGCCAGCACGAGTTTCTGCAGGGGTCGAGGCCGACAATGAGACTTTCACAGAATGATGTACACCTCATAGTCCGGCAGCCGGCACGAGTTTGTGCAGGGAACGAGGCCGACAATGAGTCTTTCATAGAATGATGTGCACCTCATAGTCCGGCAGCCAGCACGAGTTTGTGCAGGGAACGAGGCCGACAATGAGTCTTTCACAGAATGATGTGCACCTCATAGTCCGGCAGCCACAAGGAGTTTCTGCAGGGAACGAGGCCGACAATGAGACTTTCACAGAATGATGTACACCTCATAGTCCGGCAGCCACAAGGAGTTTGTGCAGGGAACGAGGCCGACAATGAGACTTTCACAGAATGATGTACACCTCATAGTCCGGCAGCCACAAGGAGTTTGCGCAGGGAACGAGGCCGACAATGAGACTTTCACAGAATGATGTACACCTCATAGTCCGGCAGCCACAAGGAGTTTGCGCAGGGAACGAGACCGACAATGAGACTTTCACAGAATGTTGTGCACCTCATAGTCCGGCAGCCAGCACGAGTTTGTGCAGGGAACGAGGCCGACAATGAGACTTTCACGGAATGATGTACATCTCATAGTCCGGCAGCCGGCACGAGTTTGTGCAGGGAACGAGGCCGACAATGAGTCTTTCACAGAATGATGTACACCTCATAGTCCGGCAGCCAGCACGAGGTTGTGCAGGGAACGAGGCCGACAATGAGTCTTTCACAGAATGATGTACACCTCATAGTCCGGCAGCAGCCAGCACGAGTTTCTGCAGGGAACGAGGCCGAAAATGAGATCACAAACCCAGTCACTCACGAACATCACTACACCACACAACACCACTATTCTCACCAGTATGATGTGCACCTCATAGTCGGCAGCCCAGCACGAGGGTTGTAGCAGGGGGGACGAGGACGACAATGAGA
>CAJQUW010006296.1:0-225591 GCA_907163375.1 Prostheceraeus crozeri | reverse complement strand
TTATAAAAGACATTTATTCAAAATTTTAACTAAAAAATGTGTTCAGCAGATTTAGACAAAATTAATAATCATTTAGAAAATTTTACAGAGATTTTGGGTTCATCAAAATTTAGTACGACGTTAAAAATTATAACAACTACTTCATCACACACTTGTAATTTAGAACCCATTCTACATTTGGAACAAAATAAAAATTATCAAATTGCATTGACTAGTTTCTCCACATTTAACACTATTCAAAACGTTATCAAAGATGTGAATGATCAATTTAGATATTCTACTGATAAAGGCAAAACATGGAAAATACTAACTTTTCTTCCTGGTTCTTACGAAGTTGAATCAATATCAAATGAAATTAAGAGACATTTAGGTATACCATTTAAAGATAAGAAACAATTACATTTTGCAGTTGAACCGGCAGTTAATAAATTTTCTCTTTAGACGAAAATCATCAAGTTGATTTTAATCATGATAGATCATTGTCAAAGCTATTAGGATTTAATAAACAAACCTATAGTCAAGGTTATCATTTAGGTGAGAAGATTCCAAAAATAACTGAAATAAATTCAATTGTTGTACATTGTGACATTATTGAAGGAGGATATATAAATGGTAAATTGTCAAATTCAATATTCAGTTTTCCAGCTTTTACTGTACCCATTGGTTATAGATTAAATGTAATTCCACAAACATTAATATATTTCCTTATTACAAGAAAAACTATTAACAACATAAACATGAGAATCACTGATGAAAAAGGACAAGAAATAAATTTTGGAGGTGAAGAGATTATGATAGATCTTTTGGTTCGAGAGGTATAAACTCCCGTTTGGGAGGTATAAACTCCCGTTCGAGAGGTATAAACTCCCACGCGAAGCTAGAGAAGTTTAATTTTCTTCTTATTATTCTTCTTTAGAAACAAAAAAATTAAAAAATTAAAATTGAAATTTTTTATTAAAAAATGAGTGAAGTACCCCCATTAAATATAAAAAAGCTTAAATTTAATCATCATCCAAATTTATCTAATAAAGTTTTGTCTGTTTTTTGTGGAAGATCTGTTTGTGTAAAAACTTATATATTATTTAAAATTTTAACGACTCCAAATTTTTTGGATTATAAAAATCTTATAATTTATACAACAACAGCAGAACAACCCGTCTATCAATTTTTAAAATATGGATTTGAAAATAATCTTTAAAAAACAGCAATTGCTTCATTATTCAAAGAATATGAAAAATCTGAATATGAAGAAGAAATAAGTTCGTGGTGTGAAGAAGCAGCAAAAAATAATCAGTTAGTAGAATCCAATAAAAATAAGCATATAAAGATACAATTAATAGATGACGGTGGTAATATGCAAGATCCTAGTAAACTAGATAAAACAATGAAACATTGTGTAATTTTTGATGATTGTGTTAATGATAGAAATCAGTCAGTTCAGAGAAATTATTTCACAAGAGGTAGACATAATAACTGTAGTGTACTTTATTTAACACAAAGTTTGTATTCATTAGACGGAAGTGTTATTAGAAAGAATACAAATATATTTATACTATTTGAAATAAATGCAAGAAACTTAAGTGATTTGTTAAGAGATTTATGTGTAAGAAATAAAGATGAATTTAAACAATCGTGTAACAATGCTTGGTCAAAAGATTATGGCTTCATTACAATTAATATTGATAAAAAAATTCATGATAGAGTTATAGAAAATATTTTCGCGGAGTGATCGAGCGGAGTGACCGAATAATTTTTTCTTATAAATTTTTTGTTAATAAAAATAAAAAAAATATGTTGAATGCTTACAAGATAGAGCATGTACCAGTTTTAAAAGATTATCGACATCCTACAAATCCTGTAAATTCGAAGAAAGAAGTTAGATTTTATTATCATCATAAATACGTAGCGCTCGTTACAGATTATAAAACAAAACATGGTATTAAACCGTGTGTTAAAACAAAAGACTTTCCACTTTGTTTAAGAAGTTTCCGAGTATTTTTGGCGTATAATAATTTATGGTGGTTGGTTAAGAAAGAACATTTAACAACACATGAATTAGAAACATTACATCAATTACATATTCCTGTGTATATGTAAAAACGGAACCTAGGTTCTATGTAAAAATTCATCTTTTCTTTTAAAAAATATGAATCGTGAAATGTCTCTCGGACAAACGTCTAGGATTGATGAATTAATCAAGAAACAAACTGCTGAATTTGATGCGCAAATTAAACATAGTAAACGTAGTAAACGTATTAAAAAACAGAAACGTACTAGGCGTAGTATTAAACGTAATATTAAAAAAACAGAAAAGTGGAACAAAAGAAATATTAGAAACTCCTTCTACTGATATCTTTTTTGATGATAGAATTAAGATGAGCTTGGTGATGATTTATGTAATTTATTTAATCCAAATGAAATTAAATATGAAAATGTATCTTTTATTAATGTAGTAAATGATATGCGGAAACTTTTAGCAAATGGTAAAATTATTAATTTACTTGGAAAAGTTGTTAAAGATCAGGAAAATATAATTCAAAATTTTTACGTAACCTTCTATAATAAAAAATTCATTTGAAATATGGTTTTCGAATCTGGATGAGAAATCCGATGCTAACGAATGGATTTTTACAGGTAATATTAAATATGAAGATTTTGGAATGAGTTAGTACAAAGATCGCATAGAGGGGCAGGGATTAATATGAAATATAGAATCAAAGAATATTTCGGTGAA
Organism: Prostheceraeus crozeri; assembly: GCA_907163375.1. Taxonomy (NCBI): domain Eukaryota; kingdom Metazoa; phylum Platyhelminthes; order Polycladida; family Euryleptidae; genus Prostheceraeus; species Prostheceraeus crozeri. Next base: position 222,857 of record CAJQUW010006296.1, on the reverse strand, counting down.
TATTGTTATATTCCTTCTGAAAATTTTTGTTTTATTAAATGTTATAATGTTTTACGAGGTTTTAATGAAGAACAAGGAGAAATGATGAAAGAAATGTTTAATAATTTTTTATATAAAGAGAAAGCCACATCTAGAACAGGAGTAATGTCAAACTGCAAATTTTCTCAATTCAATAAATATTTTGGAGAATGTGTTCAATATTATAGTCCTGCCAATCGTCATTTAAATCCTAGAGGAATTGAAACGTTTCATAATAATGTTTATTACAATTATTTTCACGAAGCTTCAACAATTGGTCACTATTGTTTAATTGATAAATCTCATAAATTAAAAGCTATTAGAGAAATTGAAAATAATTTCAAACCCATATATAAAACAGTTACTGATGAAAATCTAACAACGCGTCCATGTAAAATCATAACAAAGAAAAAAATTGACTATAGTTCAACATATATTTGGGATCTCGAAACTTTTCCTGATCCTAACTGTTCAACAGCTCATCCTATTCCTTATGCTGTAGGAGCTACTAATTTTAATAAATTTATATGTTGCTTACCGAAACAAAGATTGAAAGAATTAGAAACACGTTTGTTAAGTGATATGATTAAAATTAAACGATCAAAAGATGAAGATGAAATTAAAAAACTTAAAAAACAGATTAATGAGTATAATAATTTAACTGAATTAGAATTTAATAAACTTCAAAATTGTGTGAAAATATTTACGAGAACTGAGGATGATGAATGTCCGATCGGGGGAAACCCAGAGGACGTATGTCCGATCCATCAATTTTTTAAAACTCTTGGAAAATCTAATTATTCGAGAGTAACTTTAATAGCTCACAATTCATCAGGTTTTGATTCCTATTTTCCGATGAAAGCTAATTTTAAATTATCTAAACCGCCTCTTAAAACTTCAAGAGGAATATTGACTGCTTCATTACAAAATCCTTATACAACTGAATGTGCTAGTAGATATATTCAAAAATCTTTTAGATTTAAAAACAATATGAAAAAAGATTCACCTTCAGGTAAATTAGTACTTCAAACTATTATAATGAAATGTAGTTATCAACATGTAAAAACAAGTCTTTCTAAATGGTGTGAGAATTTAAAATTCCTACGAATGTGTGTAAATTAAATTATGAAATTGGAGACATAACACATGAAAATTATAAAGAAAAAGAAAATGAATGGAGACCATATTTAGTTAACGATATTCTTTCTTTAGCTTTTTGTATCTACAAATATAATAATGTTATGCGAGATTTAGTTGGTGAAGATATAACTACTAATTTGACATCCTCTGCTTTAACATTTAACGGTTGGATGAAAAGCGTACAAAATGACAATATAAATATTCATTCTCATATAGATTTATGGCTAGAAATTATATTAGAAAATCTGTTAAAGGTGGAAGAGTTTCAGCAAATATAAAAAAATACATATCGCCATTTTGTAGCATCTTGTTACCAATATTAAAACAGTATTTACCTGGTCGCTACGCTGGGGGGCTTTGTCCCCTGGCCGCTACGCTGGTGGGGCTTTGTCCCTTGGAAGTAATTTAATTCCAGTATCGAAAAAGTAAAACAGTATCGAAACAGTATCGAGATTTAGGAGATAAAACTGAAATATTTAAGAAAATTTCAAATCAACTACTTGAACAAAAACATGAATTTCTAATGGCTTTTGATGCCACATCTTTATATCCATCAGCTATGTATGATGAAAATTCAGAATACCCTAAAGCTGAATCCGCTAGAAAATTTAGACAAGAAGAAGAAAGAGAAATAGTATATAAATTTAATACTCAAACGTTTAGACCTAAAACTGGAATATTTACAGTTGTGTTTCAATATCCCAATGATGTGTTTTTTCAACCAGTTCCTATAAAAGATAAAGTTAAAAATCAAAATAATAATTCTCATGTAAAAGTGATCAGGTTTAGAAATGGTATATGTTATGATGTATTAACTTCTGTAGACATACAAGAAATTGTTAGATGTGGTGGAAAAATCTTACATATTACTGATGGTATAATTTATGAAAAAAATTATCAAGTTTCACCATTTCGAAATTATATTGAAAAACTTTTTAATTTGAGAAAAAGATATAAAGCAGAAGGAAATACTGTAGGCGATGAGTTAATTAAATTATTGATGAATTCACTATATGGCAAAACTGTGCAAAAAGATATAACCACTAAATATCATTTATGGAATGAGAATACATTGAGAAAAAATTTCACTCAAGAAGTAAAAGATTATGAAAAATTAAATGATGAACAGTATTTAGCGAAAGTAGAAATGGAAGATGATGAATTTCTCAAAACTAATATTGTAAAAGATGGGAAGACGTCATTCATGCCATCACACTTAGGTTCTTTCATTCTTTCTCACTCTAGAAGAATCATGAATAACTTTATTTTAGAAATTAATGGTTTCAACGAAAAATACATTCATTATACAGATTCAGTAACAGCTGACACGCCTGTAATATTGAGAAAGAATAATTTATTATTTATTTCTAGAATAGATAGTATTGTAAACAACTATAAAATTAATCCATTTGAAATTAATAGTGATATGAAAGAAGTTTCATTTGTTGATAATTTAGAAATTTATACTCATAATGGATGGAGTAAAGTAAAAAAATTATTAGACATCTTACAAATAAAAGTATTTATCGAATAAGAACAAAAATGGGAATAGTAGATGTTACTGAAGATCATTCATTGTTACATGAAAGAGGTAATGAAATAAAGCCACAAGAATTAAATATAGGAACAAATTTACTACATAATAAATTATTTTTACACGACAATACAATCACACTGAAACAAATTGTAAGTGATATTTATGTTAATGATCCACCTAATTTAAGATGTAAGCAAGCATTTATAGAAGGGTTCTTTTTAGGAGATGGTTCTGCTGGAATCTATAATTATGAATCAGGAGTCAGATATTGTTGTGCTTTATATAACCAAGATCTTAACCTCTTAATTAAATTAAAAACATATATTAATGAAGTCTATAACAATGATTGTAAAATATATGATACGATGAGATCATCTAGGGTATACAAACTCAATTTTCAAAATCCAAAACAATATGCTATATACTTTACTGAAAATTATTATAATCAGTTTAGAGAAAAACGTGTTCCTTGGTATGTTCTAAATGGTGAATATAATATTAGATATTGGTTCTTTGTTGGATTTTATGCAGCAGATGGGGACAAGAAATCTTTTTTTACAAGGAAATATGCAACTATTCGTTTCACACAGAAAAATAAAGAAACCTTTAGTGGTTTATACAATTTGGCATCATCTCTAGGTATTAATTTGGTAGTAAGCGAAAGACAAGATAAATCATTATGCTTTAGTGCGTGTCAAGTTAAAAATAATATTACCAAAGATGTCACCACTGTAAGATACTTAAATAATAAACCACAATATGTTTATGATATTGAAACAGAAGATGGCACATTTAATTGTGGTTTTCCATTAATTGTAAAAAACACTGATTCAATATACATTTCTAATGAGCTCTTCAATAAATTAGATGCTGCTGGATATGTTGGTGGGGAATTGTGTCAAGGAAAAAATGATTATGGAAATGGTGGAATTATTTTTGCAATGTTTATTGCTCCTAAAATAAAATATTGATTACTGTAGATGAACAAGGGAGACTTAGTGAAAACAAAACATTCAAAGGATATTCACAAGATAAAGTAAAAGTAGAAGATTTTCTAAAATTATATTCGGGGAAAACATTATCGACTACAGTTAATAAACCATGGAAAAGATCTTTAGAAAGTGGAATTAGTATTCCTGATAAAAATAATAATACTGAAGAAAAAAAATTTTCTGGTCAAATAAATATTCTTAAACGTCAAGCACCTGATGAAAATGAAATTATGTTACCTTATAACGGAGAAGATATTCAAGCTGAAATATTTCAAACAATCGTCTGTGAGAGTAATTTAAGTGATGAACAATGTGAACAGTGTGATGAACACGTGGGAATAATAATTTTTTTATTACATCTAAAAATTTTATTACATCTAAAAATTTTATAACATCTAAAAAATTTATTACATATGAAAATATATTTATCGAATATTTTGGTATTTTCTATTAAGTTTTATCATATAACGTTTTATCAAAAGATAATTTAAATTTATTTTCACTAACTATTGATTTTTCATCATCATCATCAATTGATTCTTCATCATCATCATAAATTGATTCTTCAACATCATAAATTACACTTTTTGGTATAGGATGCCATTCCCTGATAGGATACCATTCCCTGATGGGAATATCTAATTCCAAATTATATTTATTATTTGATAATAATATAATAGAGAAAAATATTGGTCTTTGATCTCTTTTGGAAAATTTAATAACACCACCATAATCTGAATCACTTTTAGTTTTTATTAAAGATGATAAAATTTTAAATTGATTAGATGCAAATCCTAATTTAAATGTTGTAGACCCGACACATAGTTGTCTAACAGTATCCTCAACTATTCCATCATTATTATTTTCAATTGTAAAAAAATGAAATTTAGATAAATTTTGATTATATGTAGTATTAATATCATATACATCAGTATGAGATATAAATTTTTCTTGACTTAAATTTTTATAACTACTAATATTTTATAATCTTTTTTACCATTTACACCTTTTTCAGATGTTTCAGAATCATCATTTATATTATCATCATCCATATTAACATCATCATTATTATTATAAGATTCTTTAAAATTCACATTTTCATGATGTTTAAAACTTTTATTATTTTTAGAATTTTTATCAGAATCTAAACTTTTATAGGGTGTTGTCCACTTATAAATTTTTTCTTGTTGTGCTAAACCATTTATATAAGATTTTAATAAATTGATATTTAAGTTTGAATATAAACCTATATATGTATCATCATCATATCTTTGTGGCATTTCTAATGTTTCTTGTTTATAAATAGTATCTCTATAATATACTTGACATAATAATTCTTCGTTATGCTTTTTACTCTCGATATGAATATTATATTGGTTTTGTTCATCAACAAATAATCTTAATTCTTGCAAAAAGATTTTAATTTTTTAACTAATTCTTTAATATTGATATAATTAATAATTTTAGTTTCTATCCAATCAGTATTGCTAATTGGCAACACTGCTCTAATAAAACCATAAACATTATTATGACCTATTATAACCATATTTTCTTTATTTAATTCAACATAAGCCACATCATTATATTTACTTACAATCTCCATAAATTTAATAAATGGATCACCTGGAAAAATACAATAATTAGTTTCAATAGAAGGTAAACCTTTAGTCTGTTCTCTAAATATTTCTGCTTGTAATTCAAACAAAAGATTAACATCTATACATGGATTTGTAACAGTATTATTATTATCAAAACATTTATTTTCAAATCCCGTTGATCTCGTCGAATAAGAAGAACAGGATGATGCGGGCGAATATAATTTTTTTAAATTTGCTTTTTCCATTTTTTTATTTTTATTAGAAAAAATTTTATTGTTTTATTTTTATTAGAAAAAAATTTATTTTTTTATTGTTAAAAAATGATGTTACCAAATGTTGGTGGAGGTGCATATATCCCGAATAATCATGAATTAGAAATAGAAATAGAAAATTATATCATGAAAACTGGAGACGTTTTATCTGGTCCATTGCATCTTTCTATTCTTCCGCAACAAAATACAGAGTTAACAAATAAACAATATGTTGATACAGAAATCAATGACTTAAAAGAAAAATATATAAACGATGTTTTGGTTCCACTGATGAATGAATTAAAGTTGCTTAAACTTAATGACAAATCATTAAACGAAAAATTATTAAAACTTGATAAAAAGGATAGAGAGCTAGAAGCAGATATAGCAAAACTTTTTAAAAAGATTTCTGAACAATCAAAAATTTTAATATTACTTTCTATAAATTTAAAATCTGCAGTCATTGAAAATAAACATCAGATAAAAATGTTAAAAGAACAATTAGAAGATGAAATAGAAAAACTACCTGAAAGAATTAAAAAAAATTTAAAGCAGTTACAAACTACATTCCAAAAAAGTGTTGATGAATTAAGTTCTAAAATTACTCAACAAATGAAAAAGATGAACAGAATAATAAATGAAGTAAACTCACTTAATGAAAAAGTTGATAAAATGAAAAATCTTAAAATCAATTTAGAAAATGAATTAAAGAAAAATTTACAAGAAAACTCTAAAGAAAATAAAGAACAGTTAGATTCTGTTAAAAGACAATTAGATGTTCTTAAAATTAAGTTAAATGCTCTTAAGACGGCATTGAAGATTAATCAGCAGAAAATGCAAGTTAATAGAAAAGAAATTAAAGTACATCACACGCTACTTGACGCAATAGATAAAGTGCAACAGACAATTAATAAAGTTATCTCTAAGTTGTTGTCCATTCACAAACGTAAATCTTGATAGAACCTTGTTCAGAGGCTTTAGCCGATCGGACCAAAGGTCCTCAGGTTTCTAACCTATAGAACCTTGTTCAGAGGCTTTAGCCGATCGGACCAAAGGTCCTCAGGTTACTAACCAATAGAAGCTTGCTCAGAGGCTTTAGCCGATCATAAACGTAAATATTTTTCCTAAAAGTCAAATTTATTCCTAAGAAATGCCTATAATTTATAAACACAATCTTAAACATTTTGCTTCAAATCAAAGAATTGCTCATGAACCACGTATGAATCCTGTTTATCATTATGATAATAGAGAAACAGTTCACACGGAAGGAGCTGGCATCTTTTCTGGTATTGGAAGTATCGTTAACTTAATTAAAAATAATAAAGATTTGATTACATCTGCTGCAAAAGTAGCAGCTGCCATATGTAGTACAGCTAGTGCAATATCAAATGCTGTTAAGTCTCAAAACGAATTAAAACAACTAGAAGCTATTCGTAAACTTAGGAATGATTCTGAAGAACTAAAAAAATTAAAAAAACTTTCAGAGGAAACAAAAACCAAATTGCTAACATAGCTGTGGGGGAAACCTTGAGGAGCGGAGCTCCGTCTGATAGTAAACATAATGAATATAAATTTAATAAAAAAACAATTGAAGAAATAAGAGGTAATGGTGTTAACAGCGGAGCTGGTCTAGCAAAATTCTAAAATATATTTTTTAGTAAAATTTTTTTAGCAAAATTTTTTTAGTAAAATTTTTTAGCAAAATTTTTTTAGTAAAATTTTTTCTGTGTCTGAGAAAAACAAAAATTCAAATTATTTTTTATAAAAATGTCTTCGCTAATTGAAAATAAATTTGAATTAGATAAACCACCAGGTGTTAGTTATAATCAAAAAAAGAATGACTATATAGGAATTGCTATGAATCCCGGATCTTCTAGTAGAGTAAATACTGGAGGAGATTTAATTTTTGAAGTTGATAATCAGCAAAGTTATTTATATTTACCTGATTCATTTTTACACTGAATATTCTTTATATAGTGATGCTAATTTTACAACACAATTACCAGAAACCGATAATATTGCACTAGAGAATAATTTTTTTCCAAGATTATTTACACAAATGCGTTTAGATGTTGCAACTCAAAATATAGAAACAATAAGTGATTCTCCAGGTATAATTGATACAATGCTTAGATTTGTAACAATTGGTGAAAATAATAAAAAGTATGAAATCGAAGGTTGGTTTCCTGATACTAATGATGGTATAATTGTTGATGATTTAACTCACGCTGGAACAGATGCCGCAGGAATTGCGAAAGATGTAGAAAATATTGCAAAACATTTAAATAAAACAAACAATAGTGCATATAAAGAAAGACGTGAATTTAACAAGAAAAGTAAACAGACAGTAAATTGGTCATTGTCTCCATTATTTGGGTATTTAGATTATGATAAAATATCATATCAATTAAAATTTCAGTTAATAATTCATCGTACAGCAAATAATGAATTAATCTTTTTTGGTAAGACTGGAAAAAAAGCATATTTAAAAATTGATAGACTTGAATGGTGGATTAAGCATCTTACTCCTAGTTTAGAGGTTGAAACAGCTATTGCAAAAAGATTAAATACTAACAAACCAATTCCAGTAAATTTTCTAAAGCGTACTGCTAGTTCAGTAACTTTTTCCGAACAAAGATTTAACTGGCATTTTACTAGAACTGCGAATACTCCAAGATATTTATTACTAACATTTCAAAGAAATAATTCTCCAAGTTTTGATAAGAACAACAATCTTTTTCATATCAATACAATTCGAAGTTTACAAGTTTCATTAAATCAAACCCGATATCCAATTGATCCATTAAGATTCGATGATACCAATAATCAATTTATGGAAGGATATGATTCTTATCGAAGTCTTTGTATAGAATTTGGAGTTGAACCACAATTAACTCCTGGAGATTGGAGACATTTATATCCTGTTTTCTGTTTCGATTTAAGTGCACAATCTGAAGATATTATCAAGACTGGTTGTGATGTAACAATCAATATTGAAAAGAAAGATTCCACAACTTCATTGATGGCTTATGGTTTATTGCTAGAAGATGTAAAATATTCTATTGAAGTTCTTAATGGAAAGATGGCTAGGATCGGCTAAAGCCAGAGGAGCTTCGCTCCGATAGGTTAGTAACCTGAGGACCTTTGGTCCGATCGGTTGAAGCCTCGAGGAGCTTCGCTCCGATAAGTTAATTAAAATTTTTGATAACTTAAAATTTTTGATAGCTTAAAATTTTTCATTACTAGAATAGATTAAAAATTCTTAACTTAAAAATTTTTCATAACTACAATAGATTAAAAATTTTTCATAACTACAATAGATTGAAAATTCTCGTAACTTACATTTTTTTTATTAAAAATGTCGCAAGCGAAAAGTAATAATAATAATAAAACTGTTGAATTAAAATTACGTAATATTGTTGACAAAAATACACCTAAAACTATTACGATTAACAAAAAAAGTATTACATAAGTAAACCAATGATAGAGAATATTCAATTACAAGAAGAAAAGAATGTGGAATTCTCCCATTAATTCCTCTAATAATAGGAGGTATAGCAGCAGCAGGAAGTGTTGCAGGCGGGACAGCTGGTATTGTCCAAGCAGTAAATAAAAATAAATCAGAGAAGGCAGCATTAGAAGAACAAAAACGTCATAATAGAGAGTTAGAGAAAGTTGCTAGAGGGCATGGAGTAGTAGATAATTTTGTTAGTAAATTAAATTTAGTTGATGAAGGAAAACGAGTTCTTAAAAATATTCTCCGCAATGTTGATGATTTAATTGAAATTAAAGAAACTAAAGATGGTTCTGGAATATATCTAAGTCCTAGTATGATTCGGTAATAACCTCAGGACCTTTGGTCCATGAGGTAAAACATTTATTTTATCTTTTAAAATGAATTCTACAAATTCCGAAAATTTAATTAAATTAAAAATTTCTAATTTAGATTTATTGAATTATCTCTTAAAAGTATATAAAACCTCAAATTGTAAAATTTTGTGAAGGTAACGACAAACAAAAAACATTAGAAAAGTTTCCTGGATTTATTTGGAGTAAATATTCGAAAGAAAAACATCTTCCTGGTCATTCATATACCGGTCCAGGAACTCGATTAGATATAAGACTAGATGAGAATAATAATCCGAAACCAGGTGAAGAACCAATAAATAGAGTAGATGCCGCAGCTTACAGGCATGATTTGGCTTATCGAAATCATGATCTAAGTTCTCGACATGTAGCTGATAAGAAGATGATTCAAGAATTAGATAGTATTCAAAATCCTACATTTAGAGAAAAAATTGAAAGAATGTTTGTTAAGAAAGCTTTACAAGCTAAAATATTATTCGGTCAGGGTATTGATCCGTCAGCAAATGAAACGACAGCAAAGCTGTCTGAGAGCAACGCTCGAATCTACGCGTCTGAAATGTCGAATGACCTAGGACGCTATGCGTCCGAAATTCACAAGGAATATAGAAGGCCTAAATATTTCTTGAAAGTAAAAGTATTTAATAAAGATGATATTTGGAGTGCTGATCTTATTCATATGCCGAATGAAAGGGACTACAAATACGCATTGACCGTTATAGATTTATATACACGATACGCTTGGGTAAAGCCTTTAAAAAACAAAAGTGGTCTATCAGTTAAATATGCGCTTGAAGAAATCTTTAAAGAAAGTAATAGAAAGCCAAGGAAATTGTTTGTAGATAAAGGATCGGAATTTTATAACCGAAACGTTCAGCCACTATTTGAAACTGTTTATTCAACTGAAAATGCAGGGAAGGCCGTAGTGATAGAAAGATTCAATAGATCATTAAAAAATAAAATTTTCAAAAAATTTACTGAGCGAGGAAATCAGAAATGGTTAAAGATATTACCAGGAGTTGTAGAAGAGTACAATAATAAAGTTCATTCCGGTATTGAGGAAACCCCAAAGAATGCTTCTGACGACCCTGATTTAATACGAAAGAAAATATTCGAAAATAATTATTCAAATGAGAGTAATCCGAATTTGCAGAAACTTAAGCCGAAATTTAAAATTGGAGATAGAGTTAGAATATTTAAGTATAAGAATAAATTTGAAAAAGGCTTCGTTGGCTATTGGACGAAAGAGATATTTGAAGTTTGTAAAATAAACCAAACTTATCCGATTACTTATGAAATTAAAGATTTAGATGATGAAAATATCAGAGGCCGATTTTATCAAAATGAATTACAACGAAGCGATTTTTAATTATCATTATTATTATTGGAACTATCGTTTCGGGAATGAAATTCCCTTGTTCAATTCTAACATAATATCTAGAAATGGTACTCCTTCCTGTAATTTCAATAAAACATAAAGACATAATTGACCACAATAAGTAGTTCCTGGTTTTTGAATTTGAAATGTATTATAAGTTCCATTGACAAGTAATTTTTTAACTTCATTTGTAGGTGGAAGTCCGTACGAGTCAAAATAGTAATTATCTCGATTTTTATTAAAGATACCTGCTGACCAATGTACACCTTTTTCATCTGATGTGTGAAGATTTGTTATGAAATTTACAGTTGGCTTATTTTTGATCAATTGTAATTCATCCCTCATCAATATGTGAAAATTCTTTATTCCCAATTGATTAGCAATTTTCTTTAGATCAAAATTCGTAGTTGTTTGCGTTCCATATAATTTAAAAAACTCGATCAGGTCAGTCATTTTAAATGAAACAAAAATCCAAATTGATAATGCCATGGTCACTTTTCAATCACCACGCAAATAAGTAGCAATAAATGTTACTATTTGTTACCTATGAAGTAGAGTCCAACATTTATATGAAACAAAAATCCAAATTGATAATGCCATTGTCACTTTTCAATCACCACGCAAATAAGTAGCAATAAATGTTACTACTTGTTACTTATGAAGTAGAGTCCAACATTTATATGAAACAAAAATCCAAATTGATAATGCCATTGTCACTTTTCAATCACCACGCAAATAAGTAGCAATAAATGTTACTATTTGTTACCTATGAAGTAGAGTCCAACATTTATATGAAACAAAAATCCAAATTGATAATGCCATTGTCACTTTTCAATCACCACGCAAATAAGTAGCAATAAATGTTACTACTTGTTACTTATGAAGTAGAGTCCAACATTTATATGAAACAAAAATCCAAATTGATAATGCCATTGTCACTTTTCAATCACCACGCAAATAAGTAGCAATAAATGTTACTACTTGTTGCTTATGAAGTAGAGTCTAACATTTACAAGTCCTCTAATTCCTGCGTGAGCCCAGTATGTTGCGCAGGTTGTTGTTCAGTTTGTTGCAGATTGGGTGAATCAAATATGGATTCTGCTATTCTTTGCTGTTCCTCCTCTTTTTCACGATCAATATAATCTTCAAGATGAGCAAAATTTTTCATCACAAAGTAAATTGATAGAGAAGAATTGGCTAAGTTTGGATAGTTCTTTGATAATTTGAATAATTTGATCAGTATTGTCACATATGAACGTGAAAACTTTATTTTGTGGGTCTCATTTAACTCTTTCACGAATTTTGTATAATTCATATTAGACAATAACTTCAGTCGCTGAAGCAATTCTCCTTGTAAAACATAGCAGCGTAGAAGATTCCGATGTGTAATTTTCTCAAAACCAATGAGTTTATTCAATGAAGAGATGCACGATGATGTACTTATAATATCCTTTTTCTCGAGAAATACAGCTAAATTGCTGCTGTCAACATCCTTGAATGAATCTCGGATTATTTCAAACACTCTCTTTTTATCTTCTTCGTTTCCACTCGTCTTCTGTTTCTTTCTTAGTGATTCAAGAATAAATTTTGTTGATATCGTTTTGAAGAAATCAAGATGGTCTGGTGAAATAAGAGGCACAACTTGATCCACGAAGCAACAAAATTCTCTCTCTATTTTGCTGACGGAAGACATTGCAAATGAGAACTTTGCTTCTAGCGCACACGGAACAATGTCAGAAGAGAGAGAAATGAAAACAACTGCCAGATGCTTTGACGTCATGCGGTTGTGCTGACGTGCTGGTAAGAATTAAAACAACTTGCCTGACGTACAACTAAAATCTAATTGTATCACAAAGCTGTAGCAACAACAGGAATTGTAAGAACACCTGAAGATATAACAATTGTTAAAGCACCTAAACTTATTGTTAAGAATATGCCAATTCCTTGTGTTACATTCTTAACTTTAGTCCATCTCTTTCTTAATTTTTTATAATGCTCTAATCTTAATAATAATTGAGATTCCTTATCTTTCATATAACGTATCTTTGTGTTTTTCTTTATTCATTTTTTTCAATGTCCATTAAAGTAGAACTACGTTCATATGATAACGAAGGATATATTCTTGAGGTTCCTTCCACTTTTGTTTCATCCACTTTTGTTTCTTCCATTTTTAAAGAAATATTTTGAATAAATATTTTGAATACAATGTTCTGCTATATCAGGACGTGATATTTTTTGGACTACCTAAATTTTCATCTGCTACATTTTCGACCTTCGGCTACGTGATATTTTTCGACCACGTGATATTTTTTAGATTACGTGATATTTTAAGACCGCCTAAATTTTCGTCTACGTGATATTTTGAGACCGCCTAAATTTTCGATTACGGGATATTTTGAGACCGCCTAAATTTTTGAAAATTTGATTTTTTTGAAAATTTGAAAAAAAACCCGCACAAGTGTGACATCCGGCGCAAGCGAAGCGAAGCGTCGCGCCGGATGTCACACTATATACTACTTAACACTTCCTCCATCGACACAATCTGCTTGGAATTGACGTTGGGGTTGAAGATAGGCGTTATTCCCGTTGGAACAACAATTAAAGCTCGCCGTGATGGTGTACTGTGTCTCTGCGCTGTCGTCTGCGTTGCCTTGGCCGCAACAACTCCCAAAGATACGCGATAAGAATGAGGAGGCAATTGGCGCGGCTGCCGTTGCCATTACTTGAATGGTGAGCCATAGGATCCCAATTCAAGAACTCCTTTTTTACTTAAACGAGTATTGATGGATGATTTCAATGGAGAACGCTTAGTCTTGGGAGATGTGACAACAGAAGGTTTGACGACTTTCCCTTTAGATCTCTTGAGGACGGGTGGTTCTGCGACGTGAGTGAGCGGAGGTTTTGCGACGTGAGTAAGCGGAGGTTTTGCGACGTGAGTGAACGGAGGATTTGTTGTTTTTTTCAATCTCTTCCCACTATCATCGTCCAAATTTAAAAATTGGCGACGAACTTTATCGAATAAATACAACCGGGCGTTCCATGCAGCGATATTATTGGCGGTAGGATGGTAACGAACAATATCTCGTGCAATACGGTCAAGATGGGCTTGTTGAGGATTCATCATCATGTTTCTCACCCTCTGATCTTCCGCTTGACGTTGCAACATGGTCGACATCAGTTTGGTAGTGTCACCACCACCCATTTGCTGTCCACCACCGGTGTGTTCATTCATTTCAGATTTGGGAATCACCACTAATTCACTAAAGTCCATTTTCGTTTTATTGGGTCTTTTGCTTAACTTAAACACAATCATTGGTGGATTAAATAAGTTGGTGCTAAATCGGTACTCAAACAGACAATTTGTAGTGAAATCAATAAAGAGGTAGGCATAATTCCCATACTTTTGAACCACTGTCGTTAAAATATCATGCACTACGCTCATATTGCCTTTCGGGAGCATTTTCCCCATGAATTGAGCCAATTGTTGTTGATTTCTTGGATTATTGAACGCGACCAAATAATGGACATTGCCATTACGAATACGTTGTTCTTCATCACCATACAAATACTGTGTGATTTGCACTGCGAAAAACCGTTTATGATGAGATCCTCTTAAAAATAATCCCGTAACAGTTTCATTGTTTTGAGATTCCTGTTGTAAATCATCGAGAATAATTAAATCATTTTCTTGCAATTGATCAAAATCATCTTGGGTAGGGACACCCATTTTCAATATCACATCTTGTAACTCTTTATGAAATGGACTTTCTATCCCATAATACCACCAGACTTTACGAATGGGCTTTTTAAATAAAGTATGACGATTCTTGATCATATTCGCCACAAACGTGGACTTTCCCGATTTACTAGGACCCGAGACAATCATGGATGAGTCATTCTCTAAACAGAAATCCATCTTGTCGAATCATAAAAGTCAGACATATATTCCATTCATCATGTATTAAACATAACTTAAAATTGTTTCCAGAACAAAGAATCATTTCCAGAATAAAGAAGAGGTGGAATAAAACGTCCACGTGTACATTTCTTAAAGATTTTTCAAGAGCAGTCACCATTTCACTCATCAATGTCCTTTCCATGTCATTGGTAAGAGGATTCATATTGTACCGTGCAAATGCTTCCTTCAACATATTGGGAAAGGCGCGACGATGGATTTCGTAGGTACTACGAACAATGAAATAATGTTCAATATAGTTCAACACAGACCACTTCTCATTGACACACTGTCCTGCTTTGTACCATGAGGATGACACATACCACTGACTCTCCTGGCTGTGTTCCACCATATCCTTGAACATTTCGAGGAATCGATTGATCCATTTCTCGGCTTGTGTTTGATCACCGTCAAAGATATGCATCGCGTGTGACATGCCTGGATGCGAATGTACACACCGAGTGCTTGTGCCTTGGCATAATCCGTCCGCATCGTCCTCCAATCCTCTTCCTCCGTGGGTTGAGCACTCCACCTCTGAGAAATCATGCTTGTCATCTCATCCTCTTTTTGTTTCATAAGTACAGTGCTGTCCTCTGATTGGGATAGATGATCGAGATCATCTATAAAGTGTTTGAGTTCCTCCCAATCAGTGTCATGTTTAGGTTGCACCATGTGTATCAGATTAAATAAACCGCTGGAGTGAATGCCCTTTGTCTTCTTCTTCTTTTCCTCCACCGCTGTGCTCTGACATTCCTCCACATGTTTGATACGAACTTGGACTTGATCCACAGTAAAACACAGTTTCAGAGTCTTTGTCTGTGGATAACAGTACATGCCTGTGACGCGGAAGATGGTATTTGCTTGAAGGAAAGTATTCTCCTTGAGATTGGGAAGAAGATGTCCAATCTTGGCCAAACTAACCTTCTTGTTCTTTCCATTCTCCTTCATCAGGAAGATGGGCGTGTCCTGCTTCAGCTTCATAAAGATTTTTTTTCAGAACGACATAAGTCAGCATTATACTTTGACACTGTCGTAGGCCGATTTCTTGTGTACATAACCGAGACAGGAGATGAGGTTGTAGGCAGATTCGGGTTGGACTTGTTTGTAGAGGGATTGTATCGCATCTTCCAATGTCTCCACATCGCGTGAGACTGCTTGAGAAATGGTGAAGAGGGAGGCGATTTGATCGGAACCGTACCCAGCGTCATTGTACGTTTGTGCACGCCATCCATAAAATCCCGTGGCAAACACGAGTTTTGAGATGTCTCGTCGTGATTGCCAATCCATCGCATCCATCATCGCATTCTCTCCGCGAATGGGATAATATCCAGTGATACCCCATTTCTTGCCCAATACCAGACGTGTGATGGGCAGAGGCTCCAACTGTGTATGTGCCTTGGTAAGGTAGTTCTTCTCGGCTTTCCCATTCGTATGGAAATAGGGCTCCGTCGCTTCAACAAAGACTGGCTTCGATTTCGGTGTATCTGACGAATACGTGACTTTCACCTTCTTCGCGAGAGGAGCTTCCAACGTGTTCGTACGTTTACCCATGACTGAATGAAAATGATTGAAATGGCTCAGTTTATATAGAGTTGAGCGCGGGAAAATTTCTTCTCATTGGTTGACACCCACGCATACAAGTGCTCTGATTAGTGCTCCGTGAAATTCTCGATGAATCATTCATTTTTGGTGTTGTACGGGGCTTGTCCCTTTTTGTAGGTCAAATTCACGAGATAACGCTTGATTTCATGGGAATTTGCTGAGTCATTTTACGATAACATCGGTCGATTTGGTGTGGAAAAGTACCTCAGAATTCTCGATAAATCACCTGATTTTACGAGGATTTGTAACAGTGTGTTCTTCAAAGTCAGTGAATCGATTGATATCATGGGAAAATAACACATCAAATCCGTAGTATTTTTAACGATGTCATGGGAAAATCAACCTTTAAATCTTCGGTACATCGTTTGATTTCATAGGAATTTTGCTGTGTGAACGTGACTTATTCACACTCTTCGGTAAATCGTTCGATTTCATGGGAATTTCGTGCGGTTTGGTGGGATTGAGTATAGGTGTTTTGGACATATCATAGTTGACTACTTCCATATCTAGTAAGAGTTTTCTACTATCTTTACGTTTTTTGATATCTTTCATCATTTTTCGACCAGATAAGAGGGAAACCAAAATGAATATGACGAGTGTAAAGAACTGTGATAGGGTTTCTTTGAATGAACCAATGAGTGAACATTTTAAATCTCCTCCGTTGGCTGTTGAAATAGTGTTCACTATGGATTGAACATTGTCCATGATGACGTGGGTATGGTTTACTTAGTGTTTGGAGCCGATCGATGCATGTAAGGCTTGTTTGAAAGCTGCTGGATTATCGTGATATGCCATGGCATAGGCTTGTGCGAAGGGAGTTTGTTTCTTGTTAAATTTCCGTTTTTGACCCAAGTATTTGCGAGTTTGAAGGGATGGTTTCAATTCCTTTGTAAGATTGAATAAACTCGTGCTGTAAAGGTGTTAATTTCCCTGGATTCTCTCGCATTTTGCTCATGAGTGCTTGCATATCCTTGACATATTCCTCAGGCAATTGATCGACATGACGGTTCATTTTCTTTTTCGAACATCCTATCCCTGAACTTAGGGATTTCAGTACATTTGTAAAGTCCTGACGTCGACTTGAACATGTTCCACACTGACACGTCATTCTTGTATATCATCCTCTATCCCACATAACTTAGTTTACATGGCGTTCACCAAATTCATGTAGCGTGCGTGGACGTCTGCATTTTGGTTGGTTAAGTGGGCAATAAACTCTTCCTTTTGAGTCAACAAGTCACGCATGCTTTCCAATGTCTCATCCAAATAGTCTCCATTGCCATCTGTACGATTGGGTTCATGAATGTGTTGATTAAATGCATCTTCCAACACGTGCAAGATGCGTTTGCGAGCATTTAAATGACGTTCATGGAGACGAATAGAATCGTTCAACAGTTGAACAATGGCGCTGTTTTTCAAATTGTTCAGTTGAATAATGTACTGGTGGGAGTTGTCAATGACAGGTGAATTGACTGGGTAAAACATTCTTTCCTCCACGGGGTGTGCGTCCATGGGTTGTTGAGGGGTTCCTACCCCCACTGAGTGTTGTTGTTGAGGGGTTCCTACCCCCACCGAGTGTTGTTGGAGAGGGGTTCCCACTCCTCTTGATTCTTGTTGATCAACCTCTGGATTTCCCACTGTGTTCGACATGGCTTGGACATAACTGTTGTGATCATTGACAGGACCTGGGTAGTTATCAAATGTCACATGACTTAGTGTAGGTTGAATATTCTCTAAAGATAAAGGACTCATATCAATCTCATTAGCAGCCATGGCTAAAACATCTGGCGGCAATCGATTCAATTCTTCTTGTATTTGATGGACCGTATGGGTGGGATCAGGGGGAGCATCCACTCTGCTCAATCTTCAACCATACTTTTCACTACAGCTTGCAGCATAGTGTGAGAATTATCAGGTGTTGCTTGACGTGTTGTTAAGGCGCGATGATCAGCTGGAGAGGGTCGAATTAATGCTTCTAGACTATCGTCTGCATCCAAATCTGTATTCATAGGTTGAGGGGGTCGCAAGGGGGTTGCACGACGTGAGGTGGGTGATAATTGTCGATCTTGTCCTGTCAACGTAGATGTCACATTCAAAGAGGATCTCGGAACATGCTGTTGAATAATATATTTGAGTTTACTAGCATTTTCTCCCTCCATTCGCTCTTTTAAAATATGGATATATTGACGCGCAAATTGTTGAGCTGTCTTCCTATCAACCGTTCCATCGAGTGTTTCCCCGCATAGACATGCATAGATGAACTCTTGACTTGCTTTTTATCTCTTCTTTTGTTTTATATTTTAGATGGTGTGAATTATAAATTTGCCTTCTCAGACGATCTTTTTGATAAGGGCATTTACAGACAGGACATAGGGTTATTCTCAATTTTCGCAACGTCAGTGTCTCTTCACTTTCACGCGTTCCTCCCTTCATGGTTGATTTTTGTTGTGTGTTCCTGTGCATGCTTAAATACATTCGTTGGCCATTGAAACAAAACACTGAAATGAGCACAGATACGACTCAATGTCTCTTTGATATAAATAAGACTTGCTGCTGAAATCACACGTTTATTATACAGCTCTTGTAAATATTTCAAATGTTTCTCATTCATAAACCTCCATAGTGTTCCCTCATACAAAACATCATCCTCAAAAATAGCCATGAGTAAATACACACGTCCCGAGATGGAATAGCAGTCATTCAGTATCAATTGATTCAAATAGACTGTGGACGTGTCGGTAAACTCTTCTAATTTGGGGATATCATTGCCTCGGATGCGTTCATCGAACCAAAAATCAATAAGGATCTTCATCCGCGCTTGGTGCGAAGGAGATGACGATATTTCTGTTGGCGTGATGTCCATCTTCCACGTTGCCGTCTTTTCCGAATAGGGCGATGTCGTCTTTTTCGATAATAGGGCAGGAGTAACATGATCTTATTTCAGAGAGTGTGAGGATCCATAACTTAAATAGTCACTCATAGCGGTGAGTATGCGTACAATCTCTGTCAGAAGAAAAAGGAGTACAAGTAGCATGTTTTTCCAAATCTATCAACCCCAATAGCAGAATACTTATAATATGGAAAAGCAACATGATTCATACAACGACATTCTTTATTCATACTTAGTCTGTGTCGCGTACATATTCTTCTTCTGATGTCCATCCAACAGATATATATTCAAAATTAAACGTTATACAATAGACACCAAGAATCTCTTTGTTAACACTGTCCATAAATTCATAGTCCCATACATTCTTCAGTGAGGATAAATAGTCATCCACTTCTTGGATGTCACTTTCATAATAACGTTCACTGGCGCCCATCAATGGTGGAGAACCATTTCTTTTGTATTCATAAATCGTGAATGTATCCATGGAGAGTTCACATTCAGGCTTCACTTTGATCTTCTCCTTCACATATGGAATCACTTTCTCCAACATCGCGTGCGGTTGACATGTCGATTTCGGGTAAATAATGAGCTGATTTGGGTAGGTGTACACGTGAAAGTCTTCCATCGCCAATGTGTCCTCCATCATGTATGTGTCTTGATCGTTTCTCCATTTTTACCTAGTTCTCCAATCGATATGTGCTCCGACATGGAATGGGGCACACCCAATGCTCCGTTGTGTGCTCCGAACATGGAATGGGGCACGCCTAATGCTCGGAGCAGGGGGTGGGGTATTTGCAAAACTATAAAGCCAAGCCGAAAATGTTCCACCTTCATAACACTCGTGAACATGATTTACCAACGTGACGAACTCCAATTCCGACAAGTGGATCCTACTAACATATTACAACGAAGTAATTTTCAACACCAACACGATACGGATAGTGAAGGGGAAATGCTGATTGTGATCCCAGACACTCCACCACCGACCCCAGGAAGCCCAAGTCCGGTATCTTCCTCACCGGACAGTCCAGATCCCTCAAGCGATGAAGATGATGACTTTCCAACGGACCTCCCCTCGGACTGGGGTTCCATTCCCGATCCCAATGGACCGTATTCCCTACCTCCGACGCCACCCACCATCGATGGACCATTTCACATCCCACCGTCACCTACATTATCAACCTCCGTCACCGACCCAGGCCCTCCAAGTATAAGTGAAGGACAGGTGGAAGATTTCCTGGTGGATGAGAAGGAAAATACGCCCCCTAGCTCCGATGACTATCCTGAACTCGATCTTCGACCCACTCGCCGTCCCTTTCGCGAACCATTGACGAACCTTAGTGCTTATTTGAACCGTCGAACAGAGTTTGACAACATCAACGAAACCATAGCAAACTGGGACAATGTGGACTTTGTAAGTGAAGTCAGTGACTGGGGTTTTTAAATGTATGTGTAATCATTCTTTCTATCTTGATTTCTTCTCAATAATCATACATGGTAAGCTATGACTATTTTATTCAAGGGTGAATGGGGCTGTAAGGTGATCATGCAATATGTCTAAGTTAGAATTATTTTTTATGTTGAAAATGGTTCATAAAATTGACAAGTGCTAGTGAATATTCCCAAGTAAATGATCATCAAAAATAACAGGTGATTGGAATAACATTTATTATAGAGATGCACTTTCTTGAGTCATTTCACAACATGCATTATTCTTGCACAAGGTACGATGTTCGGCATAGTCACTGAAGTTACAATAATGAACAATGTAAGACTTGTGGAGTTGTCCATTGTCCACAGTGGTTGATTCATGCATCACAGTGATGGGGTCAATCTTGGTCCAGGCCCATGCAGCTTCACAGGAATCATAATTTAAATACAGCGTCTCCACATAAAGTCGACAGTGTAGTTCAAAGCAATAATGAAGGAGAATCTCGACCACATCTGACAGCGCACAATGGTACCCATACTGTACCTTGGCAGCTTGAGTTTCTGTGAGTGCTTTCCCTCGGCGTAAATGTAACAGGGCTCGACGGTAAGCTTCTTTCCCTTCATACTGGGAATGATTCTTCCAGTGACATCCACGACGCATATGTTCCTTGTAGCCAATCCTATACAGTTCACTATCCCGCATACATGAGGCGAATATATTCCAATGAGAGTCACTGCGTTGAGACCATTCGGGGAGAGAAATACTATCCATTGTCACTTTTTCCAAGAGTTTTATGCTTTTCAACCAAGCTCTTTCCATCTCCGATAATCCATTCCCTACAATCAGTTCCGCGTCTCCATACTCGCGTGTCATTTCATGGACCCAGAAATTAAAACGGTGAATAATCACACTCTCTTCTGCACCACATTTCCCAATCACACGTGGGTTGAGACCATGAATAAAATTAGTCGCAAAAACATCACACACCGATGTCTCATGTTTGATAAAGTCATGGAAGCGCGATGTAATGGTCACATATCCAGTCGGTTTATCGTCTCTGGGCGTATAATGACACCAAATGGCAGCGACTTCCTGCATAGGATCTCCTTCCGTATCAAATACGATGAAATTGCGCACCGGCTTCTTCTGCTCCGCCCACCATTGTTGCACTTTAGGATGATCAAATGTAATGGTATAAGAACCTTGCATGAGCTCGCCCAAATGCTGAATCCGACGCATCGTGAAATGAATCTCACCTTGTGTGTCTCGACTTATATACCCGTCCCTAGGCCTGCGTCCCTACCCGCCTGCGGCACCGGCTGCACCCGCTGCTCCCAACGCTGCAGCTTTCCCTGCGGCAATAAGTGCAGGGATGAGGGGTGCTAAAAATGGGAGGATGCCTCCTCTTTGTTTACGACTCCCGCGGTAGATTCCACCCTTTTGTCTACGACTACCACGGTAAATACCTCCTTTCTGACCTCCGCCTTTTTGACGACGGCTTCCGCGACAAATACCTCCACGTTGCATGATTACCGTGATAGGCTAGATGTCCCTACTTAGTTCTTCATTAATAGTTTCCCTAACGTCTTTAACTTTCCCAACTTGTTCCTATTTAGATCGCGTTTCAACCGTTGCCATTCTTCCTTTATCATTTGATTATTGGATTTATAACGTGGTCGCCACGCTGCTGGCAGCAACGTATTGCCCAAATGACGTCGAATCAATTCGCCTTTATGTCTCTGAAGAGCTTCACGCCCTCTGCGATGCATTTGAGATTTTATATACCGTTTCACATGTCTTACAGTTCTTCCTCTCTGGCGTCGTTTACGACGTGTCATGATTAATGCTTACGCTTCCCAATCATAACTTAGTCACAAAAATAGTAGATTGATCAATACATTTATTCATCATCATCCAAATCCACATTACACGTGAATCATTTCAATGGGTTCTTAAAAACAATGGGTTTCAGAGGTCTCCCTCATTTCTTACTAAATTCAAATGAATATTTGCGTGGGTCTCGATTTCTATTCTCTGGTCGAAGCGAGGCTTGGGGGACACTATTCACTTCCTTGGGCGGATTCGGTTGGCTCTCATATATCCGTTTCAACTTTTCGCGCTGATTTCTCCATATCTTCTTGCCCATATGCTCCTTATGCAACGAAACAAATTGACGAACCTTCTCTTCGTCCATGTCACGGTGCATCATCTCACCACAGACACATATATAGACAAACTTGTCACGTGCCTCATTCGTCTTGCCCGCGCACCACGTCGGATCGCTTCGACACATCTCCTTATGCTGTTTGCGAACATGCTCCCATAAGAAGAATGCTTGGTACATGTTATGACACCAGGGACAGCGTGCCAACTTCACTTTTGACAAATCGTACGGATATGAATTCGTACTTTCCGACTCCACTGGGCGATTCGGGTCCAAGGGTTCGGTGGGCATATACATGCTCAAATAGGGACATAAATGTTCATCCCATTCATTCTCCTCCTCCTTAATCTTCTCATCACAGTACCTGCACCGACTCACACATGGATGTCTATGGTAAGCTTCCATATTATAGTCTTGTTTGCAAAGCATGCAGGTGAACTCACTCTCCTTGTCGCCCCAGTAACTCATTTCCAGAAAGCACCAATGATCGGTAGTCCACCATTTCCCACAACGATCACAATACTCCTTCCCTGTCTCCTTGCGTCCATGATTGATGCATTGTGAAAACAGTCGGAAGCGTTTATTGCAAAACTCGCACTCATAATAGGGTTGAGGGCGGGGACGGACTGTGGTTCGCCTCTTCTTTGTTGGTGGCTCCATCATATCGTTGTTCAGATAATGTATCTTACGTAAACAATGAACCAAACCCAATGTCAATCTGCATACACAAGATTCCCCCAAAATAACGACACTCCAGTTGAGAACGTAACTTCTTCTGCAACGAATCAATCAGTTCTTCCACGTCCCAATCGTCACCAATGTTCAAATAGCGATAGGACACGTCCAGTGCACCTTTGGGGAACTTTGCAGATGTTCGAATATCAAACAAGAAACGTGGTCCATACAGTATTACATTCAGCAACTGGATACGAAGCTCTGCAATAATCTTCTCTAGCGACACAATCTTCTCCTTTGTCGGAACAATATACAGTGTATTACAGTCTCGTTCCACAATAAAGTCTTTCGATGAATAAGGTGTATAGGATATCTCCTCCTTGGGATGACGTGTCTCAGCCAGAGGGCGTAATCTACCCGTTATTGTTGTCGACATATGATGAGAATGATTTTCTCTGACAGCGCTTTTACTTATATACCCTGCCGTGACTCATCAAATGCGCCAAGTGCCCGGCGCCACGTGCTCCGATTGGTGCTCCGCTTCCTGTCCTCTTAGCCACCAAGTGCGCCGATGCGTGGGCGTGTGCTCCGATGCATGTCAAGTGCTCCGATGCGTGGGCGTGTGCTCCGATGACTGGAGCAAGGTTATGTACTTTAGTGAAAACGGGGTGGAAAGGGGCATGACTTCACTACTTGCATCAAGTCAGAATCGTGTAAAAGCTATAGCAACATGGCCTCAAAGTTCCTGTAAAAAATTGTGCATTTACCGGAGCGCACGACGACATGGCTTTGCCTTCAAGAATTGGTACAACATGACTTTTTTGCTAATAAGGGCACATTTTCCAATTCCTTTATAGTTATCACATCAGATTATGCAATCGTCAAGATATGCATTCAATTGTCAACACATGGATGATAGCATAACTAAAGTAAAGGGCAACATGACAAAAAGTCACGTTGCGTTGTCAACGTGTAGAAAATGCATGTACTACGAAACACTTTTTGTCTGCTCTACCAAAAAAGCGAAAAAAACGAATGCCACTCGATAAAAGCGAAAATTCAGGTTTATTTTCGAAAAAGCGAAAATCTGGGTGGTTTGCATTAATCCGTAAGCGACGCACGACTTTTTTCCTATCTCTGTAAGGTATAAGGAATTCCTTTTTACCCACTTAAAAGGTTCCTCGATGTGCCGTCAATTCCGTGTTAATCACACTCCAGAAAACCGAAGCAGATAAACAAAATATTAAAATCCGGGGATTCTTACTGTTTAAATTGCATCTTAGAAGTAATGGATGGAAGAAATTTTAATAAAACGTTCATCCAATTTCAGTTGTTTTATCGTTTTGTCTTATTGCATTTTCAGAAAAATTATAAACCTACAATATCTCAATATATGTTAATAGTACAATTGCTTGTGGACAATTTTGTATTGAATGGTAGACAATGTCTTCATACAGATTGAAATATTGGAATCCAAATTATTATTAATTTTTTAGCGGTATGTGAATGATGCAATACATAGGCCTATAGTTAAACATAGAAGCTCAAAAAATATTGAATGTGGCAAAAATAAAAACAAAATCAAGTGGTATCAAGTTGTAATCAAGTTCAAAATTAAGTACATTTCTTTTAACACAATGCTCGTATTTGTATGTAGCTAAGTAAAAGAATCAACAAAATATTAACGAATCATCTCGACGAAAGTGGCTGATTACTTGGTCGCAATGGGACTCCGACTCCGGGTGGGAAGTATATCAGCCTTACTTTTGGTAACCTACATCATAGATCATTGTAGGCTTACCTGAGCCGGTTTTTAGTGATCACTGCTGTATCAAATGAATTATTTTCTATGAAATGTTGCCAACTTCGCGCATCACTTGTTGGTGTGTGCTTCACACGGTTTTTCTCCAGTCTCTACTAGGCAGGAAAATCCCCATCCTTTTTCAAAAAAAATGAGTGCATTTTCGATTTTAATATGCGCTATGGAGGAGCCATCACACACTATTGACGGTAGGGTTGGAGGCAATGTTCTCAAGCAAACTAATATTTTACTTTTGTCTCCGATGTGACCTTTGGTGCGTAGGTGTGATCGAGGCTAGGAAGGCTTGTCTTCTCTACTAAATCATCGAGTGAAACAACAATCCTTTTTCACTCTCACGGTTCATTCCATCAACTATTTCAAGCTTTGAATGCACTGCTGTCTCTGTACTTTTGTTTGACTGAGAAAGTTGACATCAAGACAGTGACAGCTATGCACGAGGATAAGTAATATGTTTGTATTATGTTTCGGGTCTAGTTATAGGCTTAAGGGACAGCTTGGTCATAATTTTGGAGATGAACAGCAAGGATTCCGGGAAGGGAGAAGCGCAACCGATGGCCTGTTTGTTGTGAGACAGTTGATTGAGAAGACATTGGAAAGGGACCGTAACATAGCGATTGGGTTTATGCGCTTGGTGATGGCAACGCTGAGGTGGATGGAGGCTGACGAGGATGATGAGTGGATGATCGAAGATATGTACAAGAATGCGAAAGCGGCGGTAGTGATCGGAGCGAAGCGTAGTGATGATTTTGAAAAGCACACTGGCCAAAGACAGGGTAGTACTTGGAACCCATTTCTATTCATAATGGTAACGGAGCCAGTTAGCAGGAAAGGCAGTGAAAAAGAAACCATGAAGAAATTGTTATGCGAGGATGACCTGGCGGTAGTAGCGAAAGCTGAATTTGAGTTAGAAGAGAGGCTGAAAGACCGGGATAGATTTTTTACGTGTCATGGTCTGAGAATGAGCTTGGTGAAGACGGAAGTGATGTGGATAGGCAGGGAGTGGAAAGACTTGGCTGTGGGTGTGATAGAAGTGGAACTGAAGCAGGTAGAAAAGTTTGTGTACCTTGTTGGAATGATCTCTGAAGATGGTCGGGGCGATGCAGAAGTAATAAGGAAGGTACAGACCGGAGCTGGGGCATACATGAAAATGGTAGGAGTGCTGGTGGACAGAAAATTTGGTCAGAGGACACGAGGAAAGGTTTTGGAAACATGTGTCTTGCCAGCATTGTCATGAGAATTAGAAACGATTCTATTTAAAACGAATTAGAAACTCAAGCATTAATCAAGCGAGTGTTTGCAGCTGATGGGTGCACCTGATCTGGAACTTGATAATTGGATGCTGTGATTTCAAAGTTTAGAGTAATTGAATGGCCTGTTATTCATTTGTCACCAGTGCAAGGCAGCTATCGACATGGTTTCTAAACAATGGAATTTCACTCATTATTGATATTAGTGATGATGCCGTTCTTTCAATTGTGTCAATTGGATGGCGAATTCTCCAGATAACGCACTGACGATAAAATTTGCCTTGAAATTCGATGAAAGTATTCTCGAGAATAGCAATGAGTTGTTGTCGTATTTGACTGATCGTGAGTCAAATTTTACATGTGCGATGTTGTTTTGTAGTTTTTGAATGGTTGCTGAGATGGCATCATTGATTGGAATCCACGTACATGTGCACATAGCTGTATCATAACTGTATAGTTTCAGCGGTTGATCGGAGCTAGCATTCTTGATTGCTTCAATCCGCTCTATACTTGAAGATATGTAGGAACGAATTTTAGAAGAGGGGTGAAAATGTTGATAAGAGCCATGATAGTTTATAGGTTGTAGCAAGAAACAAGAGGTCTAATTTTTAAATCGGTCTAGCATGACGACCGAGATCAAAACGGAGTCTACGGAAGGCACGCTGTGTCGTTATCACGAATTCACGAATTCTTGACATGCTATTCAACAGCAAAAGCACAATGCTCTCCACTCCACACCATGTCAATTAAGTTCCAGGAATGCAAATGATTGCGTTTGTGTGGAGGTGGTGGGTGTGGATCAGAGAGTGGAGGTGACCCACAAGGGTCGACACAACATCGCACCATTCGATGGCGTCTATCTTTCGTTGCGACTGACAGAAGTATCGCGCAAAAAGTGCTGTCTCCTAATTCAAAAAAACGAAGAATTTTGTACTTTATCGGCTGAACGACAATCAGAGAGCGGAAGTGAGGTCAGATCAGTAGTGTTTTGTTAAGGTCAACAAAAAATCGATAGCAAAAAAAACAAAAAATCGCAACAAAAAATTAGAGAAGGCACAATCTGCACGTAAAATGTCATTATGGCATAATATGAACTTCTTTTAGAATAAAAAAGAATTCATACATCTGCCTTCGTTTTCGTTTCATAGCTATGGAAAGTCGGGGAGATACTTTTGCCGCACCCTGTATAAGGCCTCAGCCACACTGAAAGCAAAGCAAACACGAGCAAACGTATCTCCGCAAGCTATCATACGCTCTGGTTTGCTTTGCTCGCAGTGTGGCAGTCTACAACTGCTGCAATGATTACTTTATATTTGCTGCAAAGCGCTTTGCTCGGAAACGCTTGGAAAAGCTCGCAGTGTGGCTGAGGCCTAACGCGCGTTTATCACATTTAATTTGGATCTCATTTGATGATTAAATTCATCTTTCGCTACTACCGCCAGGTCATCCGCGCACAACAATTTCTTCATGGTTTCCTTTTCACTGCCTTTCCTGCTTACTGGCTCCGTTACCATTATGAATAGAAATGGGTTCCAAGCACTACCCTGTCTTCCTCTTTTACTCACTTTGGATTTTTGGTTCACTTAACCTAATTATTGACCATTTCTATCCTACTTCATTTTGCTACAGGATTTTTTAAGGGTACAGTTTTTGCATTACCGTTCCCTTGAAGCAAACACATTTGAATAAAAATTCAACAACTACGAGTACATGTAGACTAAAGGAAACATGGCCTTATTAAAATGTTGAGATGAAATGTTAATACGAGTATGTACTTAGTTCTGCACAACACTCGAGTATTGCATAGTACGCTATTTTGAAATTTCGATGTTTCTTATGTTCACCTTTTACCGTTCGCTGTTTTGAGATTCGCTGTTATAACACCAAGCAACCAGTCTACATCAAGTAAAATCAAGCCTAAGCCTACATTACATCATGTATACATGTTATGCGAAGCATTCTCAGGAAATATACACACATTCATTTCAAAAGAACTATGCTTAAATTCCTCACTGTAGACAATCTTGATCAAGTACAGTGTGTTTCACAAAAGCATGAATATTTATCAATATATCTATTGAAATTTTAACTGTTAATTTAAGTCCTGAAGGACATTAATGCTCCCACAATATTTTCAATCAGCTGTTTTTCGTGAAGACTGGATTTTTACTGCAAATAACTTCAAGTGCATGTATTTAGCTGTTTTGATAGATTATCTACGAGTTTCACGTGTTCCATTTGTGAGAAATAATCCTGGGCTGTCCTGTAAGTTGGTATTTGGGGTTCCTAATGTGAGGATTTTCATTCGTTTGGTTGCTTATACTGGTGCTATTTTCAAATAACAACACACAAAGACATAGTTGAACATAAATAAAAAACGTTCATTTGTTGCTAAACTGCCAATACTCCAAAATGGTCACTCTGTCACAAAAAAGTCACCTGTCAAGAATTCTTATGTAGGCCCTCACTATATATATGTCTACCAATGTGTGTTATAGCCATCGTTTATTGCTCAGTGGACCATGCCATGTTCATATGTGCTCACTCACTCACTCCACGGTTTACCGTCTTCTTTTCCTCGTGTTGCAAGGGTTGGACGTCCGCAAATGTCGATTTGGCTTGATGGCATTTCTCCACACCGTCCGATCCGAAGGGTCGACGGAGGATAGATTCCATTTTCGAAGATCTTCTTTGATGTTGTCAAGCCAACGTTTCTTTGGTCGGCCTCGTGGATTCTTTCCTGAGAGTTCGATGGTCTGAACTTTCTTAGGCCAGTCGGCTTCATCCATGCGTTGTACATGTCCGTACCAACGTAGTCTTCTCCAGCGCACACTATCTTCAAGTCGATGAATACCAAGCCTAGACCTTAGCTCATCCATAGGAACTCGATCAGATAGGCGCTTGGAGCAGATCCACCGCACCATTGCGTTGTCATTACGGCACAATCGGTTTTGCTCCTCGATGTTGATTGGCCATGTCTCGGTTGCATACAACAGAACACTTCTCACACACATGGAGTAGACATGACCTCGGCTGCTGAAGGGGATGTCTCTGTTCGTAAGTATGGGAATGAGCTCACGAAAGTTCTTCCATGCCAGCTGAATTCTCAGTCCAGCAGCCTCACTGCAGCCACCTGATTGTCCTAACATATCACCCAGATAACAAAATGCAGGCACAACTTCATAATCAGCATCACCAATACGAAGCTTACTAGCGGTCGGTTTAGGAGCTTGTGCAGCAACACCACGGCACTTTTTACAAGAAAAGCTAGGATCTGTCTTCAAAGAACCTTTAACTCCAGAGCATTTATGATGTATCCATCTCTTGCATCGTGCGCAGTAGATTGAATTACTACCAACCCCACGATGGCATACACCACATGGAAATTTGCCCGATTCTTTCAGCACTCGGTTTTCGGAACTCGTGCTATGCAGGATCTTCGATTTCTTTACGTTGACACGTAGTCCATACGACTCTAGACCACCTTTCCAGTGGGCAACTTTCTGTTCTAGCTCAGCCAGATTGTCGGCAGCAATGACCAGGTCATCCGCGTAGAGCATTTCCCAGGGGCATCCTGTACGAAAATCACGTGAGAGCGCCTCCATAACAATAACAAATAACAAAGGGCTCAAAACGGATCCTTGATGGACTCCAACGGTAACATTAAACTCAGGACTACATTTCCCATTTATACGGACACTCGATCTAGGACACTCATACATGGACTGAACAACTCTAATAACCCACTCTTCAATACCGATTCTCCTCATTGACCACCATAACACTTTGCGAGGCACTCGATCAAAGGCCTTTTCAAGGTCGACAAAGAGGAAAAATAATTCCTTCCGCTTACAGAGAAACTTTTCTTGTAGCTGCCTTAGGACAAAAATAGCATCAGTGGTACCACGTCCAGGCATAAAACCAAATTGCATGGAGTCTATATCAGCCTGCTCTCTGATAATAGGTTCAAACACCCTCTCAATGACTTTGAGGACTTGATCTTGTAACTTAAGACCTCTGTAGTTGTCTCTGTCAAGAGCATCACCCTTTCCTTTATAGCAGTTGACCAAGAAAGATAAATTCCAATCTTCAGGTACCCGACCTTCTCTGATAATGGCATTCGCAAGCTCAGCTATCCATTCAACTGCACGATCACCACCTGCTCTGATCATCTCAACAACTATCCCTGAAGGACCAGCTGCTTTTCCATTCCTCATATGCTTTAGTGCTTCTTCAATCTTTGTTTTATCAATATACAAAGGAGGACCAACCTTCAAATCCACTTCACGCAAGGTACCCGGGTTCCAGGGGAACTCCGTGTTGAGCAGGATGTCATAATGACTGACCCAGGCACACATCTTGTCCGCGTCAGAGAAAGCAATGGTGTTGTCATCACATCTAATGCACTTCTCACCGACAACGTCCATATTTTCGCTCTTCATCTTACGTGCAAGCCGAAAAACTTGATTCCTTTTATTGGCACAGTTAAGGTCACTGAACCTTTCCTTCTGAGCTTTCTTTTTAGCGAAGTATATCGTTGATTTTGCAGCGCGTTTAGCCGCAACATACGCTTCTTTACTTCCACCTTTTTTCCATTCTTTCCAAAGTTTACGTTTCTTAGTAACCGCAGCATTTACCTCATCATTCCACCACCAGGTTTCTTTTCGCTTCACAGGACCGCCCTTCGTATAACCACAAACATCCTCACACGCTTTCCTTAGACCCGATCGCAAAGCAGTCCATAGATCACCAACTTGATCACATTTCCCAGCTCGTAGCAATTCGTTAGAAACACTTTCTTCAAATGCAGCGCGATTCGCAGAAGACTTAAGTTTCCATAACCGTAGTTTAGGCGCAACTTTTATTTTCCTCTCGATATCGATGTTGATGTTCATATCGCACACCAGTAATTTGTGTTGAGAAACGCATTCTTCACCTCCAATGACTTTTGCATTTCTTACTAACTTCATATTAGATTTCCTGACCAGGATATAATCAACCTGTGTAGATGAAGGGCCAGACTTGTAGGTTATTAACCGCGAATCTGTCTTCTCAAAGAAAGTATTGGTCACAGACAGATCAAGAGCAACACACAGGTCCAACAGACGAATGCCTTCACTATTTCTAGTGCCGAAACCATGATCACCATGAACACCCACGAAACCATCTGTAGAGTTACCTACGTGGCCATTGAAGTCCCCTCCAACTATAAGAAATTCGTTGTCGGGAACAGCAGCAAGGTTACTGATGAGTGCATCATAAAACGCATCCTTTTCTTCTTGTGTCCTTCCAACTTGAGGAGCGTAAACGCTGATCACATTCATGATTTCGCGTTGGTTTGAAATCCTTAACCAAATAATCCGGTTAGAAATGCGCATAACAGAAATGACTTTGTCAACCCATTCTTCAGCAATAAAAATACCCACACCACTGAAACCGTCATCTCCTCCTTGCCAGAATAGTTTGTACTTGCTGGCTTTTCCCGTAATCATTCTCGCTGAACCTCCTCTCCATCGGGTTTCCTGCACACAGCAGAAACTAATGCATCTTCGCTCTAAAATTTCCACTACCTCATTGGCTCTACCCCTCAGGGTACCAACATTCAAAGATGCCGCACGTAAATTATTATGGCCATTCAGGCCCACCTTCGCTCCTCTGATCGTATGTCGCATCCCAGTCTGAGGCTCCTGGGATGAACCCCTGGTCGCACCTGTCACACCAGTCCGGGGCTGCTGATGCGCCCTCCTGATCGTCCTGTGAGGGTCCGGAGGTGGCCCCCTCATATCCATCCTTTCCATAATCGACATTTGCATATTTGATTGAAGCAAGGTTTTACAGCTGGATGCCCTTCCTAACGCCAACTCCGATGTTTTACAGCTGTCGGAGAGAAGCTGTCAATGTGGATACCAAATTGCTTTTGATGGCATTTCCTCCATCTGGGTCCCACTACCCATCCCAGGCTTCCTGGGTTAACCGGGTTTGATAACCGCCGCCCAGCACTCGGCGTTACTCTAGTAAGATTAGTTAAAGCAGGGTCACCACGGGCAGGTTCTAGAGCACCAGACCCGTGCATTTCGCGTATATGCAAATTCGCGTTTAATGTTCGTTGATTGAATTAATGTAGCAATCATTGATAATTCTATCTCCATCATTGCCGATAAAGAAGTAAAATATCAAGCGAATTTGACCTTTATGCATCTCAAGTCTAGAATTGTTTCGCATCAGAAACCGACTATATACACGTGGTGAAGGAAAACACTTTGAATCAATCTAATCTACGATAATAGGTATAGACTTTGATGAAAATCTTCATGATTTTCTCGACCACTCATGTCACCGAATTATTGCACAAGAATTGGGAGGATGTTGACCCATTTGTGCGTGGTGATGACATGCAGCACAATGAGCCATTTATTGAGGTACACCTAAGTGTGCAGTTAAGGATGCCTATCAGATGAAAATTAAAGTTCTGACAAGTCGTGGACAAGTGAAAAATCTGAGCTTTCATTATAACTATGCGAGTAGATGGCTTGCAGTTGAATGATCTGGTGTGAGAAATCTTTATCACACTGTTCATGTATCCGACGAAAATCATTCAACATTTTCATTTGCCTTGCTTTGTGGGCAGGACCCAACAAGTCTTCTATATCGTAATTAATTTAAAATCTAGGTTGATGATGATTAATCGCATTTATCACACGGGCTTAATTATATTACAAATATTTTTATCTGAGCTATTTATACTATTAGAGCTAATATTTGTAAGTCTCCATTCGGCTCTGCAGTAAAGGAACTTGCAGAATTATTCCACTTCAGACGTCCTTGACACACCTGGAACTATCATTATAAGTCATTCAAAATTATTGAACGTGATTCTATATCCTTCCAGCCGTACATCTTTTGCATGGCAATTTGATCTATCGTTTATTTAATTTCATTGTTGTCAGTTAAAATAATGAATGTGAAAATGATCAGCATTGATATGTCATGCATTTTAAGTGGTGAGATGGGTAGGCTGCGTGATACTTTTGTAATTCAATATCGAAGTTGATTGTGTGATATGATGTCAGTTCTGATTGCTTCTAGTGAATGTCAAAAATCTTCAGAATCTCCATAGAATCCCCATACCCACGGCAACCCTGGCGAGAGAGGAACTTCGTAGAGTATTGACATTTGCTCCCCACGTAGAACCAGCGAGCGTACTGAGCAGATTGTTCCTTGTTCTGACCATGACTGCTGTCTTGCGTAATTGCTCTTTGATGGTTAGAGCTCAGTGTTTCACCAAGGTATACTGGTCTAGGGTCGTGTTTCAAACGACTCGGTGAGGAAAATGTCAAGTTCTGAAGCACTGTCTGCGTGATGTAGGTGGAATGCGCTTGACACTGTCTTGGGGATACTTGGTTGTAAACGGTCTTGCAGTAGTTTGTAATCAAATCCAAATCTTCATTGATAACTCTGCTCATATCTGTAAAAGTCTTTCCTTGGAAAGCGATACATACATCGTTCGCATAGAATAATTTCCTGCTCACAGTGCGTTGAAGATCCCTCGTGTATAGGTTGAGAAGGAGTGGAGTCAATGCCAAGTTTTGAGGTAGGCCGTTCTTTTGCTTTCTTCAATTACTGCATGCATCACCTATGTGCACGCGGAACATACTGTTCTGTAGGAACATGGAGACAGTGTTAACTACCGTATTTTTGTATTACTTACGTGGTAACACCGTATACAGTGTTACTACCGCACTACTGCATTTTTGGAGAAGGTACAAGAATGAATATTTGACTCTGCTACAAGAAAGGCAAAAATGGTGTAGTCGGCGTAGGAACATTGCAGTTGACGATTTCGTGCTGCTACACTAAGATTCTCACAGAGGGAAGTGGCCGTTGAGTCGTGTTGTGAAAGTTATTCCCGGATCTGATGGTCTGCTCAGACAGGCGGTAGTTAGAGTTCGCAATGGAACTGTTACTCGACCTGTCGTAAAAATGTGTCTTCTAGGGCACTTATGAATTTTGATGAAACTTATTAGGAACAGAAAATTTTTGATTTCCCTGTAGTTGCGATTCATATTTTGTGTCTGATACACCGAATTTGTAATCACGTGATATTGACTAGTTTATTTTGTGAATATACAATCATACTGTTTGTACATAAGCATCATTGTACACGACAATACTTATGCAATTAAGTATACTCGTACGTATAAATAGTTTCTGCTGTCATTGTAAATAGTGTGCAAACTGTTTTTTTATCCACAAATTGTAAAAATGTCCATGTTTGAGTTGTGGTCTTATGTATACAATTAAAGTGAAAACCGAACTTTCAAGACATCCATTGTTTTTTTTCTCTTCTATCAATCTTGTACCAAGGTAAGGCTTGGTGTACGCTTGGTAGCAAGGTAAGGCTCACGCATATTCTGTGTTAATTTCCTAAATTATATATATTCGTATGCTAGAAGACAGTACAAAGAATAAGCAGAAATACAACAAGTCAAAATTTGAAGTTCTTCAGCCACAGGATAGCATCATTGGAGGCCTGGCGTAGATATTTCAGTCCACCACGAAAGGATTTGATGGGACAGTTCTCCACGATGTGCGACATCGTCTGCACCTCTTCACAGGTGCATAAAGGGGATTCCCGAGCTCCCCAGCGATGTAGAGAATCCTTACAAGGACCGGCAGTTGTTCTGAAACGTTTCAGCAGGATCCACTGGGCTCGTTGGGTCATCGATCAGGAATTTATTTTGCACATTGTTGTTCTGCCAACTCTCCTTCCAAGCCAGGTTTAGGTCGAATTTAGAATAAGGTTTTTTCTCCAAAATGGGTTGGGGGGAATTCAATCGCAGGGCAGGTGGGTTCCGTAGGTCTTCGTGAATGGGAAGGTCGGGGTTGCGTTGGAGCTTCTCCAGGAGGTTTGATATTGCCTTCTCTCTTCGGAGTACTGTAGGGAGTATGTTACAAAGTACTGGTAGCTAGCCATGCCGTATTGGTGCACCGGATTGTGCCGCTAATGGTGCGCACGGTTTGGTTCAACTGAACATCGATTGCACTTCAATGAGTGGAGTTTTCCAAACTGGTGCGCTGTATTCAACAGCAGAATAACACAGCGCAAGAGCAGAGGCTCGTAAGGTTTCAGCATTGGCTCCCCATATCGTTCCTGCCAGCATACTTAACAGATTGTTTCTTGCTCTCACTTTGGCTGCGGTCTTCTGGAGGTGGTGGTGTTTGTAGGTTAGGGATCTGTCGAGTATTGCGCCGAGATAGACGGGCTTATGATCGTGCTTCAATCGGTTACTGTTGACAAAGATGTCCAGCTCAGAATTTTTTCTTGCATTGTGTAGATGGAAGACGCTTAATACAGTTTTTGATGTGCTTGGTTGGAGATGCCACGTTTTGCAATAGTTGTCAATCAGGCTCATATCAGTGTTGATAACGGTGTTCAACTGGTTGAATTCATTTGCTTGGTAAGCTATGCAGATGTCGTCTGCATAAATGAACTTCCTACTCTTTGTCATTGGGAGGTCATTGATGTAAAGGTTAAAAAGGATCGGGGCTAATACGGATCCTTGTGTCAAGCCGTTGATTTGCCGCCGCCATGAGCTGGATTGGTCACCAATATGCACTCGAAACGTACGGTTCTGCAAGAATGTAGACACAGTGTTAGTCACCCAGTTAGGTAGGATTTTCGATATTTTCGCTAAACGTCCTTTCTGCCAGATGGTGTCATAGGCTGCCGTCAAATCCATGAAAACAGCTCTAGTTTTCAGCTTCTGGTAGCCATTTTCAATGAAAGTTGTCAGGGCCAGAATCTGATCTTGAGTGCTTCTGTGTTTTCTGAACCCATCATGTGTGACGTCTAGAGTCTCTTCGACGATTGGGCTAATGCGATGGAGGATAATTCTTTCAAGAAGTTTGCTAGTCACAGACAGTAAAGAGATAGGACGGTAGCTAGATGGACAGGTGGCATATTTTTCAGGTTTGGGGATTGCAAGTACTTCCGCCTTTCTCCATTGCTTCGGGATATTCTTTTCGTTGACACGGCGTGTTAAAGATCGAGGGAGCCATTTGACTGCTGCTGGGCCGAGATTTCTCAAAAATTCAGGGAAAATATTGTCATAGCCTGCTGCCTTTCCACATCTGAATTCTTTAATGGCTTTGGAAAGTTCATCATTGGTAATGTCTGTGGGTTCGTTACCAGTGGTCACTGTGTTGCGGTGCCATGCGAGCCATTGTTTGTTGATCATTATTTCGTCCTCATGTTCAGGCGGAGCTTCACCCAAATTCACCAGATGAGTTGCTACTGGGTTTGGTTTGATGCTCGGGCTGGAGGGCGTTGTTCGTTGTTGACCAGTGTTTAGTTGGCGAATAAGATGCCAGCTTCTGCGACTTGAGTGTGTGAAGTCGAGGTCTGACGTGGCTTCTTCCCAACGAGCTCTACGGGAGATGTTCAGAGCTTCTATTAAGTGGTCGGCAACATTTCCTAAATTGACGTGATATAATTGATTCGAACTATATTCCCAAATTCAGTGAAAGAATGGGGAAGAGAACGAATGGCTGAACTTTGGACATTTCACTACATCTTTCGTGGCATGTGGTATATACATGAATGTGACTATTTTCTTCATTGACTAAAATCGATTGACATATATAAACGGATCGTTTATTTGGGGGGGGGAGTGTAATGTCTACTCTATGGACATTGTGATTTATATGATTGTTTGTCTGTATCAATTTCATTTGAAATGACAAGTCCAAATATTTCCTGGAATATAATTACATGTCATGATAACAGCGGGTCGTTTTGGTTTTCTGGTGATTACCGGTATCAACACCTTAGGAATCTTTATCAAACCTTTATGTGAATTGTATTGGAGACTTGCTATGAACATTATTTAGACTATTATGCAGTGTCGGTACGTTATGATCATACAATCAGCTATCACTATATGTCACCATCATCCTGATAAGGCATTATAAGTCTTATCATTATCATCATAAACATCCCACAGTTCATGGAAGCCTTGTATGGTATTCATTTGCGCTCATGTGTTTGAGTGTTGAGATTGAAATACAGTAGGTTTGTGTCCATTGTGTTCATCAGTTATCATCAGTCTTCATCATCATTACTAGCTATCACTATCAGTCATCATTATCATCGTTAGTCTTCATCATCATTTAATCGTCACCAGTCACCATCATCATCAGTTATAATCATCATCATCATCAGTCAAGGCATTGTGCGTGGAATTCATTGGCGTCATGTGTGTGTGTGCATGATGAGATTGAAATAGATTTGAGTCCATTTGTCCATCAGTCTTAACCGTCAGTCATAATCATTATCAGTCGTCATCACCAATCATCACTGTCAGTCATAGCCGAGACGTATCGGCCAATGAAAGGCGTGAAAAACCAAATCCCGAATTCGGTCATGAGATTCGTGCCGTTGGTGGCGTCTCAGTGAGAGGATTCAGAATATATACGTTTTGGCCCACTTCGAAGCAGTCCGTACCTATTTAAGGACAACTTAGCTCGCGAGGGTCACTCAGAAATGGCGCATATTTGTTGAAACTTCTACAGGATGTGATTGCCATTCAATGGGCGCCGAAGGAAGCATGAAAATGGACGTGTGTTAAAGTAAGTTTAATTCCTATGAAAGGGGACGCCAACTTCGCCGTCTTTAGATCACGAACTTCCAGTGATCTAAAGTTCACAAATGACCTTGTTTTTCTACATTCCACTTCTACAAGCTTTTTGAAAATTACTTTCTCATTTTTAGTGAATAGGTCAAACGGAGGTTGCAGTAAAATCATATTGCTCTATTTTTAAATACACAATAGATGCATAGATTCTTCATTCAAGAACATGCAGAGCTTTTCTCTAAGAGCTTTATGAAAATGCCTTGGACTTCATGACGGCGCCTCGGATCTTCTTGAGAGCACATTGGATTTGAATGAGGGTGCCTTTATTGTATGGTTGAGTTGCATGGTTGCAAAACTTTGCTTTTAAACATTTTGAACCGTGCTTTCAAGTATGCTTTTATAACCGTGTTTCGAAGCGCTTTTGAACTATGTTTTTGAGCATGCTTTCAAATACGCTGTGTTTTTAAACTATAATTGAGCTCCTAGTAATTGATGAGTTTTGTATAGACTAGTTGATAGGCACCTGAAGTTCCATTCATGTAGATTAAGGCAAGTGGTGAACCATTAATCCTACTGTCCGTGGGTTGCTAGAGAGGCGAAAGCGAAGTTAAGGATACTCCTTTTTCAGCTAAGTTTAGTAGCAGTTAGGTAATATCAGCGGTCGGCCTATGATACAAAGATAAGGCTTAGCCAACTTAAATGTAATATGTTACCGACATTCGTTCGTTCGTGCCGCTAGGTCATAGGCCGACCAGTGGGGACCCAGACCGCAACTTTCTTCCTCCAGCGTCCACTATCCCGCGCCTTCTCCATCGCTTGACAGCCCCGTTAGCCGCCTGATGTTATCGATGGGTGTCATTCGGGGTCTTCCCCGTCTCGCATTGTCATCCATGTACCCCACCATGTGTGTTTTTCCAGATTGTTACTTCCGTGCCTTGCTATGTGGCCGAAGTGCGACAGTTGCTGTTTCTCTATCCTACCAAGGAGACTTGGTTTCTGGATCTTTTCTAGCACGAATTTGTTGGTCTTCTTATCTGCCCATTGTATTTTTGAGCACTCTTCTTCAGCACCACAATTCAAAATAAGTTTACCTTCGTCGTATGTCTGCCGTAATCGCCCACGTTACGTGCCCGTAGGTCACTATTGGAAAGACTAGCGCATGAAATAATTTCTTCTTGTGGTAGACTAACAGAATGACTTCTGAGGATTTATATAATTCGTTTAGAATGGATCTTCCCATGCCAATTCGCCTCTTTACTTTATCAATGGTGTTAGCTGCGGGATCATTAGTTATTAAGGCTCCCAGGTAATTGAAGCGTGGTGCTATCTCGATCGTTTGACCTTTCAAACGAATGACAGGGCGCTCGTCCGCTCCAACCACTATTATCTTGGTTTTCTTAGCGTTCAGGTACAGGCCCGCCTGTTCGCCTTCTACTCGTTTCCTTTCTAACAGCATTTCACACATTTTGATTGCAGGCAATAAGGGTCGTGTCATCAGCATATCACAGATTATTGATCCGCTTACCATTGATGATGACTCCCATCGCATGCTCCTCTAAAGCTATGCGTAGGACTGCCTCGGTGTAGACGTTGAAGAAAGCTGGGGAGAGAATACATCCCCGTTGAACTTCTTTTTCCACCGGAAACCAGTCTGTTCCCATGATTCGTGCGTACTGACACTTCATAGTGGTGGTACAACTCTCGATCGAATAGTATTAGATGTCTTGGCACACCCATCCCTTCGAAGATTGTCCATAGCTTCGTATGATCGACGCAGTCAAACGCCTTCGAGTAGTCAATAAAACGGAAGGTACAACTTTTAGTTGACTCTCTCAGCCTAAGTCTCCAACATTTATCTTACGAGTGGACTTCTATGTGAGTTTGACACGTCTGTGACAAAGTGACGATTTTAGAATACCACATACTAGCACATAGAAAACTTTTTGATCAGTCCTGTACATTTATGTTTATTCCATTACGTCAAATATTGAGCTTAAACGATGAAGTCGAATGAAGAGGACAAAGTGAGATCCCCTCGGGACCCCAAACTCCAACAAACTTAAGAAGCACAGGTTGCGCCTATATACATGCATACTCAAAAAACAGTAAAGCGAAAAGAGTCAAATCAAAACGTTAGCCTGCAGTTAAAAAGGAAAGGGTAAGCTATAAATATGATATGTCAGTATCTTGTAATGAATAATAAATTACATATTCATATGCGCACCGATGAGTGCCAAAGGAGCATCATGGTAGGCTTAAAAGCAAAATTGCATGCAAAAGTTATCAAACAGCAGGACTACTGATCGAAGCTAGCAAGACAGCTTAAGGTGTAAGAGGCGTGAAATTTAGAAATTTACAAGAGAGAGAGGGAGAAGGAGAGAGAGGGAGTAACCCCAGAGATCCACACTCCGACAGCAGCAATACCAACGAAAAATCTACGGCCACCAAAATTTGAAGTTAACGGAAAACCAATCAGTATGTGGAAGACCGGTTTCGCTATATTTTAGCTTTTTCAATTCCACTTTAATACACACTGTAAGAAATTATAGAAGTTCGTCAAACATAAATCAGGCATACCTAGGCATGCAACTTAAAAACATGCAACGCTGAGCTGAACATGCAACGGAAAACATATAACAGAAACATGCAAAGCTGAACATGCAACACTTGACGCGAAATGAAATACTGACTGGGAAAGATAACTCCAAAAGCATGCAAGAACAGAAAACATGCAAAATAAACGCATGCAAGAAAGAACAATGCTGTTCTAGAGAGAGAGAGGGAGAGAGAGAGAGAGTCGGAGAGAGAGGGGGAGAGAGAGGGAGGGAGGGAGAGAGGGAGAGGTAGGGAGGGAGGGAGGGAGAGAGGGAGGGAGGGAGAGAGAGAGAGAGGGAGGCAGGGAGGGTGGAAGGGAGGGAGAGAGGGAGGGAGGGAGAGAGAGAGAGAGGGGGGAAAGAGAGAGAGAGGGAGGGAGGGAGGGAGAGAGGGAGGGCGAGATCTCAGACGAGTGAATCAAAGTTAAGCCACACAATAAATTCAATTATGTAGAGGCAAAGTCTACAACTAGGAATGAGATGAATAACATAGGATATTTGAAACAGATTATGTGGGATTAGATTTTACCGGTAGTAGAGTATAAACTCTAATCTGACAGGAAAATTGACAGATTTAACAAATTTAAATGAAAAGGAAATCGCTGAATGGTTCAAGTTCTTGCATGTTTGAATTTATTGTTAGCCTTTACTATGATTATCTTGTCTGTCGATGACATATGAGTATAGATCGAAATATAATATCACAAAAAGAAGAATGTTGAACTGAGCATTAGCTTACTTGGTTCTTCCCACAGCATACATTGCTAATTCCCAAAATGCAAGACACCAGCCTGATTTTCGAATGTATTATCCAGATTGTTGTGGCATTATCAATATCATATACCATTATTGCTGCACTACAAATATCGTTCGGGCGGGTTTAATCTCTTTTGACTTATTGAGCTTTATTCCTTTTTTTCAGAATTTAATCGGACCGTATGCTGATCTCCTGACGGCTTTTCGAGCCAATGACGTTCACATGCTTGACAGCTTCGTAGATAAACACTCAGATATTTTCAAAAGGGTAAGCCGTAGGCTTTAAGTCTTCAGTGTTGACTGCCGACTTAATTGCATTTGTGGCAATCTGCAGGAAGTGTCAACTAGGTATATATTTTTCAAGTTTAATCTAGAGAGTCGAGACTGTTGTCTGATAAAACAAGGCTACTTTACGAAATGTTAATATGTTATATTATATGGGTTCTATCAAGATGTTTTAGTAATGAACTTAGCTTACCTTTTTACTTCGTGTCTGCTCTATAGTTTTTGGAACGTGACTGACCGATAAACGAAAGCACCTGGAACTTGACTGACCGGACATAACTTTGTCTAGCAGCATAAGTAATCGAAATTTTCTTTAATTATTATAGGTGAAATAAGTGATGTATGATGCCTAATAAGTGATGCTTAGATAGGATGTCGTTGAAGTTAGCACCAACTTCAACACCAACTTTTTGAATAGAGTTTGTACAGAATAGGAAACCACATGTTTAGGTACTACTGATGACGCAGAGTTTGTACAGCCAAAAAGTTTTCCAAAATTCGAACTCTTTCACCTTCAAAATTCAAATTTAAATTCGAAAAATTGGTGCAAGTATTGGTGCTACCTGGTTAGCGAGTTTGTACAGCATTCCGGTGGAAAAATTTAGATACAAGAGCAAAAACCTGAGTTTGTACAGCAACTTCCAGCACTTTCCTTACACGAACAACCGGAAAAAACCGCCAAAAACCGATTTTTTCAAAAAATGATAAGATTTTCCAGAAAAGTTCTTGGTGCTACATGGAAAATGAGTTTGTACAGTGCTCTAACCGGTGGAAGAGTGTTCTACTAATCCAGTCTGAGTTTGAACACACACTTCTCCGACACTCCAGCACTCCTACGACCGGTAAATACCGGTTATTGTACAGTAACTACAAGAATACTGCCCATTTATGAACAAATCAATTGGTGCTACATGGAAAATGAGTTTGTACAGTGCTCTAACCGGTGGAAGAGTGTTCTACTAATCCAGTCTGAGTTTGAACACACACTTCTCCGACACTCCAGCACTCCTACGACCGGTAAATACCGGTTATTGTACAGTAACTACAAGAATACTGCCCATTTATGAACAAATCAATTGGTGCTACATGGAAAATGAGTTTGTACAGTGCTCTAACCGGTGGAAGAGTGTTCTACTAATCCAGTCTGAGTTTGAACACACACTTCTCCGACACTCCAGCACTCCTACGACCGGTAAATACCGGTTATTGTACAGTAACTACAAGAATACTGCCCATTTATGAACAAATCAATTGGTGCTACATGGAAAATGAGTTTGTACAGTGCTCTAACCGGTGGAAGAGTGTTCTACTAATCCAGTCTGAGTTTGAACACACACTTCTCCGACACTCCAGCACTACTACGACCGGTAAATACCGGTTATTGTACAGTAACTACAAGAATACTGCCCATTTATGAACAAATCAATTGGTGCTACATGGAAAATGAGTTTGTACAGTGCTCTAACCGGTGGAAGAGTGTTCTACTCATCCAGTCTGAGTTTGAACACACACTTCTCCGACACTCCAGCACTCCTACGACCGGTAAATACCGGTTATTGTACAGTAACTACAAGAATACTGCCC
The DNA here is from genome assembly GCA_907163375.1 of Prostheceraeus crozeri. Classification (NCBI taxonomy): domain Eukaryota; kingdom Metazoa; phylum Platyhelminthes; order Polycladida; family Euryleptidae; genus Prostheceraeus; species Prostheceraeus crozeri. The sequence goes on along the minus strand of CAJQUW010006296.1, from coordinate 179,440 downwards.
ATTTATGAACAAATCAATTGGTGCTACATGGAAAATGAGTTTGTACAGTGCTCTAACCGGTGGAAGAGTGTTCTACTAATCCAGTCTGAGTTTGAACACACACTTCTCCGACACTCCAGCACTCCTACGACCGGTAAATACTGGTTATTGTACAGTAACTACAAGAATACTGCCCATTTATGAACAAATCAATTGGTGCTACATGGAAAATGAGTTTGTACAGTGCTCTAACCGGTGGAAGAGTGTTCTACTAATCCAGTCTGAGTTTGAACACACACTTCTCCGACACTCCAGCACTCCTACGACCGGTAAATACCGGTTATTGTACAGTAACTACAAGAATACTGCCCATTTATGAACAAATCAATTGGTGCTACATGGAAAATGAGTTTGTACAGTGCTCTAACCGGTGGAAGAGTGTTCTACTAATCCAGTCTGAGTTTGAACACACACTTCTCCGACACTCCAGCACTCCTACGACCGGTAAATACCGGTTATTGTACAGTAACTACAAGAATACTGCCCATTTATGAACAAATCAATTGGTGCTACATGGAAAATGAGTTTGTACAGTGCTCTAACCGGTGGAAGAGTGTTCTACTAATCCAGTCTGAGTTTGAACACACACTTCTCCGACACTCCAGCACTCCTACGACCGGTAAATACCGGTTATTGTACAGTAACTACAAGAATACTGCCCATTTATGAACAAATCAATTGGTGCTACATGGAAAATGAGTTTGTACAGTGCTCTAACCGGTGGAAGAGTGTTCTACTAATCCAGTCTGAGTTTGAACACACACTTCTCCGACACTCCAGCACTCCTACGACCGGTAAATACCGGTTATTGTACAGTAACTACAAGAATACTGCCCATTTATGAACAAATCAATTGGTGCTACATGGAAAATGAGTTTGTACAGTGCTCTAACCGGTGGAAGAGTGTTCTACTAATCCAGTCTGAGTTTGAACACACACTTCTCCGACACTCCAGCACTCCTACGACCGGTAAATACCGGTTATTGTACAGTAACTACAAGAATACTGCCCATTTATGAACAAATCAATTGGTGCTACATGGAAAATGAGTTTGTACAGTACTCTAACCGGTGGAAGAGTGTTCTACTAATCCGGTCTGAGTTTGAACACACACTTCTCCGACACTCCAGCACTACTACGACCGGTAAATACCGGTTATTGTACAGTAACTACAAGAATACTGCCCATTTATGAACAAATCAATTGGTGCTACATGGAAAATGAGTTTGTACAGTGCTCTAACCGGTGGAAGAGTGTTCTACTAATCCAGTCTGAGTTTGAACACACACTTCTCCGACACTCCAGCACTACTACGACCGGTAAATACCGGTTATTGTACAGTAACTACAAGAATACTGCCCATTTATGAACAAATCAATTGGTGCTACATGGAAAATGAGTTTGTACAGTGCTCTAACCGGTGGAAGAGTGTTCTACTAATCCAGTCTGAGTTTGAACACACACTTCTCCGACACTCCAGCACTCCTACGACCGGTAAATACCGGTTATTGTACAGTAACTACAAGAATACTGCCCATTTATGATGGAATGATAAGTTTCTCTAAGTTGGATGTCAAAGTAAGTGACTTCAAAGTCTCTTTTACCTCATGATTGGGGTAAATACGACATGGCCTGGGTGATTTTGCATCTGAGTACGTTTTCATATAGATTTGCGAATTAAACTCCGATGATGTGTTGGGAATGTAATATGAAATGACGGTGATGTGTTTCGCTCCTATCTTGGTAATAGAGCAACTGATCTTTACAAGGAAATCCTAAGTGCTAACTTATCGCTACCTAGAATAGACATTTTCACATATAGAAGTGGATCTTGGTTTATTTGTGATTGCAGAATTGATCTAGATCATTATTTCGATACACTAGTTGACATGCCACGCTCAATCACGCGTAATTACATATGACCCCAAACATTCGTGGCTATGCGGGATATTGCTGCAATATAAGTTATATAAGTAAGTATAGTTGGCAGTCCTGTTATATAGACTTTGCGTCTCATGTGTCTGCCTGTATCAGAGGCTAAACAATGTGATAGGACCTCAATTTCATGTTCAGGGAAGACAGAACATGCTTAGCGGTTCATATTAGTGGTTCAAGTGGCAGCGCAGACAACCGTGGACGACGCGCAATTACTATAAACGCTCGCCCGCGCGTATTCTTAAACATCTCCCATGTTTTAACAGCATCAGATCAAGTGATTTCTGACTCTTAGTGCAGCGCATATATACGCGGGTAGAAGAATAGAATGTCCTTAACCACGGATGTTTGGGGTGTTCCGTAATTGCGCCTGAATAACGCGTGGCATGTCACCTAGTGTAGATTTATGTTTATGTGAGATAAAAATGGGCAGTGTTTATAGTATGTAAGCGTATTTTGAAGCTGAATAGGCCTATTTTTAAATAGGATACATGCATGAAATGCTACAACTGATATACGTTCAAAAACAGAATTAGCCTATTTTAGAAATATACGAGCGCATTAGAGAAAAGAATATCAGAATTAGGCCTAAATATCGTAAAGGTTTCTCGTTCTTTCTGGACGTAGATCCTTTCGTTTGATTGACTTGAAATGGCATCTAGCTGTTATTAATCGATCAAAATCCATGAACTCGAAACAAGCTTGGATCTTGAGCATTGCACCCTATTGTCGTTTGAGACATCTATGATTTCAAAATATGTTGGTGACGATTTTATTGACACATGCAGGAGTGTATCAAAAACTTAAGCGACAAAAATCAAAATTTTGCACGTTGTCGCACCTATCTCGATGGGCCTTGTCGCATTTACCCCGGACCTGGTTTTCACTACCAAAATCGATCGGGCTACGTAAATAATGAAGAGGTATTCGATCGAATCCGCTATTTCGTGTGGATGAACTTGACATCTTACTGTGATATAAAAGGTCGCCCATATTTAATTCCAGCTTGCTTCTCTTGACAGCAAACAAAATTTGTTGCAGAGTAAAGCAAATAAGGCCCAATTTTCAAAAACTGCCAAATCTTTCACCAAGTGCCAGGGTGGCATGCAATACTTTTGCGAAATAAAATGCCTTAGATATTGGCTATCTGCCAATCTAAGAGATTGGCTATATGCAGGCACATATGGATGCAAACTTAACGGTTTATTGGCTATGAGCTATTGGTTTGGGCTACAACCTAATCGCATTTACCTAATGATGCATTTCCCCAAGCCAGCCTATCGTAATTATAATCCTGCAATATTTTTATACACTGCATGTTCAATATTTTCATCTACAATCAACGATCAAGGTCACTTAACTATCACATGTTGATTTAAAAATTTGGCGGATGACTGAAGGTCGAAATTCCATCTTTTGCAGCGAAATGCGTGTATTTGTATTTCTTAATCTATTCGCGGCTGTTTATGTTTAAATGGCACATAGAATTACAAACTTTCACATAGGAAAATGAAGTAATATGTAAGTTTGCTAGGTTTACGCTCATTTATACAGCATCATTTAATTAGTATTAGCACATGAAAAGATCTAATTGTTCAAATATTTGACGATGAACAAATCAACAAAAATGAGATTAGCCATGAATATATCCCGTAAGTTTTATATGTCAACATTTTATGGCTACTGAACTGAGAGCCTAACTAGCCTGCCTGACTGTGATACAATTTTTGATACATCCGGTGATTAACATCATCAGTTAAGGTTCAGAAAATCAAGTTCCTATTTCTATCAGTTGTGTTGAACCTACATACAAGGTTTATAACCTACATTGCGGTTATTGCAATGTAACGCATATTTCATTTGAAGGAGCTATACTTCGGGTTGTACGATATAACGACATAACTTGAAAATCAGTAGGTTGCCTTCTACACCGCTCGTTAAGACATCTGGTGATCACATTCTTTCATTTGAAATTATTCAAATTATCAACTTAGTGAGCATGTAGTGTATCTGAACATGCGTGACTGATTACAGAGAGCGTCTGTTCAACAACTACGATTATGACTCCCCTGCTCTCATGTTTGAGCGATAAGTCTTCAACATTTTTTGAGTGTGAACACGAAATTGAAATATTTTGACCACTACTATATTCCGCTTGTCATGAGCATTCATGAAATTTGTTGTAATTAATCTTATCCCGACCATTTCCTTATGTATTTTAAAAACTTTATCGCTTGGTCACATTTTTGGTCATTTAAGGTTCATCGTATAGGCTATACGCAAGCCTGTACAATTCTTACTTTTATACCTGTGACGTGAGATTTCCATGACACTTGAGATTCACTGTGTTTCAGCTATGCACATGATCGTGGACTGCTGTTCAGACCTTTGTGTAGTGAGTGATGGTCTCGATTTTAACGTAATGCTGTGTTAATGAAATATACGACATTATGTCTGCAATCGGTCTTCTTAACAATACCTTTGATTGTTTTCCGGATTTTACTTATACATAACCGCGGTACCTTAAATTCACATATGCAGACAAACCTTTTCCCTTTGTATTCTACGGTTTCCATTGTTTCGTCCTATCAGCTAGTATATCCAGTTGTTACATTTATTATACCTTCGATTGTTTTCCAGATATTAGTGATGAATTACAAGCAACACTAATTATCAAGATTGCTGTTTTTTGCGGTGATTTTTAAGTGCATTTGTAATTGTTTTGACTACAATTGGTTGACACAACTTAGTACAGGCATTTTTAGAGATGTTCCTCTTTTCTATACCTTGTAGTTGCTTTTCTATATGCGCCTCGGACTGTCCGATCATCATCGCATCTAAGATATTCGGTCTTCATTGCACAAATGTTGCAAGTCATTTTTATCCTATCTGACCTTTCTATGCTGTGCTTCCTACTGTAATAGAGTATGTAAAAATTGAGAACTCGATATTCATCTGTCGTCCTTCTCCCTTGTCAGCATTTGAATTTGGTGCAGCTATTGATTTTTGGAGTACCGCCTACATCAAGCTTTTCACCCGTGACCTTTATGAAGTACTCGGGCTTTTTCCAGAGTTTTGTGCACCATTCTCAGCAGAGTTCATATTTTGATGGACAATAACATTTCTTGAAACAGAATATTGTTTCAACTCGTTTCACTGGTGGAAGATAGCGATTCAACCGACAATTGAATTTTGAAACAAAACCATCGCATCGATGATGTAGTTACTGTACAATAACCGGTATTTACCGGTCGTAGGAGTGCTGGAGTGTCGGAGAAGTGTGTGTTCAAACTCAGACTGGATTAGTAGAACACTCTTCCACCGGTTAGAGCACTGTACAAACTCATTTTCCATGTAGCACCAATTGATTTGTTCATAAATGGGCAGTATTCTTGTAGTTACTGTACAATAACCGGTATTTACCGGTCGTAGGAGTGCTGGAGTGTCGGAGAAGTGTGTGTTCAAACTCAGACTGGATTAGTAGAACACTCTTCCACCGGTTAGAGCACTGTACAAACTCATTTTCCATGTAGCACCAATTGATTTGTTCATAAATGGGCAGTATTCTTGTAGTTACTGTACAATAACCGGTATTTACCGGTCGTAGGAGTGCTGGAGTGTCGGAGAAGTGTGTGTTCAAACTCAGACTGGATTAGTAGAACACTCTTCCACCGGTTAGAGCACTGTACAAACTCATTTTCCATGTAGCACCAATTGATTTGTTCATAAATGGGCAGTATTCTTGTAGTTACTGTACAATAACCGGTATTTACCGGTCGTAGGAGTGCTGGAGTGTCGGAGAAGTGTGTGTTCAAACTCAGACTGGATTAGTAGAACACTCTTCCACCGGTTAGAGCACTGTACAAACTCATTTTCCATGTAGCACCAATTGATTTGTTCATAAATGGGCAGTATTCTTGTAGTTACTGTACAATAACCGGTATTTACCGGTCGTAGGAGTGCTGGAGTGTCGGAGAAGTGTGTGTTCAAACTCAGACTGGATTAGTAGAACACTCTTCCACCGGTTAGAGCACTGTACAAACTCATTTTCCATGTAGCACCAATTGATTTGTTCATAAATGGGCAGTATTCTTGTAGTTACTGTACAATAACCGGTATTTACCGGTCGTAGGAGTGCTGGAGTGTCGGAGAAGTGTGTGTTCAAACTCAGACTGGATTAGTAGAACACTCTTCCACCGGTTAGAGCACTGTACAAACTCATTTTCCATGTAGCACCAATTGATTTGTTCATAAATGGGCAGTATTCTTGTAGTTACTGTACAATAACCGGTATTTGCCGGTCGTAGGAGTGCTGGAGTGTCGGAGAAGTGTGTGTTCAAACTCAGACTGGATTAGTAGAACACTCTTCCACCGGTTAGAGCACTGTACAAACTCATTTTCCATGTAGCACCGATTGATTTGTTCATAAATGGGCAGTATTCTTGTAGTTACTGTACAATAACCGGTATTTACCGGTCGTAGGAGTGCTGGAGTGTCGGAGAAGTGTGTGTTCAAACTCAGACTGGATTAGTAGAACACTCTTCCACCGGTTAGAGCACTGTACAAACTCATTTTCCATGTAGCACCAATTGATTTGTTCATAAATGGGCAGTATTCTTGTAGTTACTGTACAATAACCGGTATTTACCGGTCGTAGGAGTGCTGGAGTGTCGGAGAAGTGTGTGTTCAAACTCAGACTGGATTAGTAGAACACTCTTCCACCGGTTAGAGCACTGTACAAACTCATTTTCCATGTAGCACCAATTGATTTGTTCATAAATGGGCAGTATTCTTGTAGTTACTGTACAATAACCGGTATTTACCGGTCGTAGGAGTGCTGGAGTGTCGGAGAAGTGTGTGTTCAAACTCAGACTGGATTAGTAGAACACTCTTCCACCGGTTAGAGCACTGTACAAACTCATTTTCCATGTAGCACCAATTGATTTGTTCATAAATGGGCAGTATTCTTGTAGTTACTGTACAATAACCGGTATTTGCCGGTCGTAGTAGTGCTGGAGTGTCGGAGAAGTGTGTGTTCAAACTCAGACTGGATTAGTAGAACACTCTTCCACCGGTTAGAGCACTGTACAAACTCATTTTCTATGTAGCACCGATTGATTTGTTCATAAATGGGCAGTATTCTTGTAGTTACTGTACAATAACCGGTATTTACCGGTCGTAGGAGTGCTGGAGTGTCGGAGAAGTGTGTGTTCAAACTCAGACTGGATTAGTAGAACACTCTTCCACCGGTTAGAGCACTGTACAAACTCATTTTCCATGTAGCACCAATTGATTTGTTCATAAATGGGCAGTATTCTTGTAGTTACTGTACAATAACCGGTATTTACCGGTCGTAGGAGTGCTGGAGTGTCGGAGAAGTGTGTGTTCAAACTCAGACTGGATTAGTAGAACACTCTTCCACCGGTTAGAGCACTGTACAAACTCATTTTCCATGTAGCACCAATTGATTTGTTCATAAATGGGCAGTATTCTTGTAGTTACTGTACAATAACCGGTATTTACCGGTCGTAGGAGTGCTGGAGTGTCGGAGAAGGGTGTGTTCAAACTCAGACTGGATTAGTAGAACACTCTTCCACCGGTTAGAGCACTGTACAAACTCATTTTCCATGTAGCACCAATTGATTTGTTCATAAATGGGCAGTATTCTTGTAGTTACTGTACAATAACCGGTATTTACCGGTCGTAGGAGTGCTGGAGTGTCGGAGAAGTGTGTGTTCAAACTCAGACTGGATTAGTAGAACACTCTTCCACCGGTTAGAGCACTGTACAAACTCATTTTCCATGTAGCACCAAGAACTTTTCTGGAAAATCTTATCATTTTTTGAAAAAATCGGTTTTTGGCGGTTTTTTCCGGTTGTTCGTGTAAGGAAAGTGCTGGAAGTTGCTGTACAAACTCAGGTTTTTGCTCTTGTATCTAAATTTTTCCACCGGAATGCTGTACAAACTCGCTAACCAGGTAGCACCAATTTTTCGAATTTAAATTTGAATTTTGAAGGTGAAAGAGTTCGAATTTTGGAAAACTTTTTGGCTGTACAAACTCTGCGTCATCAGTAGTACCTAAACATGTGGTTTCCTATTCTGTACAAACTCTATTCAAAAAGTTGGTGTTGAAGTTGGTGCTAACTTCAACGACATTTAGATAGGTATGACGAACACGTAGAACATCATATCTAAGCAAAGTTTGGCTCAGGTATTAATCAACTACAAAAAACGTTTTCTCTGTGGAACGTGACTGACCACTTTTAAATTTGTCCCTGCAAAAAAATATGGCTGATAAATTATGACAACTTCGCTTTTTTTTTGCACGATTTAGAACTTGACTGGCCGCGCGGATTGGCCCATTTTTTCTCCATTTTCTGCGATTTGTCAATTAGAAAATGTTTTATCATATAAAATGCTCCTGTTTTGAGGTGCTAACTATTGAGTCTTGTGATGTACTACAAAAAATACCTTGGTAAGAAGAGACCATCAATATTTTGAGCGTCAGTCATATTGTAACTCTCTTCTGATGAATTTTGAAGGTTGCATAATAAAAACAGATCCAAACGATACTGTAGTCCATAGAGACATCATTGTAATACAGGTGTATCATGGCAGTGTGGTTAGAAAAGCAAATTTGATCGAGCTACAATTGTGATGAAATAAACCAGGAATAGTCCAAGAATTTGAAGCTTGAATTTTGTCCGCTAGCTTCTGTTGTTCTTCTCGTGTTCTACTCCTCGATGAAACTCTATTTTTAATCATAATACGGCATTGGATAATTTGTATGTCCAATGATTCAATAGCCTTTCGACTCTGATAAGAACAATTAAAATATCGAGGCGAGGAGATTTCTGTGTAACTAAGAGTAGACAGCTAGCCGGTAACCCTAGATGGCGATGCTGCGCTATGACAAGGAAGTGACATGCAGACACTTTCTACGGTCTACTACACAAATCAATAAAATTTTCAAAATTATCTTTACATTCCAACTTATTATTGGTTATCGTAAAAGGTGTCTAAGTAAATCAGTTCATTAGTTCAGCTCAGAATATGGGGTGATCAGCTGTAATTCCTTGTGTGTTGCGTACTTGACTGTACATATGATATTGCATATTACATTTTAAAGCTTGCACAGATTTAGTTGAACACAACTGGTTACGGAAGTCTGAATCAATTTGCTTGCTCCAATCATCTCAAGACAATGGATTGGCGGTATTCGCCATGATTAGAATGAAGAATGTATTTGAATTTCAAAAATGTGTTCAGTGGATTTCAATGTGTGGGACAAGAATCATCGCATGCTATTAGAATAGCACGTGATTAAAACAGTTGAAATAAATAGAGCATTTTTTCAATTTTTCTGGAAGATGCTAGCATGTCAGTGGCCTGTTTATCTTCGCCGAATCTAAAATTGCTGCTTCATGATGGCCTACTATGATACGCCGTGCGTTTTCTGATTTTAATTATGAAATATGCGGAAGTGTAATTGAAATGCACTACTTGAAAGCGTAATGAAAGGCATACACAAATTCCGAACAGACGTCAATGTGAAAAATGATGAACGCATACAGCTTTTGTAAACTTTTCAGATTAACTAAGTCAGCATTTTTTAAGTACAAAAAAGTCGTAAAATGCTCGCTGAAAGTTACCATCGATTTGACGGAAAACATTGATGTCATAAGTGCGTGGACCCTACCAAGTGCAAGGCTGAATAATGACTGCATTAAAAAAGTTTTTTTCAAATAATTAAGAGCCCGAGAGACAGATCACTCGACGATACTTCAAATAAGTTTTTATGAAAATAAAGAGCGTCTTTTCTGATCAATATAATTATTAAAGCTTTAACCGGTTTCGATTGGAGGATGATGAGACTTTCCCTTACTTATGCGGTGTGACTTAATCTTCAATGATGCACGATAACCCAAATTTCAAACTTTCTTACTAATGTTAACCAGTAGCCCAAATTGTCTTTCAATCGAAACCGGTTGCAGTTTCAATAATTATGGCTCATTCCACGACGATTCAACCAATTTTTGGAAAATTTTGCGGCATAAGGTCTCAGATTTTGCTGATTTTCGGATATATATTTGCTATGCCATAGAAAACACCATATCTGAAATACGTGGTACGTCCAATAAGTTTCCGGACAAACGTAGAAAAACTGCAAATATTTTGATTCTGACATGATGAATCATTTATTTGGTGTATATAGGCTAGGAGGCTATTCAGAGTTTTAAAAAATTTCCATTTTTTATTATTCTACTGAACCATTTTAAAAAACATACGATATTCTGATCTATTTTATTGGCTGTAGACAGTTCTATACAATGCTATAGAATCTGATATGTTGGATATGCAAGAATTCAGGTAAGTAATGGCTGTAAACGGGAGGTTCTTCATTCTGTACAATAAAATCCGGTTATCACTCCCTTTTAGTTTTTGCTGATAAGTAAAATTAAATAAATTGAATAAAAACAACGTTTGTTTTCTATTCGGACGTTTCGGGTCCCGACCCTTTATCAACGAGTTTTGGCATCAACTGCAGTTACAAGTGGTTTTATATACTTCAGACATCTATGCGGTGTGACCATTTAATACCATTCAGACAGCTCATCACATCGATTCAACACCGGTCTTCTACGCTTAATCCAACGAGCTTCTAACAACGCAATATCAAGCGGTCTCTTCACGCATTCAAGAATATTGACATCAAAATCTTCAATACCATCACACTCACATTCACGAACATCGACGCTCAGCGCACTCCTATCATCCTTATGCCTAATGCTGCGGTTGTGCTCTAGGTATCGAGCTCTAAAGTTCCTACAAGTCTTGCCTATATAATTACCATCACACTTTTTACAAACGAATTCATAGACAACATTGCTCACACTGCAATCAAATTCCATCGGCAAACTGGCACACACATCACAATTTTCGTGCTTGTTCCTATTTTTCTTTATCTGAAAAATATCTTATAATTTTTTACTACTATTATTTACTACATTTATATCAAGGTCATATTTTTGAACTAGACTGTTTATTTTTCTATTTAGACTATCACTAACGAAAGGCATCTGTAGATTGCAAACTCGCTTTTTATCATGATTGCGCTTTTTTCTTCTATTTTTGCGACTGCAGTTCAAATCTATATCACTGTAGCCATTTGCTTTTAATTTTTTCTTTACTTTGTCTGTTGCTTCTATCTGGTCAGATGCTAAATTGCATCTCTCGTTTGCAGTGCTGAGTGAATTTATCACAAAATTCGTTTTAATGTGGTTTGGCACCCAGCTATTTTTATTTAAGCAATTATCTGAACTAATTTCTTTAGTATAATGCTTGTAATTTATGACATTACTTTCAATCCAAATGGTTACATCTAAAAAGTTCAATGATTTATTTGGTACTTCTAAAGTGAAATTTATAGATTCGGTCACCGAGTTGAAGGCCTTAATAATTTCATCGAATATTTTTGCTTCGTTCGGAAATGGGCCCATCACGATATCATCGATATATCGTCTATAAAACTGAGGCCTAATGTTATTATTCCGTAAGGCTGTTAGCGCCGTATTCTCTATATAATCCATAAAAATTACAGCGAAAGGAGGAGCGTAATAAGTCAGTCGCCATAGGAACTCCACTAACTTGCAAATAGAATTTATTATCAAAAGAAATTTCATAATTGTAAGTTATAAATTTTAGACATTTTTCAAAATTATCAGGGGATAATCCGAGATTATCAATTTGGGACCAATGTTTACGAGCAAAGTTATTGACTACTTCCAGTGCTAGTTCTAGGGGAATACTAGGATAGAGGGAAATGACATCCAGGGAAATAAAGATTTCCGAGTTATTCAGATCACTTAGATTCTTGATACTATTAATTAATTCCTTAGAACTATTTAAATGTGCATTAACAAATTCTACTAATTGACTAAGAATTCTGCTACATATCCAGTCTATTTTCTCAGTTGGTGTATTCCTCACAGAGGCAATAGGTCCCATAGGGTAGGCTCCATTCGATTGGGGCTTGTGGTCTTTAATAAACGTGCTAAATGCTGCAGGTTTGGCTCCCGAGACCAACAGTCGCTCCAAATCACTTTTACACAAAGTATTTTTAAAACAGGACCGAACTATTCTATTAGCTTGTTGTTCAATCTGCAGACATTTCGACATTTTACGAGGCTTGTATACTTTTTCTTCTTTTAGCAATTTACTCGTACTATCTATAAAACTATCTTTATCGGTCACGCATAAACGCTTACTCTTGTCAGTTGGTACAACCACCAAGCTTTCATTATTAAGGAACTTTTTAGTTTCTTTTATTTGATATTGAACATCACGATTGAAGCAAGTACCTATGGTATGCAGTCGCCTTTTAGAAAAGGGACCCGAGTTTCGTGCTCCGCCTGTTCTAAATAAAACTTTCTTAGAGAATGTGGAATTTGAATTAGGTAAACTTACATATAAATTACGTTGGCAAAACTGTTTCGTAGACAATGCTACTGATAAGAGCTTAATAATTCCATTTGATCGAAATACTGTGCGCTTTCCTAAACATCTGGATAGAGAAGCCGAAAATAAGCTAAACGCTTTTAAATATGAAGTTATGAACGAAGTTAAGACGGAAGTAGAATTCACAAAAAAGTCTAAACCGTATCGTGATGTTCAATATCAAATAAAAGAAACTAAAAAGTTCCTTAATAATGAAAGCTTGGTGGTTGTACCAACTGACAAGAGTAAGCGTTTATGCGTGACCGATAAAGATAGTTTTATAGATAGTACGAGTAAATTGCTAAAAGAAGAAAAAGTATACAAGCCTCGTAAAATGTCGAAATGTCTGCAGATTGAACAACAAGCTAATAGAATAGTTCGGTCCTGTTTTAAAAATACTTTGTGTAAAAGTGATTTGGAGCGACTGTTGGTCTCGGGAGCCAAACCTGCAGCATTTAGCACGTTTATTAAAGACCACAAGCCCCAATCGAATGGAGCCTACCCTATGAGACCTATTGCCTCTGTGAGGAATACACCAACTGAGAAAATAGACTGGATATGTAGCAGAATTCTTAGTCAATTAGTAGAATTTGTTAATGCACATTTAAATAGTTCTAAGGAATTAATTAATAGTATCAAGAATCTAAGTGATCTGAATAACTCGGAAATCTTTATTTCCCTGGATGTCATTTCCCTCTATCCTAGTATTCCCCTAGAACTAGCACTGGAAGTAGTCAATAACTTTGCTCGTAAACATTGGTCCCGAATTGATAATCTCGGATTATCCCCTGATAATTTTGAAAAATGTCTAAAATTTATAACTTACAATTATGAAATTTCTTTTGATAATAAAGTCTATTTGCAAGTTAGTGGAGTTCCTATGGCGACTGACTTATTACGCTCCTCCTTTCGCTGTAATTTTTATGGATTATATAGAGAATACGGCGCTAACAGCCTTACGGAATGATAACATTAGGCCTCAGTTTTATAGACGATATATCGATGATATCGTGATGGGCCCATTTCCGAACGAAGCAAAAATATTCGATGAAATTATTAAGGCCTTCAACTCGGTGACCGAATCTATAAATTTCACTTTAGAAGTACCAAATAAATCATTGAACTTTTTAGATGTAACCATTTGGATTGAAAGTAATGTCATAAATTACAAGCATTATACTAAAGAAATTAGTTCAGATAATTGCTTAAATAAAAATAGCTGGGTGCCAAACCACATTAAAACGAATTTTGTGATAAATTCACTCAGCACTGCAAACGAGAGATGCAATTTAGCATCTGACCAGATAGAAGCAACAGACAAAGTAAAGAAAAAATTAAAAGCAAATGGCTACAGTGATATAGATTTGAACTGCAGTCGCAAAAATAGAAGAAAAAAGCGCAATCTACAGATGCCTTTCGTTAGTGATAGTCTAAATAGAAAAATAAACAGTCTAGTTCAAAAATATGACCTTGATATAAATGTAGTAAATAATAGTAGTAAAAAATTATAAGATATTTTTCAGATAAAGAAAAATAGGAACAAGCACGAAAATTGTGATGTGTGTGCCAGTTTGCCGATGGAATTTGATTGCAGTGTGAGCAATGTTGTCTATGAATTCGTTTGTAAAAAGTGTGATGGTAATTATATAGGCAAGACTTGTAGGAACTTTAGAGCTCGATACCTAGAGCACAACCGCAGCATTAGGCATAAGGATGATAGGAGTGCGCTGAGCGTCGATGTTCGTGAATGTGAGTGTGATGGTATTGAAGATTTTGATGTCAATATTCTTGAATGCGTGAAGAGACCGCTTGATATTGCGTTGTTAGAAGCTCGTTGGATTAAGCGTAGAAGACCGGTGTTGAATCGATGTGATGAGCTGTCTGAATGGTATTAAATGGTCACACCGCATAGATGTCTGAAGTATATAAAACCACTTGTAACTGCAGTTGATGCCAAAACTCGTTGATAAAGGGTCGGGACCCGAAACGTCCGAGTAGAAAACACACGTTGTTTTTATTCAATTTATTTAATTTTACATATCGGCAAAAACTAAAAGGGAGTGATAACCGGATTTTATTGTACATAAGAATTCAGGTACATGATAACAAGCATTCAATATCGCATGTATCTCTGATTGCAAAGCCCAAAATGTCCCAAATCTCCGTTGATAAATGCCATATTACTCGCAAAGTCTTCGATTTCCGGAAATCAAATGTGGACTTCTTCTTATCATACTTGATTGATGTAGATTGATATTTTATTTATGATGAAGATCTCTCCATTGAATTCAAATGTCTAAAGTTTGATGAAATTTTCAATAAATTAGCAAACATATGCATTCCTGTAAGCTATGTTCATGAATCAAGTAAAGATAAGGCGTGGATGACCTCCAAAATAAAATCTCTTATCAATCAACGATGGCATGCGTATCGGTGTGGAAATTACTCCTTGTATAACCGCCTAAAAGTCAAAGTGCGTGAAGAAATCGAAAAAGCGAAATTCAATTGGACTAAACGTAAGGCACCGGGAGATCTATGGAAAACTATTCACGAGCATACCGGGGCGCGCAATAAAAAGACCATAATGAATCTCGTATCACAATACTCGAATCTTCCTGCGGCGATTGAAAATATAAATAATGCATTATCATCAGGCTTCCAAGACAGCAATGTCATACCACTGCATGATAACAACAAAGTATCGCGGCAGTTGAAGATCGACTCTTTACAGGTTTACGAGAAACTTACCAAATTGAATTACAGGAAAGCGTCCTTCGATGTTCCTAACAAAACAGTCAGCGCCCATAATATCGGATATTTTGGCACATTTGTTTAACCTTTCCATTAAGAGTGGGTACGTTCCAATTCACTGGAAAACATGCGCTGTAGCGCCAGTACCAAAGAATTCTAATCCATCTGTAGAAAGCCTCAAACCGATCAGTGTACTGCCAACACCCGCTAAAATACTGGAATATTTTGTGCTTGATTCTGTAAAGACCAAATTGTTAAGTAATTTCAGTGATCAGCAGTTCGGTTTCCGTCCTGGTTCCTCAACACTTGCGCATTGCTTGCCATCCAAGATGCCATCACAAGGTACATGGATGATGATGTAACAAAAGGTGCTTTTATGATTTCCTACGATTACAGTAAAGCCTTCGATAAAATCCCGCATAATGTCATTATTCAAAGATTAATTAACTGTTCATTCAAAGATGAATTCATTAAGTGGATTTCTTCCTATTTAAATTCAAGATCGCAATTCATTCGCTTAGGAACTGAATCAAGCTTACCAGTGGCTGTCACTTCGGGGGTGCCCCAGGGCTCTGTATTAGGGCCGTATCTCTTCTCTGTGGCAACTAGTTCCTTCACACCCGAAAACTGCACTGTTTCACGATATGCTGATGACATAACGCTGTGCTTTCCTATACGTGGTGACTTTGCTGATAGTCTACAAAATATTTTGTATCACCATAATCGTATGCTATGTTGGTCACGTTCCGTAAGACTACCTCTAAACGAAAGTAAGAGTAAATCGATCACCTTCAGTAAGAGAAATTCCAACAAAATCATCAAAATTCAAGGTGTCACGAATGTGAGAAAACTGACAACCCTTGGAGTTAGTTACTTTCAATGAGAAGTGGACTTGGACTGATTATATTGATAATCTAATCTGTGTGGCAGCTCATCGTTTATATGCTACGAGAGTTATGAAACGTTTTCTGTCGAGGCCACAAGCTATATGTGTATATTATTCGTCAATCAGATCACTCATCGAATATTGTGCACCTCTACTACTAAGCATGTCTGACTGCGATTCTATTAGAATTGAGCGATTTCAAAATCGTGTACACAGACTAATATGTGGCAAGCATTGCAAGGAAGCATGTCTCCCACCCTTGAAGCAACGTCGTCAAACGCTATCTATGAGATTCCTCAGTGATGTCATGTCAGAAACTCACATCCTGCACAAGCTTTTGCTTCCTATGTCTCCCACTGGCAGGTTTCTATTACCCTCTCGACGGTCCAAAAGACGTGAATCTTCATTCTTCTTACAAATGTGCTCCGTATACAACTCCCAATTTCAACGCTCTGTTGTAATAGCTTCGTGATTTGAAAATTGATTTTAATGATTTCTTGAGTCTCTATTAAGTAACTTTTGAATATTGTCCTAAATGTGTTGTACATTTTTGTGTACTAGGCGATTTTCATTATTTCAAATATACGTCTATTATTATTATTATTCATTTCGAACAGTTAACTCTATTCACCACACAACCGTCCATTATTTAATTAAATTCGATGTAAATTCAATTGCAACTGTGCAATAATGTCTTAAACTGAATTTCGCATTGAAAAAATTGAAGAGGTGTGCAACTCGTCATGTTCCTTTTAATTATCAGATTCACGATTTACGGAACAAAATGGCAGCTGCTTTCAGGGACGAATGTCATTAACAGTCGACGATCCTGTTTTGGGCACAAGTAGAGTTTAGAAGGGGTCGACAGTGTCAATGATGATCTACTTGAAGTCTGAAGGTAGGCCTACCGAGTCTGTTGCAACCACAAAGTCCGAGCCGATGGAGCAGGGATCGACGCATATCGATTAACACTCATTAATGAGGGGCTGAATGAATGCATCCAATGGAAGTATTGGTACTCTCCTGGATTTTTGCTGAGCATTGACAAGTCAACCCGTGGTTTTTTTCTCGCATCTCCCGTTTTCTCATTGAAAGACCTGGAAACCTGCCGACAGAATTTGGTCATCACTGAAGAGCTTGCAGAATGTTTCAATCATAATATTTTTGCTGTCGATGAAGCAGGACTCAGAGGAAAGCATTTGCATGGACAGTCATTTGGATGCAACTCTGATCTAGAGGAATCTGTTCGAGAAATTCTGGGTAAATTTCGTTTATAAGAGTATGTTATGTTTGACGACCTTATGTGTCAGGAAGTTGAAATGTGTTCGAAGAGAGGGAAATTGGTTTGAAAAGTTAACTTCTGAAGACCTGCAATTTTTATCTGGCAACATACAGAATGCTTGTGTTGATAAATTTTCAAACAACACATAGCCGTCGGTAAGTTTTCAGCATACTTATGAAGAACATTATTTTTATTTTCAATTCATCAAAATATTCAAAATTTCGTATGTTTTTTAAAATGATTCAGCAGACTGATAAAAAATGGAAATTTTTCAAAACTTTGCATAGCCTCCTAGCCTATATATGCCATATCAATGATCGATCATGTCAGAATTAAAATATTTGCATTTTTTCTACGTTTGTCCGGAAACTTATTGGACGCACCACGTATTAGCCTCCAATTTTGAATATAGCGGTATCTAGAGCTATTTCTAGAAATCTAATTTTTTGCCAAATTTTTGAGATTCTCAAAATATGAATTTTCACGCAGCTGTAACTTTTTTCTGTATGTTCGTTGCTCAACCAAACTTTGCATGCAGTATTAGTTTGGTATAAAGGAACAATTCCTGTGTGAATTTGAACGGGAACTGGCATGCAGAACGAAGCTACATGGCTCCAAAGATAGTGAAAAACTAGAGTACGAGAAAAAACACAAAAATTTAAACTAATCTCACAACTTTTTGTATTCTTGTTACCCGTAATAACCATGACAATTGAGTTGCTGTATATCAGTGTCTTTCACATCTGTAATCTTAAGCGGTAATCAGAATACAGAGAGCTACACCAGGCATTCAAAAATCGTGTTTTTTCAAAAAATGCCAAAAATGGCTGTTTTCAAGCTGGACTAGCTTTTTTCTGTATGCTAGTTTTGACTCCAAACTGATACTGAAACTCAGAAACATGCTCAATTACTTGTAGAAGAAATTTGATCAGGTAACCGACAATTTAAGTGTATAAATTGGCAAATTTTTCATTTTGCACATTTTTCAATATATGATGTCAATATTATATGAGTAGTATCGAGAAGTAATATTTATAATACAAGAGGCAGTTCGAACCAAGAAGAAGGCTTTCCAAAGATGGCAGAAAACGGATGCGATCGAAGACTTGGAGTATTATAGGAGAGCAAAGAAGAACGCCAAGATCGAAGTAGCAAAAGCGAAGGAAAAGGAAGTCGAACTACTGTACCAGAAACTCGGCACTACAGAGGGCGAAAAGGCCATCTACAGATTGGCGAGATCCAAAGAACAAGCTACGAAAGACAATTATGAAGGATACTATGTGAAAGATGACGGCGGAAGTATGTTATGTACTCTCCGGGAAAACATCGAGAGGTGGAAAGAGTACTTCAAGGGCTGCTAAATGTGTTCAGGCCGCATCAGTTTGGGGAAGCTTTCACACCTGTTGAATGACCGGTCCTCCGAATAACAACAGAAGAGGTTCTTTGTGCTCTGTCCTGTATGGCGAACGGCAAGAGCTGCGGGCCCGATGGAATACCTATAGAAGCCTACCGAATTTTACAGGTGGATGGGGTGCGTCTGCTGACGGACGCAATGAATGACATCATTACGAGAGGCTCGATGAGCAACAGTTGGCGAGAAAGTACCCTGACCCCTATCTTCAAAGGCAAAGGTGACCACATGGTTTGCTCAAACTATCGGGGCATCAAATTACTGTCACATGCACTTAAAGTGTGGGAAAGAATAATTGAGAAGCGGCTCAGAGAGTTGGTTGATTTGGCTGACAATCAATTCGGATTCAGACCAGGTTTGGGAACAACAGATGCCATGTTTGTCTTGCGCACCACAATGGAGAAGTGCCGTGAAGGCAACACACCGCTTCACATGGTTTTTATCGACCTGGAAAAAGCATATGATTCAATTCAACGTGAAATCCTTTGCAATTGTATGAGAGCTCGCAATATCCCTGAGGTATTTGTCAAAGTGATACAAGACATGTACACGGGAACAACAACGAAGGTGAGATCCAAGCAAGGTCTAAGTGATGCGTTCGAAGTGAGGGTGGGACTCCATCAGGGATCCGCCTTAAGTCCGTTCCTCTTTGTCCTGGTCATGGACACAATTTCACAAGCGCAGAGAACAAGTCCACCGTGGGAACTGCTATACGCAGGTGATATTACCATTGTGGATAGTTCGAAGCTATCTCTGGAGAGGA
Organism: Prostheceraeus crozeri; assembly: GCA_907163375.1. Lineage (NCBI taxonomy): Eukaryota > Metazoa > Platyhelminthes > Polycladida > Euryleptidae > Prostheceraeus > Prostheceraeus crozeri. The sequence goes on along the minus strand of CAJQUW010006296.1, from coordinate 159,876 downwards.
GGCTGAACCAGTGGAATCACACCATCGAGCGATATGGACTTAAAGTAAATGCTAATAAGACTGAGTACATGCCAACCGAAGACCATGGCGAAACGATGTCTTTACCATCAGGACAGGTGAAGAAGGTCGACCATTTCAAGTATCTGGGATCTGTGATAGACAAAGACAGCACCATCGACAAAGAAGTCAATAGAAGGATCCAAGCGGCTTGGGGAAGCTGGAGAAGATTAACAGGGGTACTGTATGACAAAAAGATGCCGACAAAAATTAAAAGCAAAGGTCTACACAACCATGATGCGACCAGTGATGCTGTATGGAAGCAAGTGCTGGGCAGTCAACGAGAAAAATCGCCATAACAGAGATGCGTATGTTGCGGAGCATCCTCGGAGTAACAAGAAAAGATAGGATAAGAAATGAAGACATTCGCGGAGCACTCGGGATTCATCCGATTGATGGGATCATGCGGTGGCACAGACTGAGGTGGTACGGGCACGTGGTACGTAGACCTCGCGAACACCAGACCCGGCTAGCGTTAAAAAGTCTGTGCCAGGGCCAAGAAACAGAGGGCGACCAAAGAAGACATGGGAGCGCCAAGTGACGGAGGACATTAAGATCATTGGAGCCTCAACCGTGGATGCATTATACCGCTCGAGATGGAAGAGGAAAATTAGGCCGCCCCCTTCGCTGGGATAAGGCCTTTCAAGATGAGCAAGGTTGGCACTTGAAAACATTAAGTTGTTGTGCAGTAAGAAATTATTCCCTTTGATAGATATTATAAATGAAACTTTGATGTATTTGCAATACAGCCAAATATGAATTTCGAGTTTTGTTGGACTAGATATGTCTTATCAATCGACATGCCACTTTTGAATGGTAAAGTTTGTGCGAAATCCTCATTATCTTATTGTTTTCTGAAGTAATCAATTACTTGTAGTAATTTCAGCTATTCTAATTGTGAGATATCATTCGCAATAAACCGGAGAAGCGCCCTAATGCATTTGTAACAAACACTATTTCAAAGTTGATGCTGAAAAATATTGTGTAGAAAAGATATGCAAGACAATTCGATTCTGATGGAAAGTGATTTGGTTGTGCGAAATATGTAGAATCTCTTTCAATACCAGATGACTGACTTATACTTATGAATTGCCATGATCATCAGTTAGCATCGAAAGATTCCTCATACAGGAAATGCATTTTTATTACACCAATCAATAGTGTAATTGTAAAATAGTGATATTGTAAAAATATTGATCATGAGAATCCACTCCATTACGTTGTGACGTCTTTCAATAGCATTCTAATTTGATTACGTAAAATTTACATTAATGTGGTTGTGAGGGATCAATGGGCGCTTCGTCAAGCGGGGTTTGAAGAGTGGCTAGTGCGGTCAGTGATGACTATGTACAAGGGAGCGAAGACCTTTGTGCGCTCTAATACCGGGGACAGCAGCGAATTCGAAGTGAAGGTTGGTGTTCACCAAGGCTCGGTGCTCAGTCCATTGCTGTTTGCGGTGGTGATGGACTCCGTCTCCAAGAATGTACGGGAAGGTCTTCCTTTTGAAATGATGTATGCTGATGACCTCGTTCTCATGGCACAGTCTGTTTCTGAGCTCAAGGGAAAGTTGCTTCGGTGGAAAGCGAGCCTAGAAGCGAAGGGATTGGCCATCAATGTTGCGAAAACTAAAGTCATGGTGACCGACGACAGGGACGACTTGAAGGTGTCTTATTCCGTCAAGTGGCCGTGTGGTATTTGTGGTAAAGGCGTTGGTGCCAATGCAATCAGGTGTTGCTCATGCTGCAAATGGATACACTGGAAGTGCACGCACATCAGAGGATGGATAGCAAATGCGCCGCAAAACTACTCGTGTAGTAGGTGTGAAAACGCGAGCCAAGACCGAAGCCAACAACCCAAGACCACTTCACTGGATATGGATGGTGACTCAGTTGAGAAAGTCGAGAACTTCTGCTATCTTGGAGATGTGCTCGAGTCAAGAGGAGGTGTTGACTTGGCGGTGACGACGAGAATCCGTGGCGGATGGAAGAAGTTCAAGGAGATGTCTGCCTTCCTAACATCAAAGGGCCCTTCGCTTATGACAAAGGGAAAGGTGTATGCTGCGTGTGTGAGGCAATGCATGACCTACGGGTGTGAGACGTGGGCAATGCGGTCAGACCACGAGCAGTTGTTGGAGAGAGCAGAGATGAGGATGGTGAGATGGATGTGCAGGGTGAAGCTGGCAGACAGGAGATCAAATGATGAACTAAGAAAAGCAATGGGGGTTGAGAACATCTTGGCAGTCATCAGCAGGCAGAGGCTGCGCTGGTTTGGCCATGTGAGGAGGAGGAAAGAGAGCAGTTGGCTGAGAAGGGTGGACGAGATGGAGGTGGAAGGAAAGAGACCATCAGGCAGGCTGAAGAAAACGTGGAGACACACAGTCGAGAAGACATGCGGAAATTTCGTTTGAAGGAGGAAGACGCTTTAGATCGTGAGTTGTGGAGAAGAGCCATCAGAAGAAACCCCGTCCAATCCAGCGAGTCTGGAAAACGGACGTAAAAGGATTGATTGATTGAGGGACGAAGAGTATACATGTAGGATTGATGCTAATTAGGGTTTGATAATTTCATATTAAATTAGAGTACAGGAATTAATTAACTTTCATTTCATAATAACGTCCTAGTTTGAGGCATCAGATGAGCCAATTAATAATCTATTGTGCACTGCGAGGATGAGTGGGCAGCCAGGCTATTGTGTTGAAATAATTGATGGTGGCACACGGGAGGTTTAGTTTTGTTTCACAAAATTAAAACTGCGCTCCCTTTCTTTTTAAGCCGAAGTTATATTTATTGATTTAAAATACAGATGAGACGGGTCGACCGGTTTCTGCACTCAGTGCTTTTCTCAAGACCCAACACTTAAAAACTTGCAATGGATCATGCATTACATTTAAATACGAAGACATGATCACTCACATCAGTTCATCTTTCCGATTGATTTTAGGCTTCAATTTGCGTATCAATTCACTCTCAGCTAACCGAGTTTTTATTGGATTATTCTGAATATCTATGAATGACAAAGTGAATCATCTATGGAAGAAGTATTGGTGTGGTCAAAGTGTACCGAAGACATATGAACCGATAGAGCACTTTTACTATCTCTATTGTCAATGCTACGACAATGCTCTTGGAAACGATATCTAAAAGGACGGTTTGTAGAACCTATGTAGAAGTCACCACACAAAGAACACGTGAATTTATAAACAACATACCGTTTCTCACAAGCATGATCATTATTTAAAGATTCGCAGATTTTACAGCTACAATTAGTAGAAGAATTTAGAGAATTGAACTTATTGAAAGTGCTTCGTATTTGTTTTCCAGGTTTTTGAACTATTCTAAAGGGCACGTCATATTTTTTCACTAACTTATTTAGTTTTCTGTGTGCAGCGTCATTTATAAAATCCAGTTGTAGGATGCTATTTGTATTATTTTCGTCCCTGCTCTGTTGTTTAGGGCGTTTTTCGTGAACATCCCTCCAATGATAATTATTTTTTCTTAGTTTTTTCTTAAAGTCTTTTACATGACGCCCAACATCATCGCTATCAGAGCAACGTACACCTATGTTATTTATCGTGTTTTTAATGAAGTTTTGCTTAACGAAATCTGGAACATTGCTAAATTTATCGAGGCATATCCCAGAATGATTTTCTTTATTGTAAGGCTGGAAGTAAACTTCCCTTTCTATTGATATAGATAAATCCAGAAAATTTAAGACGCCATTTTCTGGTGCTTCTATGGTAAATTTTATGTCTGGGTGAATAGAATTAAAAATTTCTAATATGCTATTGAACAAAGACGGTTCATTGGCAAACGGGCCAAGAATTATGTCATCAATATATCTACGGTATAATTTGTGTTTTATGTCATTAGTCTCTAGTTTTTTCAAAGACAATTCGACCAATTTCAAACCAGGACGAGTCCGGTTACCCTTTAAGACCGATAGCCGCAGTGTCAAATACTCCTACTGAAAGAGTGGATTGGTTAGTAGGACATTTACTAAATAAGTTAGTAAAGTTCGTGCCGTCATATTTACATAACACAAGCGCTTTGATAGAAAATTTATCAGCGATTAAGAACTTAACAACAAATACTGTAATGTTCATCTCATTGGATGTAAAAAATTTATATACTTCTATCCCTCTTTTAGAAGGAATAGAGATAGTTTCTAATTTCGCAAAAGAAAACTGGCATCTAATTGACAACTACAACGTAGACATTAATTGCATAGAACAATTCCTCAAGTTGGTAGCTTTTAATTACGAGATTGAATTTAACAATATTGTATATCTTCAAAAGAAAGGTTGTCCTATGGGTTCGCACTTTGGGCCACCATTTGCGATTATTTTTATGAAATACATAGAAGAATTGTCTTTGAAAAAACTAGAGACTAATGACATAAAACACAAATTATACCGTAGATATATTGATGACATGATTCTTGGCCCGTTTGCCAATGAACCGTCTTTGTTCAATGGCATATTAGAAATATTTAATTCTATTCACCCAGACATAAAATTTACCATAGAAGCAAAACTTCATTAAAAACACGATAAATAACATAGGTGTACGTTGCTCTGATAGCGATGATGTTGGGCGTCATGTAAACGACTTTAAGAAAAAACTAAGAAAAAATAATTATCATTGGAGGGATGTTCACGAAAAACGCCCTAAACAACAGAGCAGGGACGAAAATAATACAAATAGCATCCTACAACTGGATTTTATAAATGACGCTGCACACAGAAAACTAAATAAGTTAGTGAAAAAATATGACGTGCCCTTTAGAATAGTTCAAAAACCTGGAAAACAAATACGAAGCACTTTCAATAAGTTCAATTCTCTAAATTCTTCTACTAATTGTAGCTGTAAAATCTGCGAATCTTTAAATAATGATCATGCTTGTGAGAAACGGTATGTTGTTTATAAATTCACGTGTTCTTTGTGTGGTGACTTCTACATAGGTTCTACAAACCGTCCTTTTAGATATCGTTTCCAAGAGCATTGTCGTAGCATTGACAATAGAGATAGTAAAAGTGCTCTATCGGTTCATATGTCTTCGGTACACTTTGACCACACCAATACTTCTTCCATAGATGATTCACTTTGTCATTCATAGATATTCAGAATAATCCAATAAAAACTCGGTTAGCTGAGAGTGAATTGATACGCAAATTGAAGCCTAAAATCAATCGGAAAGATGAACTGATGTGAGTGATCATGTCTTCGTATTTAAATGTAATGCATGATCCATTGCAAGTTTTTAAGTGTTGGGTCTTGAGAAAGGCACTGAGTGCAGAAACCGGTCGACCCGTCTCATCTGTATTTTAAATCAATAAATATAACTTCGGCTTAAAAAGAAAGGGAGCGCAGTTTTAATTTTGTGAAACAAAACTTGAAATATTGTGTTGAGTTTTGAGTGCTCAGTCACTGTGGTCGCGGTGGCCTTTGTTCCGTTGAGTCTTGGCTTGTTTGGAGTGGTTTGTCAATATTTCGGTGCGCTGTCCGCTGAGTTTGTTTTTATGCCTGAGGTGTTGACGTCTGCTTGAGTCTGCATGTTGATTTGTAGTCTTGGTGGACGAATAGCAATCTGCGATACCTGGCAGTGATAAAAACTAGTGCCTGAAGTGAGACAAGGCCCCCTCTCGTATGTTCGCGCTGAGACTGTAGAGATTATCTTGTGCCTGTAATCCTGCGGCAATCAAGTTGCGTCCACAACCCCTATCGCTTTCTCTTACTATCGACTGAGGCGAAAAGGCTATAGGCCTATTTGAACGCTACCGCAATTTCGGGACAACTGGGTTCAGCCGGGATTCGTTCAAACCTTAATTCGAAGAGAAAGTTTGGTGGACAAAAGTCGGACAAGCAATTGTTGTCGATCACGGATCAAAAGCCAAGGTGATACACGGAGAGCGTACAGGGTGACAAAGAAGTCGATCGGTCGAGATTCGAGAGGAGATTCGAACAGGATTGGTAATCAGCGACAATTGAAAGTTCGGGTGGTCAAAATCGAGAAATCTTCAGTATCTTCAACAGTCGACTGCTGCTGTGATCGGAAGAGGAACAACATCACGCACTATAACACTGAAAGAAATCGTCTGGAGCAGCTCCTGGAATCTACGCCGCTGGACTTTGAGAATCTTTGGGTAAGCAGATTGCTCTTCGTCCAAGTAATTTCCGCTGCTGGTGATCGCTGTTAGTAGTTGATTGGTGATTGTCGAGAAGGTCTGTCGGTAACTCTGTTATTTGTTCTGTGTTTCAGTGAATCCAGTTATTAAAGTATACACCTTTACTCATTTGTGCTGATAGCTACGGAGGTTTCATTTATAAGTACGTAGCATAAGTTTATTGATTATTACTTAATCAATTTTGCATTTCTCGGTCTATTTCTTTCCCTGGATACAGTATATCATCGGGGTACGCAGTCTAAGGTATAAAACCGTGCGTTAAAGTTGGAGATTACTTACCTTATTGTGTCATTAAAAGATTTTTCAATTTACCCATTTTAGCGAGGGTTAGTTATTTTGATGAGGTTAGTGAAAGGTAATTATCCAGAGTATATACCTAATAAGTTCATAACTAACAGCTTTACTAAATTCCCTTATTCTAATCAATCTCATAATGGATAGATTAATTGACATATGACAAAAGCTGGGATTAGAGGGTGCGGAACTGAGATCATTTGTGCTGGAACGTGAAGAGCGAAAAGAGAGACAAAGAGCAAGAGAACTGAAACGTGCTGCCGATGAAAGAGAAGAGAGAAATAGAGAAAGAGAATTCGAACTGGAGCGCTTGAAACTATCTGTAACAGTTGGTAGTGCTAGAGCAAGCGATAGTCAGAAAGCATACAAAACACCCAAGATGCCATCGTTTGTAAGATGGCAAAGATGAGCTGGACAGCTATTTATTGCGTTTTGAACGTAGTGCCAAGGTGATGGACTGGCCGACTGAAATTTGGGCCAGTTGTTTAAGCAGTTTGTTGAGTGGAAGAGCACTCGATGTATATTCGCGCATGACTGCCGAGGACGCAGGTGATTATAATAAATTGAAATCGGCTCTTCTGAAAAGGTACGATCTGACTGAGGACGGATATCGAAACAAATTTCGAGAAGCAAGGCCAGATATTGATGAGAATTCTGAGCAATTCCTGACTAGGCTGCAGAATTATTTAAAGAAGTGGATAGACCTAGCTCAAGTTGAAAATTGAAAGAGAGGTGTCTGTGAGCTCATGATAAGAGAACAATTTCTTTCGTCTTGCCCAAGTGACCTAGCAACTTACCTAAAGTTGAATCCGTCTTCCAACTTACAAGGCTTAGCCCACACAGCAGAAGATTTCCTAACAGCACATGACAAGAAATTTGGACAAGGTGGCGACTACTTTTGAATCTCGGGAAATAAGTACAGATAAGTACATTTTCAGAAATTTTATAAGTACGTTGTAACTACTGTTTTGACGCAACATGTACATATTGCAGAGTTTTAGGTCTACTTTCTGATTTGGCCTACTAAATGTGTGAACCTGAATTGAAGAACGAAACGGTGCATGACATTCACTATAATAAAAGATTGATGATGATAAAAGAAAACAAACTATATCTCCGATAGTCTAGAGTCGACACTTTGTTCAGTTCTCTCAGTCTGTCCTCCACAGCTTCTGAATCGTCTTGGAGCTTTCTCTTGACGGCCTGCAGCTCCCGTATCTCCTTCAATCCTTGTATTCTTTCCTCCAGCTGTTTTTTCTTCGAGTCGTCTAACGCTTTTCGAGCTTCTCTCGCTTGAAGACACCGGCTTCTGGCGACCCGGCAAGCGTTCATAATTTGTTGGTTGATCACCATATGGTTAGGTCCACCTGCATGCTTGATACCATCATATGCATGACGCAGCAAAACAACAGTTTCTTCAAGAAGGTTATCCTGAAGAAGGTGCTTATTTGCACTCACTCCACGTTCGACGAGAGCATTTCCATGCGACAAAATCAATATTTTTTTCATGATCTTGAAGATGCTGGAGTATGCTTGTGAGTCTGCCATAAGGTGATAGTAGAAATCATCGATGCGATCACAGAAAGGCTTAAAAGATCTTGCTTCCGATATGACTGCCTCATCGCAGACAAATTTTTTCCACTGCCGAAGGCAGTGTTCCGCCTCCACGAGACCGATATGATCGCCATCAACAAGCATCTCCATCACTCTCCTTACCCTTACTTCGCTGCGGTTTTGGTTGGTAAGGAAGCACTCTGGATTGAACCCAGACAAACTCTTTGTTAGTGGCTTTGACAAAGGCGAGCGTTCCCAGATCTTCTTGACTATCAACACCAGGATGGTCCTAGCATCCATTCGGAATTCCAAATTGAACTTTTCCTTGATACTTCGATGTTTGCGAAGTGATCGTGTGGCTGATAAACCTATGTCGACTTCTCGAATGGGGAGCAGGTTCTCATCGTCCAAGCATTTGAGTCCGTTTGTCGATGACCATGATTCAGCCACTTCACGCTTGACAATTCGGCGCAGAAAGTTCTTGAAAATGGATTGGAGTTCTCCATACAAAAATATGGACACTGGTTGATCACACTGGAATTTCGTTAGAAAGTCCAAAACTTCCGAAGAGCAGGAACGAAAGAACCAAAGACGTGCTTCGAGTAGGGGATCTTGTACGGCTTTTTGGACAATCTTGAAAGAATTGTTTTTGGGCACAGTCAATTTTGATGGAGTGCCATCAATTTCTACGAAGTGTTTGGACTCGACAGCATCTACGTACTTCTTCAATGAATCCAGTAGTTCAAGGGCTCGATCAACCACTTTGACATTCTCGGTCCATCTTGTTGGGCAGAATTTCATTGGGAATTTTTTCTCCCCAACAACGGCTAGATACTCACCGCGCCGCGCAGGTGATTCGTGGAAGAGGTAGTAAATGCTTTTGAGGAACTGGGAAATGTCCCAATCAGGAGAGTCACTGGAATCAAAACCAAACTGAAGTGCACCGTTTAGTGTATGGAGACCACAAGACCCTAAGTCCAACAATTGCTTTTCCCGTAAGGATTGCTCAAAGGACCGGAGAAATGCGAAATTTACATTTGGACCGTCCATTTGAATTTGGAGTAGCTTTGGTTTCATGAGGTCATCAATGACTCGTGATAATGCCTGGAAAATATCTTTTGCTCTGGCTTTCGTTAAGAACACAGATGTCAAGTAAACAGCTACAACTTGCTTCTGCGTATCACAGAAGAATTGGATGTAAACATCTAATTGTCCTTTTTGCACAACGCTGTTTAAAGCCTCATCAAATAGTACAACGACGTCTTTGGCATTCCTGCTCAAGCGATAGATTTCCTCCTTGTAGTATTGTCCTAATCCATAAGCAGCAATGTATTGAGACTTGTCCCGTTCCATTTGAAGACCCCGCGCAATCTCAGAGTCAGGAAACATCTTCCGGAAGAGGTCACCACTGCCACTTATAGATCTCTTCGAGTTTCCAGCCATGATCCTCCTCGCAACCCACAATATCTCAGCCCGATGAGCAGCAACCGAGTTTGTGAGTGGAAAAGAAATTGTCCTCGTCGCCTCTTTGATGTGGTCCTCTTTCGGTTTCTCTGTTTCCTGTTGTTGAAGCTCCTTATTTTCAGGCTTTTTCGTTAACAAGGGAATGCTCTTCACCTTCAAATCAGCAAGTTCTTTGTGTTTTTTAGTCTTAGAATGAGCCATCAGGGCAGATGAACCCATGTTGGCAACATTAATCGATGTTGAACATAGAACGCAGATGGCTTCCCTTGCACCTTTGCCGGACTGAATCCAAGGAAAGATTTCACCATTATTGAGAGTTAAACAAAATCTCGCATCGTCCTTCCATTTAGCTTGAAATAAATTGAAAGATTTCTGCTGTCCTGGCATTTTCTGGTATCTTAAGAGGGAAAGTAAATACAACTTCAGGTCCTGTAATTCAATATTCATTCCATGACAATATACAGTAGAATGCAATAATCAGAATTATATGCAACCAGTCATCATCCATACTAATAAGGGGGTGTACGACATCATTGGACGATTATTGGCACGCTATAGCGATAAACGGTAATTGGGCGATTAGGGTATTTGCGGACTAGTGACTGAAATGTTTATATTTATTATATTTAATCTGATATTAAATGAATTTGCTTTCAGATAATAGCATATTCAAAATATTTATTGCGCAGACACGACAATGTGTTCTTGCGCCTTACATCAAGTTAACATTATTTGGTAGTTCACTGGTTCATTATCATATGCATACAGATTCTTTCAATTACAACTTATTCAAGAGAAGCTATTTTATTATAACTTACTAAAGATAATTTTATAACTAAATGGAAAAAAATAACTTGAGCTAATCACGAAAATATTTTGAAAACATAAACATTTTTAAAAATCGGTCGATTTTGAAGATGAATTTTGTCCTAAGAATTCCGAAGAGTGAATACTCTCAACGTTCCCTTTAACTGAAAGCGACTGGCTGTGGAACTTGAGAATTCGATTTTTCTAATCAACGTTTCAAGATCTACAAATCCATGCTATGAAGATCATCGTACGCAAATTTAGGGGAAAATCGTCGGTGGCTCTCGGAATATTATATTCGTGATACATCCATGTATGCTGCATATTTGCATACCGCTAGAATCATTTCTCTCCCGTATATTACACAAACAGACGAGAATATCTATGAATTCCAAGCCCTTATTTTGTATTTTGTTAAATCTACTTTTTCCGGATTTGAACTTGAAAGGTGTTGAATAGCCTATGAGTAATATACGTTTCGAAGTCTCTAAAATCAGTTTTTCAATGAAATATTATTTTCCCTATTGGAAGGGCAAGGCAAGGAAATAGTGCTCTGTGACGTATTTCAAATCCAGAAATTTCTTCCTCACAAATGAAGATAATGTAGTATATACGTTCTTGGTAAATCCTTGTCTGGCATCATAGTGTAAGTGACCTTCAAAGGCTCCAACAAATGATAAGATAAATAGGGTGTTCTACAGGAATCCGGACAGTTTGCCAACACCAAAACAATATGCAAATTTTTTCAGCTTTTATTTATTATTTCAAATTGTGCTAGAGATATGATTACACTATTTTTACATTGAATATCTTTTTATACCCTTATATCATTTCAATGGTGTCCTCAATATAGGCTACTGTTGAATTACTTATTTTCCATTGCCTTACATGTAGCCGGCTTGTACGCTACAGAATGACATGTCACTGATTAGTATGCATGCTCTTGATTTCTATAAGAACATAATCTGATTTCACTAGCACAGTCCCCAATATTCCACTAGGCAAAATGTACCGGATTCGTTCTGCAACCTAAATGTACGTGTATATTGCCCTAAACATCAAAGATCTTATCTCAAATGACCGGTTGTTAGGGGATGTACATCGTCGTAATTGGATCTCATTCCCACAAATATGCATACTGTAATTGCAATACAATACGTGCACATACATACGGAGCATCAAATTCATAAAAAAACATATCAACAATACATGGAACAATAACAATGCAACATACCGACAATTAGTCGCAACTTGCTCAGCTAAATCCTCCTTGTGTGGAATTTTCTAGTAGCCATGAAATCCGTATCTCCGTGGTCAATTGAATTTCTCGAACATCAAAAAATTGTTTTGTGTAAATGAAAATCAATAGAAAATCTCATTTAGCAGATTTCATGTATTATCATTTATGAGGAAACATGATAATTACAAGAAGTATATCACACAATGTATGTACATAGCGTATTTATTTACGCGAGTTTATTTACTCTCGTTTGAGAACACGCATTGAATGTTGATCATCAAAGAGTATACCAACATAACATTATATATTAGCTAGATGTTGCATTTTCAACGACAACTGATGTGAACAAACGTAAATGAAAAGACATCGTTACATAAATTATATAATAATAATAATAATAATAATAATAATTTCTTTATTGTCTCAAACGGTACATTCTTTGAGCACATTATCAAAATGAATAATGCCACATTCAGTGTTACAGACACGGTTGTATAACATAATTAGTGATGAAGAACTTCAGTCAGCATATTTCAAATCATCATAACGTCAGTTGAAATTCAAGTGATATTCACAGTCATCACCAGAAAATAACCAGCGAAGTTTGTTGCATGATTGCAATGACATCTGATACGTCGAAGGACTTCTAAAACATTTGTATATTCTTTCGTAGAAAGTTATCAGATAACATGACAGTAGTAGATGTACGGCATCCTTGGGAGGTGAAGGTGAGTAAAACATCAATGCATTGGATTGGAGATTGCACAGTGCAAGAGTTCACCCGCAACTCTTCTCACTGAAGCTGAGGAGGTTGAGTTTCAGGACTGCAGTAATGGGCAAAAGACCGTTCCAGGACACCATAAAATTCAAAAAATAGTATCTTTAAAAACGACATAAATTCATGAATTTAGACCCTTTTTCAGGTTTTTAAGACCTAAATTCATGAATTTAGTCGTTTTTAAAGATACCGATTTTTCAAAAAATGGTACTTTTTAAATGGTCTAAATTCATGAATTTTGGTCATTTTTCAGGTTATGAAGACCTAAATTCATAAATTTGGGCGTTTTTAAAAATACCCAATTTTCAAATTTTTCAAAATCTCAAATTTGAGAATTACAATTTTCTCGCTTAAATCATGACCGTTCCAGGACACCAAAAATCATAAAAGTTGAGAATTTCAAATTTGTGATTATGATCATTTTCTTGCTCAAATCATGACCGCTCCTGGCGTTCTTACAATTTATCTACTGCTTTGCACTCAGATGAACACTCAATTGTAGAGAACATCTGCTTCTCGCATTTATGAATAAAGGCATTTCAGTGTAAAGAGCTGTGTCCTCCAACTCAAACATTTGAAAGGAAACAATGTATGAAAGAACAAACAGCTGCTACACCCACTTAGACATTTGTAAGACGTGGAATATATATCCAGCAAATCCTACTCCAGCTACAGTGCCGTGAAACAATACACAACAATAATAATCGATATGGCTATTTCAAACAATTGTGCTGAAGACTTATTTAATTAAATAGTGTTTCTTGTCAGTGAAGGTTGTGTCAAAACGCTCTTGTCATATATTTCTCAAAATGAGATAAGATTAATTTGAAGATAGAAGAAAGCAATCGTTGCCAGGGAGGATGAGAAAATTACGAGAGGAATATATTTTGAGAGGCATGAATTTACAGATTCTTTGTGTGATTTCATAGAGCCAAAATGGAGAAGATAATACAATTGTAAACTACGCAAATTCTCGTTGCATGAAAAAAGAAACAATTCACTCAGTGTTATGTGTAAAATTTTTATCGGTAAGCACATCAACTATCTTCTATCTCTTTGTGATAATAACAAGACATATTTTTATAGTGATCAATTACCGAAGTTTCATTTGTTATGAAATTAGGTAAATTAGCAGACAAATTTCCTACGCTTTGTTGGGTGTCTGTTTCTCTTGTACTTTAAAAGTCACGACCTAACGTTATCGGAAGATTGACTTCATTGTGTAAAGCAATTATGTGTCATTCCAAATGATTCCATTCTTCTCCCAAACAATGGTGCGTCATTTAGCGATAATACCGCGCTGACATATTCAATGGAATTTGGATGTTAAACTCCGCTATTGTTATTGCGATACTGCCGCACGACACTTTATTTTCAATGTTAGACCTATGCTATTTCATTATATTCTCTTGAATAATGGTGCGCCATTCAGCTAAAATACTGCGCCATTCAACTAATCAAATCAACGCGTTAACATTAGACGCGCTGTGAAGAAAATTTATCATTCTTGAAACCCCTCTGTTTTATATGCCATGTTATTTCCTCTTGCACATGTAAATACAATAGAGTGTTTCAACCAATGAAACCTTGTCCACGCGTGGACAAATTAACATGTATTTCAATGTATCCAAATTGAATGTATGCAAAGTGGATGTAACCAAATTGAAATATCCATGTGTTGTTTTTAATTTCTCATTTACGGGAATATAATAGAAACATTTTATCTTCTATAAAAATGAGAAATATTAGAGACTTCCAAAAAATATACGGCAAACAAAACCACGTCAAATTTCGATTTAAATGAGATTGCTAAGCAATTGGGAATAAAGAATTTTCACATATTGATGAGTAATGAATTACTATTGATAAAAGATGTACGAAACACTAACTCTACTAATAAAATGTAACAATGTAACGTTTTAATTTAGATTAAATTAAATCATTTCAAAATTGAATAAGTAGTAAGGAAAGTCATCATTGTGGAACAGTTTTATATCAATACCCCCCTTCTGACTAAGTAGTAAGGAAAGTCATCATTATGAAACAGTTCTAAATCAATACCCCCCAAGTAGTAAGGAAAGACATCATTGGAGAACAGTTTTAAATCAATACCCCCTCCCTTCTGACTTCTAGGGGTCCCTAAAGAAATTTTTTTATTATAAAATGAGCAACATAAATGAGTTTTTGAAATTATATGGAACACAAACGACAACGAATTTCGACCTAAAGAAAATCGCTAATCGATTAGGAATAAAGAATTTTCATGTTCTAATGAGAGACGAATTACAATTCATAAAAAATAAGCCAACAGGAACCTTCAAATCCCGGAACAAAGTTCCATCAATAACTATAAATTTCATAACAAATCTTCATACGTCAGATGAAAAAGGTGTAAATTGGTCAGCAGGACAAAGAAATATAAACTGTTCTAATTATTATTTTGACTCATAAGGACTTCCACCTACAAACGAAGTCAAAAAATTACTTGGCAATGGAATTTATAATACATTTCAAATTCAAAAACCAGGAACTACATATTGCGGTGAATTATGTCTTTATGTTTTATTTAAATTACAGGAAGGAGTACCATTTCTAGATATTATGTTAGAATTGAACGAACCGTAGGTTCTATGGCTACGCCTAATGAAAATAATGATAATTAAAAATCAGTTCGTTGTAATTCATTTTGATAAAATCGGCCTCTGATATTTTCATCATCTAAATCTTTGATTTCGTAAGTAATCGGATAAGTTTGATTTATTTTGCAAACTTCAAATATTTCTTTAGTCCAATAGCCAACAAAGCCTTTTTCAAATTTATTCTTATATTTAAATATTCTAACTCTATCTCCAATTTTAAATTTCGGCTTAAGTTTCTGCAAATTCGGATTATTCTCATTCGAATAATTATTCTCGAATATTTTTTTTCTTATCAAATCAGGGTCGTCAGAAGCATTCTTTGGAGTTTCTTCAATACCAGAATGAACTTTATTATTGTACTCTTTTTCAACTCCTGGTAATATCTTCAACCATTTCTGATTTCTTTGCTCAGTAAATTTCTTGAATAATTTATTTTTTAACGTCCGATTGAATCTTTCTATCACTACAGCTTTTCCAGCGTTTTCAGTTGAATAAACAGTTTCAAATAGTGGCTGAACGTTTCTGTTATAAAATTCCGACCCTTTATCAACAAACAATTTTTTTGGCTTTCTCTTACTTTCTTTAAAGATTTCTTCAAACGCATATTTAACTGATAGACCACTTTTATTTTTTAAAGGCTTTACCCAAGCGTATCGTGTATATAAATCTATAACGGTCAATGCGTATTTATAATCTTTTTCATTCGGCATATGAATAAGATCAGCACTCCAAATATCATCTTTATTAAATACTTTTACTTTCAATAGATATTTCGGCCTTCTATATTCTTTATGAATTTCGGACGCATAGCGTCCTATATCATTCGACATTTCAGACGCGTAGGTTCGAGCGTTGCTCTCAGACAGCTTTGCTGTCGTTTCATTTAAACCCTGGCCGAATAATATTTTAGCTTGTAAAGCTTTCTTAACAAACATTCTTTCAATTTTTTCTCTAAATGTAGGATTTTGAATATTATCTAATTCTTGAATCATCTTCTTATCAGCTGCATGTCGAGAACTTAGATCATGATTTCGATAAGCTAAATCATGCCTGTAATTTGCGGCATCTACTCTATTTATCGGTTCTTCACCTGGTTTTGGATTATTATTCTCATCTAGTCTTATATCTAATTGAGTTCCTGGACCGGTATATGAATGACCAGGAAGATGTTTTTCTTTCGAATATTTACTCTAAATAAATCCAGGAAAGTTTTCTAATGTTTTTTGTATGTCACCTCCAATATGCTGACAATTTGAGTTTTTATTTTTGTTTAATAGATAATTCAATAAATCTAAATTAGAAATTTTTAATTTAGTTAAATTTTCGGAATTTGTAGAATTCATTTTAAAAGATAAAAAAAATTAAAAAGATAAAATAAAATAAATGTTTTACCGAATCATACTAGGACTTAGATATATTCCAGAACCATCTTTAGTTTCTTTAATTTCAATTAAATCATCAACATTGTGGAGAATATTTTTAAGAACTCGTTTTCCTTCATCAACTAAATTTAATTTACTAATAAAATTATCTACTACTCCTTCACCCCTAGCAACTTTCTCTAACTCTCTATTATGACGTTTTTGTTCTTCTAATGCTGCCTTCTCTGATTTATTTTTATTTACTGCTTGGACAATACCAGCTGTCCCGCCTGCAACACTTCCTGCTGCTGCTATGCCACCTATTATTAGTGGAATTAATGGGAGAATCCCGCCATTCTTTTCTTCTTGTAATTGAATATTCTCTATCATTGGTTTACTTATGTAATACTTTTTTTTGTTAATCGTAATAGTTTTAGGTGTATTTTTGTCAACAATATTACGTAATTTTAATTCAACAGTTTGATTATTATTACTTTTCGCTTGCGACATTTTTAATAAAAAAATTTTAAGTTACGAAAATTTTTAATCTATTGTAGTCATGAAAAATTTTTTAAGTTAAGAAATTTTAATCTATTCTAGTTATGAAAAAATTTTAATCTATTCTAGTTATTAAAAATTTTAAGTTATGAAAAAAATAATTAATTAATCCTAGCCATCTTTCCATTAAGAATTTCAATAGAATATTTTACATCTTCTAGCAATAAACCATAAGCCATCAATGAAGTTGTGGAATCTTTCTTTTCAATATTGATTGTTACATCACAACCAGTCTTGATAATATCTTCAGATTGTGCACTTAAATCGAAACAGAAAACAGGATATAAATGTCTCCAATCTCCAGGAGTTAATTGTGGTTCAACTCCAAATTCTATACAAAGATTTCGATAAGAATCATATCCTTCCATAAATTGATTATTGGTATCATCGAATCTTAATGGATCAATTGGATATCGGGTTTGATTTAATGAAACTTGTAAACTTCGAATTGTATTAATATGGAAGAGATTGTTGTTCTGATCAAAACTTGGAGAATCATTTCTTTGAAATGTTAGTAATAAATATCTTGGAGTATTCGAAGTTCTAGTAAAATGCCAGTTAAATCTTTGTTCGGAAAAAGTGACAGAACTAGCAGTACGCTTTAGAAAATTTACTGGAATTGGTTTGTTAGTATTTAATCTTTTTGCAATAGCTAATTCGACCTCTAAACTAGGAGTAATATGCTTAATCCACCATTCAAGTCTATCAATTTTTAAATATGCTTTTTTTCCAGTCTTACCAAAAAAGATTAATTCATTTGCTGTGCGATGAATTATTTTTTAAATTTTAATTGATATGATATTTTATCATAATCTAAATATCCGAATAATGGAGACAATAACCAATTAACTGTATGTTTACTTTTCTTGTTAAATTCACGTCTTTCTTTATATGCATCATTATTTGTTTTATTTAAATGTTTTGCAATATTTTCTACATCTTTCGCAATTCCTGCTGAATCTGTTCCAGCGTGAGTTAAATCATCAACAATTATACCATCATTTGTATCAGGAAACCAACCTTCGATTTCATGCTTTTTATTATTTTCACCAATTGTTACAAATCTAAGCATTGTATCAATTACACCTGGAGAATCACTTATTGTTTCTATATTTTGAGTTGCAACATCTAAACGCATTTGTGTAAATAATTTTGGAAAGAAATTATTCTCTAGTGCAATATTATCGGTATCAGGTAATGGTGTTGTAAAATTGGCATCACTATATAAAGAATATTCACAGTGTAAAAATGAATCAGGTAGATATAAATAACTTTGTTGATTATCAACTTCAAAAATTAAATCACCTCCAGTATTTACTCTACTGGAAGATCCGGGATTCATAGCAATTCTTATATAGTCATTCTTTTTTTGATTATGACTGACGAACGGAGGATCGTCTAATCTAAATTTATTTTCGATAAGCGAAGACATTTTTATAAAAAATAATTTGACTTTTTGTTTTTTTCTCACACACAGAAAAAATTTTACTAAAATATAATTTTAGAATTTTACCAAAAAAATTTTACTAAAAAATTTTACTAAAACATAATTTTAGAATTTTGCTAGACCAGCTCCGCTACAGCTTTGCTGGTTAGACCGAAGGTTGCTATTAATACCATTACCTCTTATTTCTTCAATTGAACGTTTTATGGCTACGCCTGATTTCTTCTTATGTTTACTATCAGACGGAGCTCCGCTCCTCAAGGTTTCCCCAACAGCTATGTTAGCAATTTTATTTTTTGTTTCCTCTGAAAGTTTTTTTAAATTTTTTAGTTCTTCAGAATCATTCCTAAGTTTACGAATAGCTTCTAGTTGTTTTAATTCGTTTTGAGACTTAACAGCATTTGATATTGCACTAGCTGTACTACCTATAGCAGCTGCTCCTTTTGCAGCAGATGAAATCAAATCTTTATTATTTTTAATTAAGTTAACGATACTACCAATACCAGAAAATATACCAGCCCCTTCTTTTTGGACGGCACCTGCGGTGCCTAGGAACTTTTGTGTTCCGACTGTTTCTACACTGTCATAATGGTAAACAGATTTCATAGATGGTTCATGAGAAATTTTTTGATTTGAAGCAAAATGTTTAAGATTGTGTTTATAAATTATAGGCATTTTTTAAGATTAAATTTGACTTTTGGGAAAAATATCTACGATCGGTTGGTAACGTGAGGACCTTTGGTCTGATCAAGAGTTACGTTTGTGAATGGACAACAACTCTGAGATAACTTTATTAATTGATTGTTGCAATTTATCTATTGCGTCAAGTAGCGTGTGATGTACTTTAATTTCTTTTCTATTAACTTGCATTTTCTGCTGATTCATCTTCAACGCCGTTTTAAGAGCATTTAACTTAATTTTAAGAACATCTAATTGTCTTTTAACAGAATCTAACTGTTCTTTATTTTCTTTAGAGTTTTCTTGTAAATTTTTCTTTAATTCATTTTCTAAATTGATTTTAAGAGTTTTAATTTTATCAACTCTTTGATTAAGTGAGTTTACTTCATTTATTATTCTATTCATCTTTTTCATTTGTTGAGTAATTTTAGAACTTAATTCATCAACACTTTTTTGGAATGTAGTTTGTAACTGCTTTAAATTTTTTTTAATTCTTTCAGGTAGTTTTTCTATTTCATCTTCTAATTGTTCTTTTAACATTTTTATCTGATGTTTATTTTTAATGACTGCAGATTTTAAATTTATAGAAAGTAATATTAAAATTTTTGATTGTTCAGAAATCTTTTTAAAAAGTTTTGCTATATCTGCTTCTAGCTCTCTATCCTTTTTATCAAGTTTTAATAGTTTTTCGTTTAATGATTTGTCATTAAGTTTAAGCAACTTTAATTCATTCATCAGTGGAACCAAAACATCGTTTATATATTTTTCTTTTAAATCATTGATTTCTGTATCAACATATTGTTTATTTGTTAACTCTGTATTTTGTTGCGGAAGAATAGAAAGATGCAATGGACCAGATAAAACGTCTCCAGTTTTCATGATATAATTTTCTATCTCTATTTCTAATTCACGATTATTCGGGATATATGCACCTCCACCAACATTTGGTAACATCATTTTTTAACATTAAAAAATAAAATTTTTTCTAATAAAAATAAAAAAATGGAAAAACCAAATTTAAAAAAATTATATTCGCTCGCATCATCCTGTTCTTCTTATTCGACGAGATCAACGGGATTTGAAAATAAATGTTTTGATAATAATAATACTGTTAGAAATCCATGTATAGATGTTAATCTTTTGTTTGAATTACAAGCAGAAATATTTAGAGAACAGACTAAAGGTTTACCTTCTATAGAAACTAATTATTGTTTATTTCCGGGGGATCCATTTATTAAATTTATGGATATTGTTAGTAAATATAATGATGTTGCCTATGTTGAATTAAATAAAGAAAATATGGTTATAATAGGTCATAATAATGTTTATGGTTTTATTAGAGCAGTGTTGCCAATTTGTAATACTGATTGGATAGAAACTAAAATTATCAATTATATCAATATTAAAGAATTAGTTAAAAAATTAAAATCTTTTTCGAAATAAAAAATTAGATTATTTGTTGACGATCAAAATCAATATAACATTCACATAGAGAGTAAAAAACATGAAGAATTATTATGCCAAGTTTATTATAGAGATACAATTTATAAACAAGAAACATTAGAAATGCCGCAAAGATATGATGATGATACTTATATAGGATTATATTCAAACTTAAATATTAATTTGTTAAAATCTTATATAAATGGTTTAGCTCAACAAGAGAAAATTTATATGTGGACTACGCCTTATACTATTAACAATGTCCATAATCATAATAAACGGACCGAAGGTTCTAGGGCTTTGCCCGATCTTAAACAATCTTATGATAATAATGATAATAATATAGATGATGATAATATAGATGATGATTCTGTAACATCTGAAAAAGGTGTAAATGGTTAAAAAGATTATAAAAATATTAGTAATTATAAAAATTTAAGTGAAGAAAAATTTATATCTCATACTGATGTACATGATATTAATACTACATATAATCAAAATTTATCTAAATTTCATTTTCTTACAATTGAAAATAATAATGATGGTATAGTTGAAGATACTGTTAGACAACTATGTGTCGGGTCTACAAAATTTAAATTAGGATTTACATCTAATCAATTTAAAATTTTATCATCTTTAATAAAAACTAAAAATGATACAGATTATGGTGGTGTTATTAAATTTTCTAAAAGAGATCAAAGACCAATATTTTTCTCTATTATATTATTATCAGATAAAAGATGTAATTTAGAATTAGATATTCCAATAAGAGAATGGTATCCTATCAGGGAATGGCATCCTATACCAAAAAGTGTAATTTATGATGTTGAAGAAACAATTTATGATGATGATGAAGAATCAATAGTTAGTGAAAATAAATTTAAATTATCTTTTGATAAAACATTATATGATGAAACTTATGTGATAAAACTTAATATGATAAAACTTAATGTGATAAAGAAAATAAAATAACTTAAGAATGTGAAATATATAATAATATATGATAACTCTCAAGTCCTTGATATTAGAATGTTTATATATAAAATTAAAACACAAATTTTTCTTTAAAAAATAAAAAATGGAAAATACCAAGTTTTATTGTGTCTTATGTAAAAAAAAGTTGCAAACAAGTTATCAATCTCATTTAAATAGTAAATTGCATTTATAAAATGTAGATTGAGTTGATGAAGGAAATATAGTAAAATTAAATAATTATATAAACTATCTAGAAACATTACCTACTGATATAAAAGTTAAAAAAATGTTTGATGATTATTCACATTCGGAATATAAAAAAGTTTTTAATAGTGAAGATGAACATGTACCAGATGGAAGATATTTATTTAGCGATACTGATGAATTTGATGAAACTAAAAAAACCGATGAAACGGTAACAGATATAAAATATTTATTTAATGAATCGGTTGAACATAATGAAACCGATGAAACTTTTTATAATGTATTAAAAAACTTTTTCAAAATATTTAAGAAATCTTTCAAATGTTATATGAATGTAGAAGTACTTTATACAAAAAATGGACCTGATGGAATTCCTGAAGAAATAATACAAGGACATTTTACAAATTCACAAGAAATTCATAATGTAAATGATATACAACCCGTATTTGAATCGATGATACTTAAATTAGAAAATTGTATAATTGAAGCCCAGTTACGTGAATCTGGTTGGAGATTTGTTAAAATACTATCTAAGAAAAAAGTAATTGATAAATATAAAAATAATACTGGTGGTAGTTATGTTCCTTTACCTTTCAGTTCACCACAAATAATCAACATAAAAAATGAAGATGATTATTGTTGTCTGTGGAGTATTATAGCACATTTACATCCTGCAGAATATCATAAAGAAAGACTAAGTCATTACAATAAAGAAGAATATATAAAGGAATTTGATCTCTCTGATGGCTTACATGAATTTCCATATGATTATAATAGGTTAAAAAAGTTTCATAAAAAGAATAAAAATTTAATAGAAGTAAATGTTTTTGAATTAAATGTGAATTATGTTTCTATTGGTAAAATTACTCCACTTTACTCAGATTCAAAAAAATTTTATTTGAATCATAAAAATGTATGTCAATCAGAAATAGTTTATAATGATAGGGGAAATTACATGCATCATAATATTTTTTACCAAGGAAATATAATATGTACTGAAAAATTTGAAATTATAAAAACACTATCACCAATAATGATTAATCATAATAATTATAAAGGACGTAATTATAATTATGATTATGATTCCGATTATTCATCTTTATCTTTAGAATATCAACAAAAATTACAAATTTTAAATGAAAGTTTACAAAAATGTAAAACAGATTATCAACAACAAACAAAAATATTAGTACAAGAATATGGCCATAAATATCAAAATAAGATAGAAACGATTCAAAAATTAAATGAAGACAATAAAGAATTAAATAATGAAGAAAATGAAACCAATCAAAAAATAAATGAATCTTTAAAAAAATGTCTACAACAATATAAAGAACAATATGATAAAGAATATAGTTATCAGTTACAAATATTAAATCAAAAGTTTCATCGAAGTACATTTAATCTTACAAAAGAAATTGATGAAACACATGAAATATATCAAGATAAATTTGAAAAACTAGAACAGACAAAACAGCCAGCACAAGCGAATATATTATATTATCAGGGTCATTTTATATTGTGTAAAGATGTTTCTATATTCACAAAAACTTCAGATAATGCCAATTTTCCTTGTATCCAATGTATGACGAGCTTTAGAACTAAAGAAGAAATGAATAGACATTTGGAGAATTGCCAACAAAATGAAGCAGTCAGAAACACATTTCCAAAAGATGATTATTTAGAATTTAATAAATGGTATTTTAAAAATAAAGTACCCTTTACTATTTATTGTGATTTTGAAGCATATAATGTTAATATTACACAAAATCACGAGACATCGGAGATGTCTTCCAGGGCTTCGCCCGATTGTGATAATTGTACGGGCCAAGCCCTAGAACCTTCGGTTTTTAATTCTGAAAAAAGTGCAGCTGAACAAGGTAAAGAAAAATATTTATTTGAACAAAAACCATTATGTTGGGGAATGTACATTCATTCAAATTATCCTGAATTATTTAAATCAGAATATTTTCAATACTATGGTGAAGATAGTTCAGAAATGTTTACAAAGAAAGTAGAAGAATTACAAGGACGTTTTTCACAATTGCTTGAAACAAATATTCCAATGATGCCATTAACAGAAAAAGAAAAATTAAATTTTATTAATGAAACAAAATGTTATTACTGTGGAAAAGAATTTACAAAAAATTATAAAAATGGCAAAGGTAGATATCTTGATAAGGTAAAAGATCATGATCATCTAAATGGATTATATAGAGGTGCAGCACATAATTCTTGTAATCTTAATGCTAATAAATTTAAATATAAGTTTGTTCCTTTATATTTCTACAATGGTTCTAAATATGATTTCCATCTAGTAATGAAAGATTTATTTTCATCTGAAAAATTACAACAACAACAAATAAATGTACTATGTAAAACAGAAGAAGAATATTTTTCAATGCAATTAGGTTGTATTAGAATTTTAGATGCATTTAGATTTTTTACTCCTTATTCATTAGATGTTATGGGAAAAACTTTGAAATCTGAACAATGTAAAATATTAAATAAATATAATTTAAAACCTTTAAAAGGAATATTTCCGTATGAGTATATAGCCTGCGGCTCACAGTCGAAGACTGATATAACTGGAGATAAAACCTGTGGTTCACAGTCGAAGACTGATTTTAATTCTGTGAATAAAATTATGGAAGAAAAACAACTTCCTCCAATAAATAAATTTAAATCAACATTAAAACAATCAAAATTATCTGACGAAGACTATGCAGAAGCTGAAAAAAATTGGAGAGAGTTAAATTGTAAAACAATGTATGATTATACAATGAAATATCTTCAGATAGATGTATTAATACTAGCTGATCTTTTCGAAAACTTTCGTGATATGTGTTTAGAATATTACGGAATAGATCCATGTTATTGTTATTCTACACCAGGTTTAACATGGCTAGCAGGATTAAAACATACAAATGTTAAACTTAAACATTATAAAGAAAATACATATGATAAATTACAATTTTTTTAATCTGGAATTAGAGGTGGAGTTTCATCAGTTTTAGGTAATAGATATGTTAAATGTTATAATAAGAAAGTAAATCCACAAGAATATGGAATAATGAAACCTTTATCTCCAGAAGAAAGCGATCAGTTTATAAAATTGTTTAATCAAAATATAGAAGGACTTATATCAAATGAAGATAGTCAAGCAGCAGTTGATGAAATCATGAGAGAAAACTATTTGTTATATTATGATTTTAATAGCTTATATTCTTCTTGCATGATACAAGAATTACCAACAGGTGAGATGGAATGGTGTAATATTCTAGATTATCAAAAAACATATGATGGAAATTATAATCATGGTTATATATATGAAGTTGATTTAGTATATCCTGATGAAATAAAAGATAAAACTAAATATTTTCCTTTCTGTCCCGAAAACAGAATTCCTAATATAGAAGATTTTTCAGATTATCAAAAATCTTTAATTCCTAAAAAATACAGACCAACAAAAAAACTTATGTTAACACAAAGCAATAAAGGAAAGTATGTTGTTGAAGGAAGAATGCTAGATTGGTATTTAGATCATGGAATGATTCTCACCAAAATACATCGAAAACTATTTTATCAAAAATCTAGGTGGTTAAAAAATTATATAGAGTTCAATATTGAAAAACGCAAAATAGCTAAAAGAAATAAAGATGATTTTGGAAACGTGTTCTTCAAATTAATGAATAATGCATTTTATGGTAAGACTTTAGAAAATGTGCGTAATAGACAAAATATTGAAATAGTTTATGATAGAGATAGGTTTCAAAATTTAACAAGGAAACCTACATATGAAAGAACTACTAGATTTAGTGATGAACTATGTGCTGTACATTTACGTCGAATCAGCGTAAAACATGATAAGTTTAATTTTATAGGATTCACTATATTAGAATTAGCTAAACTATTTATGTATAAATTTATATATGATTATTTAGCACCTGCTTATGGCAAAAACTATAAATTACACTTTACAGATACCGATTCTGTTTTCTTAGAATTAACAATACCGTATAATTCTTCACTTGATAAAGAAATTGATAAAATAAAAGATATCATTCATCCTTCTGATTTATGTAAAGCAAAAGATGAATTAGAAGGAAATGAAGATTTCATAACAGAAGCTATATTTTTAAAATCTAAATGTTATTGTTATAATACAAATAATAATATTAAAACACATAAAACAATAAAAGGTATTTCAAAGGCATCAGTGGCTAATCAAATAACATTTCAAGATTATAAAAATGTATTTAATAATGAAATAAAAACAGCATGTAATTATAGACTTAATTCAAAGAAACATAAAATGTATTTAAAAGAAGAACATAAATTAGCATTAGATCCATTTGACGATAAAAGAAAAATTTTACCTGATGGAATAACTACTTCACCTTTTTAATTTTCTAATTTCTAATTTCTAAGATAGTCAAATTTGATATATGTATAAAATAAAAAAAAATATTATAACACTATATTTGTATATTTTTTTATCACTCGGTAAACAAATGTTCTATAACTCTATCATGAATTTTTTTATCAATATTAATTGTGATAAATCCATAATCTTTTGACCAAGCATTGTTACACGATTGTTTAAATTCATCTTTATTTCTTACACATAAATCTCTTAACAAATCACTTAAGTTTCTTGCATTTATTTCAAATAGTATAAATATATTTGCATTCTTTCTAATAACACTTCCGTCTAATGAATACATACTTTGTGTTAAATAAAAAACACTACAGTTATTATGTCTACCTCTTGTGAAATAATTTCTCTGAACTGACTGATTTCTATCATTAACACAATCATCAAAAATTACACAATGTTTCATTGTTTTATCTAGTTTACTAGGATCTTGCATATTACCACTATCATCTATTAATTGTATCTTTATATGCTTATTTTTATTAGATTCTACTAACTGATTATTTTTTGCTGCTTCTTCACACCACGAACTTATTTCTTCTTCATCTTCAGATTTTTCATATTCTTTGAATAATGAAGCAATTGCTGTTTTTTTAAGATTATTTTCAAATCCATATTTTAAAAATTGATAGACGGGTTGTTCTGCCATTGTTGTATAAATTATAAGATTGTTATAATCCAAAAAATTTGGAGTCGTTAAAATTTTAAATAATAGATACGTTTTTCCACATCCTGATCTTCCACAAATAACTGACAAAACTTTATTAGATAAATTTGGATGATGATTAAATTTAAGTTTTTTTTTGTTTAATGGGTGTACTTCACTCATTTTTTAATAAAAAAATTTATTTTTATTTTTTTTATTTTTTGTTTCTAAAGAAGAAGAAAATTAAACTTCTCTAGCTTCGCGTGGGAGTTTATACCTCCCGAACCAAAAGATCTATCATAATCTCTTCACCTCCAAAATTTATTTCTTGTCCTTTTTCATCAGTGATTCTAATGCCAATGTTGTTAATAGTTTTTCTTGTAATAGGAAAATATATTAATGTTTGTGGAATTACATTTAATCTATAACCAATGGGTACAGTAAAAGCTGGAAAACTGAATATTAAATTTGATAATTTACCATTTATATATCCTCCTTCAATAATGTCACAATGTACAACAATTGAATTTATTTCAGTTATTTTTGGAATCTTCTCACCTAAATGATAACCTTGACTATAGAATTGTTTATTAAATCCTAATAGCTTTGACAATGATCTATCATGATTAAAATCAACTGGATGATTTTCGTCTAAAGTAAGAGAAAATTTATTAACTGCCGGTTCAACTGCAAAATGTAATTGTTTCTTATCTTTAAATGGTATACCTAAATGTCTCTTAATTTCATTTGATATTGATTCAACTTCGTAAGAACCAGGAAGAAAAGTTAGTATTTTCCATGTTTTACCTTTATCAGTAGAATATCTAAATTGATCATTCACATCTTTGATAACGTTTTGAATAGTGTTAAATGTAGAGAAACTAGTCAATGCAATTTGATAATTTTTATTTTGTTCCAAATGTAGAATGGGTTCTAAATTACAAGTGTGTGATGAAGTAGTTGTTATAATTTTTAACGTCGTACTAAATTTTGATGAACCCAAAATCTCTGTTAGATTTTCTAAACGATTATTAATTTTGTCTAAATCTGCTGAACACATTTTTTAGTTAAAATTTTAAATAAATATTATAGATAAAATCGTAGATAAAAATCATAGATAAAAATTAGAAACAACATATTTCAGCTACACTTTTATAATCCTCTTCATTTAGAATCTTCTTTTCTAACAGTCTTTTCAATATAGCATGAATTTCATTGAAACTAGAATTATGTCCTTCTTTTATTGCAGATATTAAAATATTTAATCTATTTAGTAATTCTTTTGGTTCATCTGGTAAAAATATGGTTGTTTCTGTTTTCTGTTTTTCAGATAAACCTTTCCCTACTTTAACTCCCGTTGATAATAAATTTTCTAATTGTTTATAACGTCTAAGAGATTTTACTGCACCAACTCTATCTAACATAGCTTTATATTTTATGAGATCTTCCACAGCATAATTATTTAAATCTGCTCCTCTTAAAAGATCAACAAAATTTCTATCTAAATTAAAAGGAGATTTATCTGGTGAAAAATTATACCTCGAAAAGGTTGTGGAAATATTTCTTTTTGTCCGAGATGTCTAGGTATTGTTTTTCCATCTATAAATGAAATAGAATGTTCAAATTGCATAGATTTTGGTAATTTCTTATTAATGTTTGATTCTAGTAATCCATAGTCATCTAATATAGTTTTGTGTTCTGGATCTGTTATATCAATTTGTTTATCATTATTTGTACTTTCTTTTTCAAGAGTTTTAAATGGTTTAATAGTTTTCTCAAAATCAGTTTTTACTTGCTCGGTTTGCTGCATTTTTTCAAACATATCAGATTGAATACCAGCTTTTATCATTCTATGTTGAAGATGATTTTCTTTCATAATATTTCTTTGTTTTATTAACTCTTCTAATTGTTTTATTTAAAATTATCAGCTCTAATTTTATCCATTTTTAAAATATAATATTTGAATTTTGTGGTAACATTGGAATACAGCAAAAACATTTTACTGAACAAATTATTTTTTTATTGCTTTGTTGCCTGACATCTTTTCGTTTAAAGGTTTCTCGTTTTAAGTTTTGTTTAATAAAGTTTTGCTTAAATTTTCGCTTAAAGTTTTTAGCTCTTCAAAAAAAGTTTTGTCATTTTCTTCATTAGAAATTTTACCATCACTAGAAATTTTGCCATCCTGTCTATTCTTATCATCAACTTTTTCTGACTGTAATTGAAATGATATTTTATTAGCTTCATTAGCTATTTGATCAAATTTTTCAATCTCATCTAACGTAATAACATTATCATCACATACTCTTTGAAAGTAGTAATGCAATTTGTCATAGGCTTCTTTGATATGTAAATGCTTAGTTTTTAATAATTTTCGTTTCTTTGATATTAAAGATTTTCTAACATTGTAACAAGTGAAGTTGCAAAAACACCCGTACCTGTTAAAGCAGTAGCAACTACTGGAATTAATAAAACACCTGAAGATATAACAATTGTTAAAGCACCTAAACTTATTGTTAAGAATATGCCAATTCCTTGTGTTACATTCTTAACTTTAGTCCATCTCTTTCTTAATTTTTTATAATGTTCTAATCTTAATAATAATTGAGATTCCTTATCTTTCATATAACGTACTCTATCTTTGTGTTTTTCTTTGTTCATTTTTTCAATGTTAATCTTTTCAATGTCCATTAAAGTAGAACTACGTTCATATGATAACGAAGGATATATTCTTGCGGTTTCTTCCACTTTTGTTTCATCCACTTTTGTTTTTTCCATTTTTAAAGAAATATTTTTAGTCACATGTTATATTTTAAAAACCTGAAAGATGGATAAAATTCATGAATTAAAAATTCTCAACTTTTATGATTTTCGGTGTCCTGGAACGGTCATGATTTTCAAGGTAAAAATTGTAATTCTCAAATTTGAGATTCTTAACTTTTCTGATTTTTTCGGTGTCCTGGAACGGTCATGATTTAAGCGAGAAAATTGTAATTCTCAAATTTGAGATTTTGAAAAATTTGAAAATTGGGTATTTTTAAAAACGCCCAAATTTATGAATTTAGGTCTTCATAACCTGAAAAATGACCAAAATTCATGAATTTAGACCATTTAAAAAGTACCATTTTTTGAAAAATCGGTATCTTTAAAAACGACTAAATTCATGAATTTAGGTCTTAAAAACCTGAAAAAGGGTCTAAATTCATGAATTTATGTCGTTTTTAAAGATACTATTTTTTTGAATTTTATGGTGTCCTGGAACGGTCTTTTGCCCATTACTGACTGCTGGTAGACCGTTCCAGATGAAAGCAGCAGTAACTGGAAATCCACATGGTTCTGATAGTCTTCAAGCAGGAGGTATCAGGTTATCGCTGAAATTTCTGCTCCTCTGCGAATTCTGCCTTTCTGCTCCTGGCGAATAGTAGAAGATATACAGCATCCAACGCGGAGACTAGACGACAGTGACAAGCACGATATGTTGGTTATTTGATCCACTGTAGTCAGTGGAAAAGATGTGTATCAAATCTGAAGAGAAATACCGGTATATCTGATATGAAATCTGATTATAATAATTCACGTTCAGTGGGCATATCAGAGGAAGACGTGTAGTATAGGTTTTGCGAGATGCCTCCTGATGATAGCATGAGAGTATTTGGACGTAAAATACGTACACGTACGTATACGAAGCCGTCTGCGCATGTTTTTAGTCATCAGTTGCGTATTGGACTCGGATTTGGTGGTTGCAGTCTGGACTTGGTAAGAAAAGTCTGGACTGCAACCGAGTTCGTAGCGCAGCCGAGAGGACGTATGTTTTGATAATTGATGCCATATTGAAATGTTTGACTGACAAATATTTCAGTTCAAGTTTCACAACTAACTATACCAAAAAAATTATTTGGTAACAAAATTCTGATACATAAAATTGTCTATAATCACAACCAATGCAAGCATTTCACCTGCCGACTTTCGGCTGTTTTTTACGTTTTTGTTAAGTAGTAAGCAAAATACCATACTTAACTCATCATCAAATTATAATAAGTACAATACACCAGAAGTAAGTACAATTAAGTACAAATAAGTACCATGTGCCGAAATAAGTACAATAAGTACATGGTCGCCACCCTGTTGGAGAGTTAGGAGTAAAGAAAGACAGAAAATATGATGTTGTCAAAATTGACCGACGCGATGTTAGGCGAAACAATACTGGTTCCCCTGCCCTGAACAATGAGACAGATGATTACAACCGCGTCGTAAGCACAATTCAATGTCGAGAGTAGTAAGAAAACGGCGAACTTACGACCGGCGCGCCCCCCCCCTCTGGAACGACAGAGGTCTGTCGTGGTGTGCCGGCCAGGTTGGTTCCCGTTCACAAAATGTTCGCTGACTCCCCCCCCCTCTGGAACGGCAGAGTGTCCTGGTGGACTTGGGCGACCGCCAGGATTTGTCTTGAGGCTATAGTGTGTGATGTTTTTCGTGCAATCTGCTGAATGTTGGGTTGTAAAATGGGCTGTTTCGAGTGGAAGGAGTGCTCGGATGAGAAAACGGAGGCCAGATTCGGATTCAGCGTGAAATTCTGCATCGGTATGGTGAATTTGAACGCCATCGGAGAGAAAAATTTTCGCTGACGTCCCCCCCCCTCTGGACAGCTCGCTTCGATTTTGGCTTCCAGTGGACGGATTTTGTCGTGCCATAGCTCGTTTGAAGGCTAAGAGTGAGACAAATTCACTGAAAGAATCGGCTTGTTCATATCTGTCTTCGTTTAGATGTGAGACGCCATTTAAGATTTTGGGACATTGGCGAAAAACGACAGAGTTAGAATTTGGGACGTTTTGGGCTCTAGCTTCAAAACGAAGCATCGGATTGGAAAACGGATTTCAGATTTGGAATCAGCGTGAAATTCTCTATCTGTATGGTGAGTTTCAAGTCAATCGGAAATTTTGAAGTCAATCGGAGAGAAAAATTTTCAACATTTTTCGAAAAAACATTTTCGAAAAAAGTTAGAATTTTTGCGATGGCTGCCTACTGTGGAGCCAAAACGAAGCATCGGATGGGAAAACGGAGACCAGATTCGGATTCAGCGTCAAATTCTACATGGAAATGGTGTATTTCCAGCTCAATCGGAGCACTAGAACCGGAGATAGACGGGTTTTTAGTGTTTGGATGATGGGTATTACGTCATCAGCTGATCGCCACATACTATATAAGCTGGGAACCGACAGAGACTTTTCATTTAGAGGAGAACGATTGTCAAAGGTAGGTCGTTTCTCTGAGCTCCGATGATAGCTTCGGACATTCCAAATTCCGAGTTTCTGTAAGAAACCGACTTAGAAAATTTTATTGCTGATATCAGCTAAGCCGTCAGACTTAGAGGTTAGCCAGGAGATGGCCTTCGTCTCCAGGCCATAAAAGACTCCAAAACTTTAAAGGCTTGTAACTTTGCTTCTACAAGTCCGTTTGACTTGATTCAAAAAAGGTTCGGTCGCTATTGACCTGCCCTAAGTGATAGACTACTTATAAAATTTCATAAGTAGTGCTAAAAAGTTGAAAATTTTAAATTCGCTAGTTTTGGAGGTTTTCTGGGGGTTTCGACCCTGCTGAAGTCGATGAAAGCATTTTTAATGATGTCTGAGCCAGTCGTCTCATGGTATTAGCGGCTTTTCACTGAAAGCGAGCAAGACACGGAGAGTTTTGCTGTAATATTCCACTGACAGGGTGTTCCTTCGGGACGGCGGACGATGCCGTAGTGATAAGTGTGGCAAGGGAGTGTGTCATAGTTTAGACCGTAACCGCTGGGACAACTCATGTCTCATGTTGGGCATTTGACACAGTTCTCAACGTAGCACTTTGAACGCCAATCGGTTGAGTCTTGGCTATCTTGTCATGGGTGGCCTCTAAACATCTCCATTGCAAAACGCTGGTGAATCAAGCTCTCTACGGCTTGCTATCAAGCTGATCAAAGCAATAACTTGGGATGTTTCCTCAATGTTTTCAAGTATGCTGAGTTCAAATCTGCTATCAGATTTCAAATTTAACTAAGTCTAAGGCAGCTTTGAGGGGTTAGATCCCAGCTACTGTTCACTACCTTTGACTCGGCGTTGCTGTTACCACTTCGGGGCAGTGACAATGATGTCTTAAGCTGTAAATAGCGGGTATCGGGGAAGATCTCTCAC
Source organism: Prostheceraeus crozeri (assembly GCA_907163375.1). NCBI lineage: Eukaryota > Metazoa > Platyhelminthes > Polycladida > Euryleptidae > Prostheceraeus > Prostheceraeus crozeri. Next base: position 126,945 of record CAJQUW010006296.1, on the reverse strand, counting down.
TTCCCTAGTGATCAGTACAAGGCCTTCGGGCTGTCGACGGGATCGAGTGCCACTCACTACACTCAAATCTATCATTCCTCACTAAGTGTAAAAATCATTGTTTTCCGTTTTTATAAACTAGGAATCAATCGTTTGCTATCAAACGTTTACGGACTTATAATCATTGTTTTCCCCTTTTCACTTCAGAAAATGGTTAACTACAATAATGCCAAGACGGCTTTCAAGCTCTGCGTTTGCAGAAAAATCTTTCGCAGTGATGCTTTTAAGAAACACTCTTGTGTGAATAAGCGAATGGTAGGGGGCATTCGATACTTTTGCAGCAGCCATAATACATCTCGCCTTGTCGAGACGTTACCGGAGTGGCATGCGAAGCATAGCAGTTGCAGTCAACCAGAGCTGACTGAGGAGACGAAGCAAAGTCTCTTCAGCTCAGAGTTAAAAGCTCTGGAGACTCAGTGCGCTGTCGAGTCTATCGCGTCAGCAGAGCCTCCCTCATCTAGTGTGCCAGCAAAGGCTCTCTCACCCACCCCGATTGAGACTTCTCCGAAGTCGAGTAAATCCTCCTCTAGCGATGAGTCGGCTACTAGTAGCAGCGACAGTGAGGAAGAGGAGGAGGAGGAAAAAGGCTCGGCGAAGGCTGACCTAGTCGAGAGTGTCTACCTCGATAGCGAGGTAGAGGCGGTGAGGGAAGTCGACCTCGATAGCGAGGTGCAGCCGGCTAAGTCGTCGAGCAGTGGTGGGATGGCGGCTCAATGTCGCAACTTCATTATGCGCCCACCACTGGTTGATAACTATGACAAGCTGAAGAATGAGTTGGAAGTGTGGAAGAGCGACTGTTTCTTCTATAAAGCGAGTTCCGAGAACCTCTCGCGAGTCACTCAGGAGCTCAAGAAGACTCAAGCTAGTCTTTTTGAGAAAGAAGGAGAGCTCGATCGCGAGAGGTTCTCGCACCTCGCTAGTAAGGCTAGAGAAGAACAGCTCCTGATCGAGAGAGAGAGTCAGGAGAAGGAGTTGAGAAAGATGAGGGAGGAGGTGGAAGGGCTGCGAAAGCAGTTGGGGAAGGTGGTGGCGACTAATCAGGAGCTGCACCAGCAAGTGATGAGTAGCAGTACTCGACGATCAAGTCGCCTCCACATTCCCCTAGATAAGAAAGGAGGTGTGCCCGCAAGACCGCTCCTCTGTGAACGTGGCAGAGACGAAATGTGTTACAGCAGGGCTAAAAAAGGTATCGAATGCCTTCATTTTAGATTCGACCATAAGGAACCAATCACAGGATTCCTGTTCGAGCCACGTCCGGAGAAGATCTGTAAGTTAAAACAAGTAACTTAGAGTTCAAGATGATAACTAATAACTTCTTTCTTTACAGTTATCAATGAGAAGCGCCCACCTGCTTCCGTCAACGAGCCGGTGGCGAAGCGGCAAGCTTGAATCCCATATTCCTTCAATCATCCCGAGAACGAACCAACGGCTCTCTTAAGGGCCACCATGGGGCAAGACATGATAGAACCTCCACGCGGTTTGCCCTGGGCAGTCTTCGGACTGGCGAATACTATCATTAAGTTGAATCTGCTATCAGTCAACTTGAACGTTGCAAATGAAGTTCGGTGTAATACTTCCTTTCGACGGGCGTTCCTGTAAAGGGCGGCGGTGAAACCCGTAGCTATGTATACCGCAAGGGACATTCGGCAATGGTCAATCTTGTTAAACCTCTCTGCGTCATGTTTGCAAGTGATTGCCTCTGTCTCAACGTAGTATGCATTCGCGCCAGGGCGACATTTAGCCAGCTGTCGAAGGTTGTCTTGTAAACTTTCCATTGCATACGTTATGAGAACCATGATTTCTACCTGTCTCTATCAATGAGACGAATTGATGAATGGAATGAAATGGGAGGACACTCACGCGCCACACGCAATATAACACACTTCTCTCTTCCGTAGTCTAACAAGCTCTTTACACATGGATCGCAGTCGATTGCTATCCCTGTATCAGAAGTGTAAGCTATCTTAATTTTATTTAACACTATTTCATCTACCATCATCGCCCATATGAAATGTTTTAAGATTTACAAGTTAGACTAAGCGTTCTACTATTTGTAAATGAAAGATATAGTTTCACCAGTTTACAAGTTAAAAATAAAGTTTCAATAGTGTGTACGTTAGAAATAAAGTTTTAGCTGTTTGTATATCAAAAAACAAAGTTTCAAGAGTTTACAAGTTAAAAAAAAATAAAAAAATAAAGTTTCAATGGTGTATACGTTAGAAATAAAGTTTTAGCTGTTTGTATATCAAAATAAAGTTTCAAGAGTTTACAAGTTAGAAATAACGTTTCAATAGTGTATGCGTTAGAAATAAAGTTTTAGCTGTTTGTATATCAAAATAAAGTTTCAAGAGTTTACAAGTTAGAAATAAAGTTTCAATAGTGTGTATGTTAGAAATAAAGGTATAACTGTTTGTAAAAATAAGATCGCAAGATTTACTAGTTTACAAGTTAGACTAAGTGTAAATTAAAATAAAATAACTGTTCACGAGTTAAAGCGTTGATGCAACGATGAACAATTAATAAGCTGAAAAGTTTTAGATTCACTTTAACATTACCATATGTTTACAGATAGAAATGTATCACAGCAAAGCTACTTCATGAGTTAGTTTGGCAGGAGTGTATCATCTCAAACTTTTACTCCGTCGTTGAAATTTCATGACGACTTTTTGCTAAACGAAAGTTAACACCAGAGGAGCGTAGGGGTGGGTGGTATAAAATATGCCTACAGCACTGAGAGAGTTGGAGTGCATGAGCTATGTACATTCTTTTGACGACGAGAGGAGCGATTTAGCCGATGGCGCAGGTAGTTTCCCAGAGCATGGAGGACATTGTTTAGGTGACTCTAAGGACGTATGTCGAGCTGCCTTCAGTGATAGGCTTCCAACTCATGATGAATGATCATATGCTTACGACCTACATTCAACCATTGGTGTATGCCCACACCCTCCCCCACAACGAGCTTGTCTGCCACATTGTATTCATGAGTGTGGCTCAAAGTAGGAAATTGATTGATGAGACTTTGCTGAAATATCCAAGGCGCGTATTCAAGCATGGTCGCCTACTGTTGGAGTATTATTATCAATGGCGCGACGACACACATTTGCCCACCCGTGTTTTACCACACCTATCAACGGAAGAATACAATAGAGCTTTAGTCGAGACGGTGAAAGGAGACGATGAGCGCTAGCGGGCGAATGAAGCATCGGTGAGAGTGGGAATCAACTTGATGCTATTCTCCAATGAGGATTGTTGTCTAATGAGAATCAAGCATTCCTTCATAAATAGAGAGCCTTCCACAGTGAGAATCATTCCATCGTTGAATCGTACAAGTGACGGACGCACATTCTCTCTCTACATCCCTGTTATATTATCCAACTAAAATGGTAAGTCGCTACTTTCCTCCCTCTCCTCCCTTGAACGTAAACTTGATAGAATCTTTTTTATTTTCAGGCATCTTCTACATCTACTACACTGACAGGACAAAATGGTGGCCAGACGTTACAAGGTTCGCTACAATCAGATCATCTACAGCTGAGACCAGTGGAAGAAACAACAAAGGTACATAATCCTACACCGCTACAGCGTAAATTTAAACAAGTCTTGCGTCATGAGGATCATAGCGTAGTACTGCGAACGGAATGCTCCCTTCCACTGATGTGAAGATATTGAGCAGTCAGTATGGGGACTACATACTGATCCCCGTGAGTCCGTACATTCGCCACCAACTTGATATTATTGATGAGTATGTGACATTAAATATGGACATTCCTACTCCTCTTGCTCAAGAGTGGAAGGCGAGAGATGACAAGGATACTCCCTATAGAAAGATTTGATATGGTAATCACATTTGCCTACCAGTATCACATTGGTGTACTTACTATAAGAAGGATGGAGATCATTCAATACCCATCAGATGTGATGAGCTCGGAGAAGGTACTTGGGATATCCTTTTCAAAGTGAATGGGCTATATTATGGTCGACACAAGGATAATAAAATAGCCTCTCTCTCCATGCATATGGAATCCATCCTATATATTCCAAAGCCACCCAACGTGGACGACATAATTGATCAAATCCTTAACAGCAGTGGTACGAAGCGCAAGTCGGAGAAGAATGCTGCATCAAAACGCAAATCAAAGAAGGAGAATTACTAGTCCTTTCCTAACTCTACCCTATGACAATTCGCTTATGTGCTTTGAGTGTCGTAGACGTGGCCTTATTAGATACATTTTACTTCTTCGTTGCCATCATATCATTTGTGTATTTTGTCGTGAAAAGCATCGATGTAATTCTTCATTTTGTAATATGTTATAGAACGTTTCCTTAGATGTGTAAATTTCCGTTTTAGGCTTCTATCATCATTTTTATGGATTGTGAGGGTGAACCTGTACAGGAGCTCAGTGCTATTGCTATGAACAATTGGACATATCAGATTGTCAGTGTCTATCATCAACATGCCAACTGCAATCCCAATGTTGATCAATGGGCGAGAAAACACATTCATGGACTTAATCTGAAATATTTGCAAGACTATGGCTTTTCTTGTGAGACTGCTCTTCTTATTGACTTTAAACGATGGTTAGCTGCTTTCAATGTTATACGCATTTTTTGTAATAATCCTGGTAAGGAGAGGAAAGTATTTCCCAATCTAGTCATTAATGATATTTTGCTCCCACCTTGGGATAGTAGAGTGAATCAACACTATCATGAAGTCACGAAACGTTTTAAGGATTTGTGTGTTCCTATTTTGTCTGTTCGTTGTAGTAGCTACGTTCATAACCAATGCTTCTTTCCTCCTTACCTCAACACTGCCAAAGTCCTATATGGTTATCATTGCTCGCTATATGACAGTTACCAGCTGTATCTATTTTATCTGTTTCAAACCATTGATTTGTAATGCATGCTTGTTACAGTTATTCAATAAATGTTATTATGCGAAGAGTTGTTGTTATCATGCAACGGATGGGTTAGATGAAGGGTGATCATATCTTTTTCAAATGACTGTGAAACATTGATTTCCATGATGAAGATTTAAACAGTTAGATTTGATGACGAATAAGATTTACTAGTTTGCAAGTTAGACTAAGCGTTCTATTATTTGTAAATAAAAGATATAGTTTCAACAGTTTACAGATTAAAAATAAAGTTTCAATAGTGTATGTGTTAGAAATAAAGTTTAAGCTGTTTCTATGTTAGAAATAAAATAAAGTTTCAAGAGTTTACAAGTTAAAAATAAAGTTTCAACAGTGTGTACGTTAGAAATAAAGTTACATCTGTTTGTAAAATAAGATTGCGGGATTTAATGGTTTGTAAGTTAGACTAAGCGTTCCACTATTTGTAAATGAAAGATATAGTTTCAACAGTTTGTAGATTAAAAATAAAGTTTCAACAGTGTGCACGTTAAAAATAAAGTTTCAATAGTGTGTATGTTAAGAATAAAGTTCTATCTGTTTATATGTTAGAAATAAAAATGAAGGTTCACCAGTTTACAAGTTAAGAATAAAGTTTTATCTGCTTGTATGCCAGAAATGAAATAAAGTTTCACCAGTTTAAAAGTTAAAAATAAAGTTTCAATAGTGTGTATGTTAGAAACAAAGTTTCAACCGCTTACAAGTTAAAATTAAAGTTTCAATAGTTTACAAGTTAAGAATAAAGTTTCAATAGTGTGTATGTTACGAATAAAGTTCTATCTGTTTATATGTTAGAAATAGAATGAAGTTTCACCAGTTTACAAGTTAAGAATAAAGTTCTATCTGTTTGTATGTTAGAAATAAAACAAAGTTTCAACCGTTTACAAGTTAAAAATAAAGTTTCAATAGTTTTCAAGTTAAGAATAAAGTTTCAATAGTGTGTATGTTACGAATAAAGTTCTATCTGTTTATATGTTAGAAATAAAAAGAAGTTTCACCAGTTTACAAGTTAAGAATAAAGTTCTATCTGTTTGTATGTTAGAAATAAAACAAAGTTTCAACCGTTTACAAGTTAAAAATAAAGTTTCAATAGTTTACAAGTTAAGAATAAAGTTTCAATAGTGTGTATGTTAAGAATAAAGTTCTATCTGTTTATATGTTAGAAATAGAATGAAGTTTCACCAGTTTACAAGTTAAGAATAAAGTTCTATCTGTTTGTATGTTAGAAATAAAATGAAGTTTCATCAGTTTACAAGTTAAGAATAAAGTTTTATCTGTTTGTATGTTAGAAATAGAATAAAGTTTCAACCGTTAGCAAGTTAAAAATAAAGTTTCAATAGTTTGCAAGTTAAAACTAATGTTTCAATAGTGCGTATGTTAAGAATAAAGTTTTATCTGTTTGTATGTTAGAAATAAAATGAAGCTTCACCAGTTTACAAGTTAAGAATAAAGTTTTATCAGCTTGTATGTTAGAAATAAAATGAAGTTTCATCAGTTTACAAGTTAAGAATAAAGTTTTATCTGTTTGCATGTTAGAAATAGAATAAAGTTTCAACCGTTAACAAGTTAAAAATAAAGTTTCAATAGTTTGCAAGTTAAAACTAATGTTTCAATAGTGCGTATGTTAAGAATAAAGTTTTATCTGTTTGTATGTTAGAAATAAAATGAAGCTTCACCAGTTTACAAGTTAAGAATAAAGTTTTATCAGCTTGTTTGTTAGAAATAAAATGAAGTTTCAACAGTTTACAAATTAAAAATAAAGTTTCAATAGTGTGTACGTTAGAAATAAAGTTTCAACCGTTTACAAGTTAAAAATAAAGTTTCAACAGTGTGTACGTTAGAAATAAAGTTTTATCTGTTTATATGTTAGAAACAAAACAAAGTTTCAACAGTTTACAAGCTGAAAAATAAAGTTTCAACAGTGTGTACGTTAGGAATAAAGTTTTATCTGTTTGTAAGTTAGAAATAAAGTTTTAACTGCTTGTATGTTAGAAATAGAGGTATAACAGTTTATATGCTAGAAAGAAAGGTATAACTGTTTGTAAGACAAGATCGTAGGATTTACTAGTTTGCAAGTTAGACTCAGCGTTCTACTAGTTGTAAATGAAAAAATATCGTTTCAGCAGTTTACAGATTAAAATTAAGTTTCAATAGTGTGTATGATGGAAATAAAGTTTAAGTGCTTTGTGCGTTAGAAATAAAGTTTCAGCCGTTTACAAGTTAAAAATAAAGTTTCAACAGTGTGTACGTTAGAAATAAAGTTTTAGCTGTTTATATGTTAGAAACAAAATAAAGTTTCAACAGTTTACAAGTTGAAAAATAAAGTTTCAACAGTGTGTACGTTAGAAATGAATGAAAGTAAGAACTTCATCGTATGAGTATTCAAAGCATGTTTTGTAAATCAAATGTGTGTAGTACTGACATGATAGAATCGCGTTAGAAATAAAGTTTCAGCCGTTTACAAGTTAAAAATAGAGTTTCAACAGTGTGTACATTAGAAATAAACTTTAAGCTGTTTATATGTTAGAAACAAAATAAAGTTTCAACAGTTTACAGGTTGAAAAATAAAGTTTCAACAGTGTGTGCGTTAGAAATAAATGAAAGTAAGAACTTCATCGTATGAGTATTCAAAGCATGTTTTGTAAATCAAATGTGTGTAGTACTGACATGATAGAATCAATGAACTTGACAAACGCGTTGTCTCCGATTGACTTCAAAATTTCCGATTGCCTTGAAACTCACCATACAGATAGAGAATTTCACGCTGATTCCAAATCTGAAATCCGTTTTCCAATCCGATGCTTCGTTTTGAAGCTACAGCCCAAAACGTCCCAAATTCTAACTCTGTCGTTTTTCGCCAATGTCCCAAAATCTTAAATGGCGTCTCACATCTAAACGAAGACAGATATGAACAAGCCGATTCTTTCGGTGAATTTGTCTCACTCTTAGCTTTCAAACGAGCTATGGCACGACAAAATCCGTCCACTGGAAGCCAAAATCGAAGCGAACTGTCCAGAGGGGGGGGGACGTCAGCGAAAATTTTTCTCTCCGATGGCGTTCAAATTCACCATACCGATGCAGAATTTCACGCTGAATCCGAATCTGGCCTCCGTTTTCCCATCCGATGGTTCGTTTTGGCGCTACACACCAAAACGTCCCAAATTCTAACTCTGTCGTTTTTCGAAAAATGTTGAAAATTTTTTCTCTCCGATTGACTTGAAACTCACCATACAGATAGAGAATTTCACGCTGATTCCAAATCTGAAATCCGTTTTCCAATCCGATGCTTCGTTTTGAAGCTACAGCCCAAAACGTCCCAAATTCTAACTCTCGTTTTTCGCCAATGTCCCAAAATCTTAAATGGCGTCTCACATCTAAACGAAGACAGATATGAACAAGCCGATTCTTTCAGTGAATTTGTCTCACTCTTAGCTTTCAAACGAGCTATGGCACGACAAAATCCGTCCACTGGAAGCCAAAATCGAAGTGAGCTGTCCAGAGGGGGGGGACGTCAGCGAAAATTTTTCTCTCCGATTGCGTTCAAATTCACCATACCGATGCAGAATTTCACGCTGAATCCGAATCTGGCCTCCGTTTTCTCATCCGATGCTTCGTTTGGGCGCTACAGACCAAAACGTCCCAAATTTTAACTCTGTCGTTTTTTCGAAAAATGTTGAAAATTTTTTCTCTCCGATTGACTTGAAACTCACCATGCAGATAGAGAATTTCACGCTGATTCCAAATCTGAAATCCGTTTTCCAATCCGATGCTTCGTTTTGAAGCTACAGCCCAAAACGTCCCAAATTCTAACTCTGTCATTTTTCGCCAATGTCCCAAAATCTTAAATGGCGTCTCACATCTAAACGAAGACAGATATGAACAAGCCGATTCTTTCAGTGAATTTGTCTCACTCTTAGCTTTCAAACGAGCTATGGCACGACAAAATCCGTCCACTAGAAGCAAAATTGGAAGTTTGGCGGAGGGGGGGGACGTCAGCGAAAATTTTTCTCTCCGATTGCGTTCAAATTCACCATACCGATGCAGAATTTCACGCTGAATCCGAATCTGGCCTCCGTTTTCTCATCCGATGGTTCGTTTTGGCGCTACACACCAAAACGTCCCAAATTCTAACTCTGTCGTTTTTCGAAAAATGTTGAAAATTTTTTCTCTCCGATTGCCTTGAAACTCACCATACAGATAGAGAATTTCACGCTGATTCCAAATCTGAAATCCGTTTTCCAATCCGATGCTTCGTTTTGAAGCTACCGCCCAAAACGTCCCAAATTCTAACTCTGTCGTTTTTCGCCAATGTCCCAAAATCTTAAATGGCGTCTCACATCTAAACGAAGACAGATATGAACAAGCCGATTCTTTCAGTGAATTTGTCTCACTCTTAGCTTTGAAACGAGCTATGGCACGACAAAATCCGTCCACTGGAAGCCAAAATCGAAACACATTCATGGACTTAATCTGAAATATTTGCAAGACTATGGCTTTTCTTGTGAGACTGCTCTTCTTATTGACTTTAAACGATGGTTAGCTGCTTTCAATGTTATACGCATTTTTTGTAATAATCCTGGTAAGGAGAGGAAAGTATTTCCCAATCTAGTCATTAATGATATTTTGCTCCCACCTTGGGATAGTAGAGTGAATCAACACTATCATGAAGTCACGAAACGTTTTAAGGATTTGTGTGTTCCTATTTTATACAGAAATATGAGAACCGCTTTCATTGTCGAAGATGTATTTAACGCGACATGTTTCGCCTGCTCTGCTTCACGCGTTACACAGGAATGAAGGTACAAGATCTATGACTGGAGATGAAATCACATGAAGTCAAGCGGACACTGGAGATGACAATGACAACAATAAGCCGACAATTAATTATGCGTTCATGACACGAATTGAAAATCAATGGATAATGACACAGGTAAACGAGACAATACAAGGAAATTTCCAAATAATAATTAAAGTGAACTACCAAGGTAAGTATAAAGAAATGATATGTTCCTTCTGTACGCACAAATTAGGGCTAAACCTTCGAATAGCCAAAGCTTCCGTGAAGGACAAAGTAGTAGAATGTCTGTTTGAAAATAAAACTTTAAAAGAAGAACGAGCAGTGTCAGTATCACAGCTACAAGCTTGTAAATGCCGAGTAATAGCACTTGCCGGAGCGCGGACGGATCGAGGAGGTTTGCGGACGGAATTGTTCAACCACTTTGGCACGTGTTCTGAGATACGGTCCTCAAGTTTGCGGCCAGTTCTCCCAATATATCTGCTACTGCAGATACACGTGAATGAGTAAATAACATTGGATTTTTGGCGAACAGGCACAAAGTCTTTCGGGGACCGGATCGAGATGCGTTGAGTGCTGAATATCACGGTCGGCAAAGCAGCAAAATACAGGCGAAAGGCCTTCTTGATTGACGTCCGAAAAAAGGAAGCTGACTTCTCACCAATGTATGGGACTTTAATGTACACCTTCTTCTTTTCAGGGCCGAACTCTTGTGCTGACTCGACAGGAGATTGAGTCATATACCTCTCTATGAAAAACGAGGGATATCCATTATCCAGCAGCACGCACTTTATACTCTCCAGCTCAGCAGGAAGCGTCTCAGGCGAGCATATTCTGTGAGCTCTCATTGTGAGTGACTTCACCAAGTTGACCTTATAAGAGCGTGGGACAAAGCTGTAGAAGCTCGAATAGAGTCCAGTCCAGGTAGGTTTTCGATACACCGATGTCATTATCGTACCATCACTTCGTCGTCGACAATTGACATCCAGGAAATGCAAGTTGTTATCTGACTCAACTTCACAAGTGTATCGGATCGATGGATGAGCGTCGTTAAAGCACTTCAGCAAGTGTGGGATGGTGGAGTCGGAGTTGACGATGATAAAACAATCATCCACAAATCGACAGAAAAGTTTCGTGTCAGATTCGATGCGATGAGACAATTTCTTCTCCATATATCCGATAAAAATGTCTGCAAATACTGGTCCGAGAGCACTTCCCATAGCACAGCCATCCACTTGTGTGTAATAATCACCGTCAAACAGAAACTGAACATTCAGTGTACACAGCTCCAACAATGACCTCAAAGTGCTCACATTCACACCAAGGGCTCACAAGTCGGAGGATTCAATCGTTTCAATAATAATGTCGATAGTTTCTCTGACGGGCACATTCGTAAATAAAGACTCTATGTCAAATGATACCATTCGATGATTCTTGATATTAAGGTGTCTCACTTTCTCAACAAACTCAAATGAATCCTTCAGGCAATGAGCACCATAGAGTGTTCGTATTGGCAAAAGAAATTTCGCAAGCCAACGAGCCACTGCATGTGTAGGGGTACCACACATCGAAAGAATAGGTCGTATAGGACAGTTAGCTTTGTGGGTTTTGGGGAGGCCATACAAACGTGGAAGCAAATGTCCCGAAGATAAAAACTGGCTGCGCTGAAATGCTGATATCAGCCTGTCATTGACTAATTGATTAGTCAATTTTCGTAAACCAGCCTCCACATGCTTTGTTTGGTCAACTTGCTTCTGGTCACGTACAAACTTGGTAGAGTCCAACAAAACAGCATTCACCTTCGAAACATAGTCCCGACGATCCACCACGACCACTCCATTGCCTTTATCAGGACGTATGATGAGCAAGTCATTATTTCTCTTCATATTATTCAATGCGCGCATGTGAGAAGGCAATAAGCAACCTTTTCAACAGCAGCACGACGGTAGCAGTTAGACAAGTATACAAGCGAGTTTCTAAACGAAGAAACTTCTCCATCAATAGAAGGTTTCAAATCTGTCATTTGATGTACCACATTCTCCATTTCAGCTTCTAATGGAATACGTTGAACTTCTTTTGGAGGTATACACAAGTCCAAGCCCCAACGCAGAGCTTGCTTTTCTGTCACGGATAGTGCGTATGATGACATATTTATAATATGTTTATCCAAGTCAGTAGTCTTGTTAACTGGAGCATACGCCTTCAGAATACCGTAAAACTTCCGATTTTCTGCTGTTCTCAGCTTCTCCAAAACAGACGCAGTAAATTTGATGTAGCGACAGAACAGTAAAACGGACAGATAATCCATGCAAGGTCTCAAATCGGAGATTGAAAGAGTAAGCAGACGAATTCTTTCTCTCGCATCACTTTTCTCCATCAGAAGGAACCGTTCACACACTTCCTTTGTCGGCTGTAGACGATTGTACATCACTTTGTCTCGAAGATGTTTAGTGTAAACACCATCAGCAAGACAATTGTCAATGAAACTCTCCAAAATCTTAGCTTTCTGCAACTTGCATCTCAGAGTCAGCAGCTTATCCAGCTGCTTTGGAAGATCACAAACGGGATATCGGTGTTTTAAATCGGAGAAAATGTTTGATCCCTTGCAAATTTTATACAGAAATATGAGAACCGCTTTCATTGTCGAAGATGTATTTAACGCGACATGTTTCGCCTGCTCTGCTTCACGCGTTACACAGGAATGAAGGTACAAGATCTATGACTGGAGATGAAATCACATGAAGTCAAGCGGACACTGGAGATGACAATGACAACAATAAGCCGACAATTAATTATGCGTTCATGACACGAATTGAAAATCAATGGATAATGACACAGGTAAACGAGACAATACAAGGAAATTTCCAAATAATAATTAAAGTGAACTACCAAGGTAAGTATAAAGAAATGATATGTTCCTTCTGTACGCACAAATTAGGGCTAAACCTTCGAATAGCCAAAGCTTCCGTGAAGGACAAACCTGAAACCTTTGAAACCTTCTATTGATGGAGAAGTTTCTTCGTTTAGAAACTCGCTTGTATACTTGTCTAACTGCTACCGTCGTGCTGCTGTTGAAAAAGGTTGCTTATTGCCTTCTCACATGCGCGCATTGAATAATATGAAGAGAAATAATGACTTGCTCATCATACGTCCTGATAAAGGCAATGGAGTGGTCGTGGTGGATCGTCGGGACTATGTTTCGAAGGTGAATGCTGTTTTGTTGGACTCTACCAAGTTTGTACGTGACCAGAAGCAAGTTGACCAAACAAAGCATGTGGAGGCTGGTTTACGAAAATTGACTAATCAATTAGTCAATGACAGGCTGATATCAGCATTTCAGCGCAGCCAGTTTTTATCTTCGGGACATTTGCTTCCACGTTTGTATGGCCTCCCCAAAACCCACAAAGCTAACTGTCCTATACGACCTATTCTTTCGATGTGTGGTACCCCTACACATGCAGTGGCTCGTTGGCTTGCGAAATTTCTTTTGCCAATACGAACACTCTATGGTGCTCATTGCCTGAAGGATTCATTTGAGTTTGTTGAGAAAGTGAGACACCTTAATATCAAGAATCATCGAATGGTATCATTTGACATAGAGTCTTTATTTACGAATGTGCCCGTCAGAGAAACTATCGACATTATTATTGAAACGATTGAATCCTCCGACTTGTGAGCCCTTGGTGTGAATGTGAGCACTTTGAGGTCATTGTTGGAGCTGTGTACACTGAATGTTCAGTTTCTGTTTGACGGTGATTATTACACACAAGTGGATGGCTGTGCTATGGGAAGTGCTCTCGGACCAGTATTTGCAGACATTTTTATCGGATATATGGAGAAGAAATTGTCTCATCGCATCGAATCTGACACGAAACTTTTCTGTCGATTTGTGGATGATTGTTTTATCATCGTCAACTCCGACTCCACCATCCCACACTTGCTGAAGTGCTTTAACGACGCTCATCCATCGATCCGATACACTTGTGAAGTTGAGTCAGATAACAACTTGCATTTCCTGGATGTCAATTGTTGACGACGAAGTGATGGTACGATAATGACATCGGTGTATCGAAAACCTACCTGGACTGGACTCTATTCGAGCTTCTACAGCTTTGTCCCACGCTCTTATAAGGTCAACTTGGTGAAGTCACTCACAATGAGAGCTCACAGAATATGCTCGCCTGAGACGCTTCCTGCTGAGCTGGAGAGTATAAAGTGCGTGCTGCTGGATAATGGATATCCCTCGTTTTTCATAGAGAGGTATATGACTCAATCTCCTGTCGAGTCAGCACAAGAGTTCGGCCCTGAAAAGAAGAAGGTGTACATTAAAGTCCCATACATTGGTGAGAAGTCAGCTTCCTTTTTTCGGACGTCAATCAAGAAGGCCTTTCGCCTGTATTTTGCTGCTTTGCCGACCGTGATATTCAGCACTCAACGCATCTCGATCCGGTCCCCGAAAGACTTTGTGCCTGTTCGCCAAAAATCCAATGTTATTTACTCATTCACGTGTATCTGCAGTAGCAGATATATTGGGAGAACTGGCCGCAAACTTGAGGACCGTATCTCAGAACACGTGCCAAAGTGGTTGAACAATTCCGTCCGCAAACCTCCTCGATCCGTCCGCGCTCCGGCAAGTGCTATTACTCGGCATTTACAAGCTTGTAGCTGTGATACTGACACTGCTCGTTCTTCTTTTAAAGTTTTATTTTCAAACAGACATTCTACTACTTTGTCCTTCACGGAAGCTTTGGCTATTCGAAGGTTTAGCCCTAATTTGTGCGTACAGAAGGAACATATCATTTCTTTATACTTACCTTGGTAGTTCACTTTAATTATTATTTGGAAATTTCCTTGTATTGTCTCGTTTACCTGTGTCATTATCCATTGATTTTCAATTCGTGTCATGAACGCATAATTAATTGTCGGCTTATTGTTGTCATTGTCATCTCCAGTGTCCGCTTGACTTCATGTGATTTCATCTCCAGTCATAGATCTTGTACCTTCATTCCTGTGTAACGCGTGAAGCAGAGCAGGCGAAACATGTCGCGTTAAATACATCTTCGACAATGAAAGCGGTTCTCATATTTCTGTATAAAATTTGCAAGGGATCAAACATGTTCCTATTTTGTCTGTTCGTTGTAGTAGCTACGTTCATAACCAATGCTTCTTTCCTCCTTACCTCAACACTGCCAAAGTCCTATATGGTTATCATTGCTCGCTATATGACAGTTACCAGCTGTATCTATTTTATCTGTTTCAAACCATTGATTTGTAATGCATGCTTGTTACAGTTATTCAATAAATGTTATTATGCGAAGAGTTGTTGTTATCATGCAACGGATGGGTTAGATGAAGGGTGATCATATCTTTTTCAAATGACTGTGAAACATTGATTTCCATGATGAAGATTTAAACAGTTAGATTTGATGACGAATAAGATTTACTAGTTTGCAAGTTAGACTAAGCGTTCTATTATTTGTAAATAAAAGATATAGTTTCAACAGTTTACAGATTAAAAATAAAGTTTCAATAGTGTATGTGTTAGAAATAAAGTTTAAGCTGTTTCTATGTTAGAAATAAAATAAAGTTTCAAGAGTTTACAAGTTAAAAATAAAGTTTCAACAGTGTGTACGTTAGAAATAAAGTTACATCTGTTTGTAAAAATAAGATTGCGGGATTTAATGGTTTGTAAGTTAGACTAAGCGTTCCACTATTTGTAAATGAAAGATATAGTTTCAACAGTTTGTAGATTAAAAATAAAGTTTCAACAGTGTGCACGTTAAAAATAAAGTTTCAATAGTGTGTATGTTAAGAATAAAGTTCTATCTGTTTATATGTTAGAAATAAAAATGAAGGTTCACCAGTTTACAAGTTAAGAATAAAGTTTTATCTGCTTGTATGCCAGAAATGAAATAAAGTTTCACCAGTTTAAAAGTTAAAAATAAAGTTTCAATAGTGTGTATGTTAGAAACAAAGTTTCAACCGCTTACAAGTTAAAATTAAAGTTTCAATAGTTTACAAGTTAAGAATAAAGTTTCAATAGTGTGTATGTTACGAATAAAGTTCTATCTGTTTATATGTTAGAAATAGAATGAAGTTTCACCAGTTTACAAGTTAAGAATAAAGTTCTATCTGTTTGTATGTTAGAAATAAAACAAAGTTTCAACCGTTTACAAGTTAAAAATAAAGTTTCAATAGTTTTCAAGTTAAGAATAAAGTTTCAATAGTGTGTATGTTACGAATAAAGTTCTATCTGTTTGTATGTTAGAAATAAAACAAAGTTTCAACCGTTTACAAGTTAAAAATAAAGTTTCAATAGTTTACAAGTTAAGAATTAAGTTTCAATAGTGTGTATGTTAAGAATAAAGTTCTATCTGTTTATATGTTAGAAATAGAATGAAGTTTCACCAGTTTACAAGTTAAGAATAAAGTTCTATCTGTTTGTATGTTAGAAATAAAATGAAGTTTCATCAGTTTACAAGTTAAGAATAAAGTTTTATCTGTTTGTATGTTAGAAATAGAATAAAGTTTCAACCGTTAGCAAGTTAAAAATAAAGTTTCAATAGTTTGCAAGTTAAAACTAATGTTTCAATAGTGCGTATGTTAAGAATAAAGTTTTATCTGTTTGTATGTTAGAAATAAAATGAAGTTTCATCAGTTTACAAGTTAAGAATAAAGTTTTATCTGTTTGCATGTTAGAAATAGAATAAAGTTTCAACCGTAACAAGTTAAAAATAAAGTTTCAATAGTTTGCAAGTTAAAACTAATGTTTCAATAGTGCGTATGTTAAGAATAAAGTTTTATCTGTTTGTATGTTAGAAATAAAATGAAGCTTCACCAGTTTACAAGTTAAGAATAAGTTTTATCAGCTTGTATGTTAGAAATAGAATGAAGTTTCAACAGTTTACAAATTAAAAATAAAGTTTCAATAGTGTGTACGTTAGAAATAAAGTTTCAACCGTTTACAAGTTAAAAATAAAGTTTCAACAGTGTGTACGTTCGAAATAAAGTTTTATCTGTTTATATGTTAGAAACAAAACAAAGTTTCAACAGTTTACAAGCTGAAAAATAAAGTTTCAACAGTGTGTACGTTAGGAATAAAGTTTTATCTGTTTGTAAGTTAGAAATAAAGTTTTAACTGCTTGTATATTAGAAATAGAGGTATAACAGTTTACATGCTAGAAAGAAAGGTATAACTGTTTGTAAGACAAGATCGTAGGATTTACTAGTTTGCAAGTTAGACTCAGCGTTCTACTAGTTGTAAATGAAAAAATATCGTTTCAGCAGTTTACAGATTAAAATAAAGTTTCAATAGTGTGTATGATGGAAATAAAGTTTAAGTGCTTTGTGCGTTAGAAATAAAGTTTCAGCCGTTTACAAGTTAAAAATAAAGTTTCAACAGTGTGTACGTTAGAAATAAAGTTTTAGCTGTTTATATGTTAGAAACAAAATAAAGTTTCAACAGTTTACAAGTTGAAAAATAAAGTTTCAACAGTGTGTACGTTAGAAATGAATGAAAGTAGGAACTTCATCGTATGAGTATTCAAAGCATGTTTTGTAAATCAAATGTGTGTAGTACTGACATGATAGAATCGCGTTAGAAATAAAGTTTCAGCCGTTTACAAGTTAAAAATAGAGTTTCAACAGTGTGTACATTAGAAATAAACTTTAAGCTGTTTATATGTTAGAAACAAAATAAAGTTTCAACAGTTTACAGGTTGAAAAATAAAGTTTCAACAGTGTGTGCGTTAGAAATAAATGAAAGTAAGAACTTCATCGTATGAGTATTCAAAGCATGTTTTGTAAATCAAATGTGTGTAGTACTGACATGATAGAATCAATGAACTTGACAAACGCGTTGTCTCCGATTGACTTCAAAATTTCCGATTGCCTTGAAACTCACCATACAGATAGAGAATTTCACGCTGATTCCAAATCTGAAATCCGTTTTCCAATCCGATGCTTCGTTTTGAAGCTACAGCCCAAAACGTCCCAAATTCTAACTCTGTCGTTTTTCGCCAATGTCCCAAAATCTTAAATGGCGTCTCACATCTAAACGAAGACAGATATGAACAAGCCGATTCTTTCAGTGAATTTGTCTCACTCTTAGCTTTCAAACGAGCTATGGCACGACAAAATCCGTCCACTGGAAGCCAAAATCGAAGCGAGCTGTCCAGAGGGGGGGGGACGTCAGCGAAAATTTTTCTCTCCGATGGCGTTCAAATTCACCATACCGATGCAGAATTTCACGCTGAATCCGAATCTGGCCTCCGTTTTCCCATCCGATGGTTCGTTTTGGCGCTACACACCAAAACGTCCCAAATTCTAACTCTGTCGTTTTTCGAAAAATGTTGAAAATTTTTTCTCTCCGATTGCCTTGAAACTCACCATACAGATAGAGAATTTCACGCTGATTCCAAATCTGAAATCCGTTTTCCAATCCGATGCTTCGTTTTGAAGCTACAGCCCAAAACGTCCCAAATTCTAACTCTGTCGTTTTTCGCCAATGTCCCAAAATCTTAAATGGCGTCTCACATCTAAACGAAGACAGATATGAACAAGCCGATTCTTTCAGTGAATTTGTCTCACTCTTAGCTTTCAAACGAGCTATGGCACGACAAAATCCGTCCACTAGAAGCAAAATTGGAAGTTTGGCGGAGGGGGGGGGGACGTCAGCGAAAATTTTTCTCTCCGATTGCGTTCAAATTCACCATACCGATGCAGAATTTCACGCTGAATCCGAATCTGGCCTCCGTTTTCTCATCCGATGGTTCGTTTTGGCGCTACACACCAAAACGTCCCAAATTCTAACTCTGTCGTTTTTCGAAAAATGTTGAAAATTTTTTCTCGCCGATTGCCTTGAAACTCACCATACAGATAGAGAATTTCACGCTGATTCCAAATCTGAAATCCGTTTTCCAATCCGATGCTTCGTTTTGAAGCTACAGCCCAAAACGTCCCAAATTCTAACTCTGTCGTTTTTCGCCAATGTCCCAAAATCTTAAATGGCGTCTCACATCTAAACGAAGACAGATATGAACAAGCCGATTCTTTCAGTGAATTTGTGTCACTCTTAGCTTTCAAACGAGCTATGGCACGACAAAATCCGTCCACTGGAAGCCAAAATCGAAGCGAGCTGTCCAGAGGGGGGGACGTCAGCGAAAATTTTTTCTCTCCGATGGCGTTCAAATTCACCATACCGATGCAGAATTTCACGCTGAATCCGAATGTGGCCTCCGTTTTCTCATCCGGGCACTCCTTCCACTCGAAACAGCCCATTTTACAACCCAACATTCAGCAGATTGCACGAAAAACATCACACACTATAGCCTTAAGACAAATCCTGGCGGTCGCCCAAGTCCACCAGGACACTCTGCCGTTCCAGAGGGGGTGGGGGGGAGTCAGCGAACATTTTGTGAACGGGAACCAACCTGGCCGGCACACCACGACAGACCTCTGTCGTTCCAGAGGGGGGGGCGCGCCGGTCGTAAGTTCGCCGTTTTCTTACTACTGTCGAGCATGCAATAAGTTTGGTCATAAGGCATTCCGTTGTCGCAGTGTAGGGAATGGAACCGCGTCAAAGAGGTGCTATAAATGCTCTAAGGTGGGTCACTTTGCGAAGAATTGCCCAGTCAAGGTTTAGGGGAAGGCGGCAGCCGGACGGGGACTGCACCGTAACAGAACAAAAGAAAATCACGCAATGCGGGTCAGTTCGTCAATGGGAGATGACATGCGAGTGAGCAGTCCGACCGTTGATAAGACTGAGGAAAACAATGCACCTGAGGTATCCTGGCTTGAGGAGTTTATTGAAGGCGACAAATTGATGTTGGCTGGGGGCAAATCAGTTAAAATCGGGAGTGGAGGGGCTGAACTAACTGAGAAAGATGACGAAATGCCGGTTGCAGAAGGATTTGTGGGAACAGAAAAGGTTCAAGTTCTGATAGACTCTGGTTGCAATTATGTAGTTACGAAGAAAAAGTTTGTGAAACCTGAGCAATACACTGGTGAGAAATGTTACATGGCAAGGGTCGATAACACAGTTACAGAAGGAGAGATTGCGATAATCCAGTTTGATACACCATTTTTTGTGGGCGAGGTAAGAGCAATATGTTTCCCTGATGCTCTTTACGACTTATGTATAGGAAATATTCCTGGAGCTAGAAGGCCTTATCAGGAAGACAGTAATGCTTGCAAGGTCGGCGGAGTGGCTACACGGTTAATGAGGAAGAGAGCAGATGTTCCCTTGAAACCGCCAAAATTCGAAGACCAGTTGAGGGTAGACCGTGAGTAGTATATAGTGTGACATCCGGCGCGGCGCTTCGCTTGCACCGGATGTCACACTTTTGCGGTTTTTTTTCAAAATTTACGTAGTCTATAAATTTCAAAAATTTAGGTAGACTCCAAATTTCACGTGGGCGAAAATTTAGGTAGTGACAAATTTTCAAAAAATCAAAATTTCAAAAATTTGTCTCAAAATTTCGAAAATTTAGGTACTCTAAGAATTTCACGTAGACTCAATATACCAGAAGATTGTATTCAAAATATTTCGTTAAAAATGGATGAAACAAAAGTGGAGGAAACCTCAACGGAGGCGTCGACGACGGCAACGGCGACGACGAAAATGGAAGAAACCTCAAAAATATATCCTTCGTTATCATATGAAATGAACAAAGAAAAACAAAAAGATAGAGTTACGTATATGAAGGATAAAAAATCTCAATTATTATTAAGATTAGAACATTATAAAAAATTAAGAAAGAGATGGTCTAATGTTAAGAATGTAACACAAGGAATTGGCATATTCTTAACAATAAGTTTAGGTGCTTTAACAATTGTTATATCTTCAGGTGTTTTAGTAATTCCAGTAGTTGCTACTGCTTTAACAGGTACGGGTGTTTTTACAACTTCACTTATTACAATGTTAGACAAATCTTTAATTACTAAGAAACGAAAATCATTAAAACTAAACATTTGCATATTAAAGAAGTCTATGACAAATTACATTACTACTTTCAAAGAGTATGTGATGATAATGTTATTACGTTAGATGAAATTGAAAAATTTGATCAAATAGCTAATGAAGCTAATAAAATATCATTTCATTTAAAGTCCGAAAAAGTTGATGATAAAAATTCTAGTGATGGTAAAACTTTTAGTGATGGTAAAATTTCTACTGAAGAAAATGATAAAATTTTATAGAAGAACTAAAAACTTTATTTAACAAAACTTTATTAAACAAAACTTAAAACGAAAAGATGTCAGACAACAAAGCAATAAAAAAATAATTTGTTCAGTAAAATGTTTTTGTTGTACTACCACATTATGTTACCACAAAATTCAAATATTATATTCTAAAAATGGATAAAATTAAAGCTGATAATTTTAAATAAAACAATTAGAAGAGTTAAAAAAACAAAAAAATATTATGAAAGAAAATCATCTTCAACATAGAATGATAAAAGCTGGTATTCAATCTGATATGTTTGAAAAAATGCAGCAAACCGAACAAGTAAAAACTGATTTTGAATAAACTATGAAACCATTTAAAACTCTTGAAAAAGAACTTACAAATAATGATAAACAAATTAATATAACTGATCCAGAACACAAAACTATATTAGATGACTATGGATTACTAGAATCAAACATTAATAAGAAATTACCAAAATCTATGCAATTTGAACATTCTATTTCATTTATAGATGGAAAAACAATACCTAGATTTTATCTTGGACAAAAAGAAATATTTCCACAACCTTTTCGAGGTTTAATTTTTTCACCAGAAAAATCTCCTTTTAGTTTAGATAGAAATTTTGTTGATCTTTTAGGAGGAGCAGATTTAAATAATTATGCTGTATATGATCTCATAAAATATAAAGCTATGTTAGATAGAGTTGGTGCAGCAAAATCTCTTAGACGTTATAAACAATTAGAAAATTTATTATCAACGGGAGTAAAAGTAGGAAAAGGTTTTAAAACAGAAACAACTGTATTTTTACCAGATGATCCACAAGAATTACTAAATAGATTAAATATTTTAATATCTGCAATAAAAGAAGGACATAATTCTAGTTTCAATGAAATTCATGCTATATTGAAAAGACTGTTAGAAAAGAATATTCTAAATGAAGAGGATTATAAAAATATAGCTGAAATATGTTGTTGTTTTTAATTTTTTTATAAAAAAATATCTATTCAAAATTTTAACTAAAAAATGTGTTCGGCAGATTTAGACAAAATTAATTATCATTTAGAAAATCAAACAGAGATTTTGGGTTCATCAAAATTTAGTACGATGTTAAAAATTATAACAACTACTTCATCACACACTTGTAATTTAGAACCCATTCTACATTTGGAACAAAATAAAAATTATCAAATTGCATTGACTAGTTTCTCCACATTTAGGACTATTCAAAACGTTATCAAAGATGTGAATGACCGATTTAGATATTCTACTGATAAAGGTAAAACATGAAAAATACTAACTTTTCTTCCTGGTTCTTACGAAGTTGAATCAATATCAAATGAAATTAAGAGACATTTAGGTATACCATTTAAAGATAAGAAACAATTACATTTTGCAGTTGAACCGGCAGTTGATAAATTTTCTCTTACTTTAGACGAAAATCATCAAGTTGATTTTAATCATGATAGATCATTGTCAAAGCTATTAGGATTTAATAAACAAACCTATAGTCAAGGTTATCATTTAGGTGAGAAGATTCCAAAAATAACTGAAATAAATTCAATTGTTGTACATTGTGACATTATTGAAGGAGGATATATAAATGGTAAATTGTCAAATTTAATATTCAGTTTTCCAGCTTTTACCGTACCCATTGGTTATAGATTAAATGTAATTCCACAAACATTAATATATTTTCCTATTACAAGAAAAACTATTAACAACATTAACATTAGAATCACTGATGAGAAAGGACAAGAAATAAATTTTGGAGGTGAAGAGATTATGATAGATCTTTTGGTTAGAGAAGTTTAATTTTCTTCTTCTTAAAAATAAAATTTTTTTTATTCAAAAGTGAGTGAAGTGCCCCCATTAAATAAAAAAAACTTAAATTTAATCATCATCCAAATTTATCTAATAAAGTTTTGTCAGTTATTTGTGGAAGATCAGGTTGTGGAAAAACGTATCTATTATTTAAAATTTTAACGACTCCAAAATTTTTGGATTATAACGATCTTATGATTTATACAACAACATCAGAACAACCCGTCTATCAATTTTTAAAATATGGATTTGAAAATAATCTTAAAAAAACAGCAATTGCTTCATTATTCAAAGAATATGAAAAATCTGAAGATGAAGAAGAAATAAGTTCGTGGTGTGAAGAAGCAGCAAAAAATAATCAGTTAGTAGAATCTAATAAAAATAAGCATATAAAGATACAATTAATAGATGATAGTGGTAATATGCAAGATCCTAGTAAACTAGATAAAACAATGAAACATTGTGTAATTTTTGATGATTGTGTTAATGATAGAAATCAGTCAGTTCAGAGAAATTATTTCACAAGAGGTAGACATAATAACTGTAGTGTTTTTTATTTAACACAAAGTATGTATTCATTAGACGGAAGTGTTATTAGAAATAATGCAAATATATTTATACTATTTGAAATAAATGCAAGAAACTTAAGTGATTTGTTAAGAGATTTATGTGTAAGAAATAAAGATGAATTTAAACAATCGTGTAACAATGCTTGGTCAAAAGATTATGGCTTCATTACAATTAATATTGATAAAAAAATTCATGATGGAGTTATCGAACAATTGTTCTCTTACTAAGCTTCGCCCCGACTGAAAGTCGATAGAAAATATTTTCGCGGAGTGATCGAATAATTTTTTCTTAAATTTTTTTTGTTAATAAAAATTAAAAAAAATATGTTGAATGCTTACAAGATAGAACATGTACCAGTTTTAAAAGATTATCGACATCCTACAAATCCTGTAAATTCGAAGAAAGAATTTAGATTTTATTATCATCATAAATACGTAGCGCTCGTTACAGATTATAAAGCAAAACATGGTATTAAACCGTGTGTTAAAACAAAAGACTTTCCACTTTGTTTGAGAAGTTTCCGAGTATTTTTCGCATACAATAATTTATGGTGGTTGGTTAAGAAAGAAAATTTAATTATAGCATGAATTAGAAACATTACATCAATTACATATTCCTGTGTATATGTAAAAATACATCTTTTCTTTTAAAAAATATGAATCGTGAAATGTCTCTCGGACAAACGTCTAGGATTGATGAATTAATCAAGAAACCAATTGCTGAGTTTGATGCACAAATTAAACGTAGTAAACGTATTAAAAAACAGAAACGTACTAGGCGTAGTATTAGACGTAATATAAAAAAACAGAAAAGTGGAACAAAAGAAATATTAGAAACTCCTATTACTGATATATTTTTTGATGATAGAATTTAGGATGAACTTGGTGATGATTTATGTAATGTATTTAATCCAAATGAAATTAAATATGAAAATGTATCTTTTATTAATGTAGTAAATGATATGCGGAAGCTTTTAGCAAATGGTAAAATTATTAATTTACTTGGAAAAGTTGTTAAAGTTGTTTGTCTCGTTTGGCCTGCATGGACAGGTCCTTTCCTGGTTCGCATCATTTATTACGGATCGATCCTATTCTGTAGTGTGTGACACCTCCACTTCATCTCCAGTTTCGTCGTCTCATGGGGTCCCTCAAGGCTCCGTGCTTGGCCCTATCTTGTTTCTCCTGTACACGTCTGACCTTCCCAATATTATCACATCTCATGGTCTTTCCTACCATATGTATGCTGATGATATCCAAATCTACGGCTCCTGTCATCCATCCCAGATGCATGTCCTCTCCAACAAGATGTCCAACTGCTTATCTGCTGTTCACGACTGGCTAGCGAGCAATCGTCTCTTGCTTAACGCCAGTAAGACTGAAATCATGTGGCTCACCTCTAAAAGACGCCGCAATCTTGTTCCACAGTCTCCTATTATTATCGGACAACAAGACTCCATCACTCCGACTAACAAAATCCGCAATCTCGGGGTCATTCTTGATCCCTGTCTGTCCATGCAACACCACATTTCTAGCACGGTCTCCAAATGTTTTGGTGCACTTCGCCAGCTTCGCTCACTCCGTCGCTTCCTTCCTCTACCGGTTTTAAACACTCTCATGGTTTCCCTCGTTCACTCCCGGCTCGATTTTTGCTCCAGTCTACTTTATGGCCTACCAGACAATTCCCTCTGCAAGCTTCAATCAATTCTTAATGCAGGTGCGCGAATTCTGTTCAATACCAGCTCCCGCGACCACGTGACCCCTCTACTACGATCCCTTCAGTGGTTACCGATTCGCTATAGGATTACCTATCGCCTGGCAGTTTTCGCCTTCAAATGCATTCGCGGTTCAGCTCCTTCCTACATGTGCTCCATGCTTCAATCTGTGTCCTGCAATCCCACACGCTGTAATCTCCGATCCGCTTCCAATGATGACCTGTTGATCCCCTCCTCCCGCCTGAGGACCGTCGGAGCTCGTGCCTTTCCGATTGCGGCTGCTCGTATCTGGAATAACCTGCCGACAAGCCTTAAGACAACTTCATCCATTTCATTCTTCAAGAGACACCTGAAGGTTGAACTCCTGCGCATTGCCTACTTATCTTGAGCTTTGCTCCTTCTTCTGCTTCCCTTGTCCTGTTGACCCTTAATCTTTGACTTTTGATGACTGTTTCACTGTAGAAAGTGCCCTTGAAGTCTTCGGACATAAATGTCACTTGAATCTGTTCGTATAATAAATAAATAAATAAAGATCAGGAAAATATAATTCAAAATTTTTACGTAACCTTCTATAGTAAAAATTCATTTGAAACATGGTTTTCTAATCTGGAAGAGAAATCCGATGCTAACGAATGGATTTTTACAGGTAATATTAAATATGAAGATTTTGGAATGAAGCTAGTACAAAGATCACATAGAGGTGCAGGGATTAATATGAAATATAGAATCAAAGAATATTTCGGTGAATATTGTTATATTCCTTCTGAAGATTTTTGTTTTATTAAATGTTATAATGTTCTACGAGGTTTTGATGAAGAACAAGGAGAAATGATGAAAGAAATGTTTAATAATTTTTTATATAAAGAGAAAGCCACATCTAGAACAGGAGTAATGTCAAACTGCAAATTTTCTCAATTCAATAAATATTTTGGAGAATGTGTTCAATATTATAGTCCTGCCAATCGTCATTTAAATCCTAGAGGAATTGAAACGTTTCATAATAATGTTTATTACAATTATTTTCACGAAGCTTCAACAATTGGACACTATTGTTTAATTAATAAATCTCATAAATTAAAAGCTATTAGAGAAATTGAAAATAATTTCAAACCCATATATAAAACAGTTACTGATGAAAATCTAACAACGCGTCCATATGAAATCATAAAGAAAAAAAATTGACTATAGTTCAACATATATTTGGGATCTCGAAACTTTTCCTGATCCTAACTGTTCAACAGCTCATCCTATTCCTTATGCTGTAGGAGCTATTAATTTTAATAAATTTATATGTTGCTTACCGAAACAAAGATTGAAAGAATTAGAAACACGTTTGTTAAGTGATATGATTAAAATTAAACGATCAAAAGATGAAGATGAAATTAAAAAACTTAAAAAACAGATTAATGAGTATAATAATTTAACTGAATTAGAATTTAATAAACTTCAAAATTGTGTGAAAATATTTACGAGAACTGAGGATGATGAATGTCCGATCGGGGAAACCCAGAGGACGTATGTCCGATCCATCAATTTTTTAAAACTCTTGGAAAATCTAATTATTCGAGAGTAACTTTAATAGCTCACAATTCATCAGGTTTTGATTCCTATTTTCCGATAAAAGCTAATTTTAAATGATCTAAACCGCCTCTTAAAACTTCAAGAGGAATATTGACTGCTTCATTACAAAATCCTTATACAACTGAATGTGCTAGTAGATATATTCAAAAATCTTTTAGATTTAAAAACAATATGAAAAAAGATTCACCTTCAGGTAAATTAGCACTTCAAACTATTATAATGAAATGTAGTTATCAACATGTAAAAACAAGTCTTTCTAAATGGTGTGAGAATTTTAAAATTCCTACGAATGTGTGTAAATTAAATTATGAAATTGGAGACATAACACATGAAAATTATAAAGAAAAAGAAAATGAATGGAGACCATATTTAGTTAACGATATTTTTTTTTTAACTTTTTGTATCTACAAATATAATAATGTTATGCGAGATTTAGTTGGTGAAGATATAACTACTAATTTAACATCCTCTGCTTTAACATTAAATGGTTGGATGAAAAGCGTACAAAATGACAATATAAATATTAATTCTCATATAGATTTATGGGCTAGAAATTATATTAGAAAATCTGTTAAAGGTGGAAGAGTTTCAGCAAATATAAGAAAATACATATCGCCATTTTGTAGCATCTTGTTACCAATATTAAAACAGTATTTACCTGGTCGCTACGCTGGGGGGGGGCTTTGTCCCCTGGAAGTAATTTTATAGATTTAATGAAACAGTATCGAGATTTAGGAGATAAAACTGAAATTTGTAAGAAAATTTCAAATCAACTACTTGAACAAAAAAATGAATTTCTAATGGCTTTTGATGCAACATCTTTATATCCATCAGCTATGTATGATGAAAATTCAGAATACCCTAAAGCCGAATCCGCTAGAAAATTTAGACAAGAAGAAGAAAGAGAAATAGTATATAAATTTAATACTCAAACGTTTAGACCTAAAACTGGAATATTTACAGTTGTGTTTCAATATCCCAATGATGTGTTTTTTCAACCAGTTCCTATAAAAGATAAAGTTAAAAATCAAAATAATAATTCTCATGTAAAAGTGATCAGGTTTAGAAATGGTATATGTTATGATGTATTAACTTCTGTAGACATACAAGAAATTGTTAGATGTGGTGGAAAAATCTTACATATTACTGATGGTATAATTTATGAAAAAAATTATCAAGTTTCACCATTTCGAAATTATATTGAAAAACTTTTTAATTTGAGAAAAAGATATAAAACAGAAGGAAATACTGTAGGCGATGAGTTAATTAAATTATTGATGAATTCACTATATGGCAAAACTGTGCAAAAAGATATAACCACTAAATATCATTTATGGAATGAGAATACATTGGGAAAAAATTTCACTCAAGAAGTAAAAGATTATGAAAAATTAAATGATGAACAATATTTAGCGAAAGTAGAAATGGAAGATGATGAATTTCTTAAAACTAATATTGTAAAAGATGGGAAGACGTCATTCATGCCATCACACTTAGGTTCTTTTATTCTTTCTCACTCTAGAAGAATCATGAATAACTTTATTTTAGAAATTAATGGTTTCAACGAAAAATACATTCATTATACAGATTCAGTAACAGCTGACACGATTGTAATATTGAGAAAGAATAATTTATTATTTATTTCTAGAATAGATAGTATTGTAAACAACTATAAAATTAATCCATTTGAAATTAATAGTGATATGAAAGAAATTTCATTTGTTGATAATTTAGAAATTTATACTCATAATGGATGGAGTAAAGTAAAAAAAGTATTGGACATTACACAAATGAAAGTATTTATCGAATAAGAACAAAAATGGGAATTGTAGATGTTACTGAAGATCATTAATTGTTAGATGAAATAGGTAATGAAATAAAGCCAAAAGAATTAAATATAGGAACAAATTTACTACATAATAAATTATTTTTACACGACAATACAATCACATTGAAACAAATTGTAAGTGATATTTATGTTAATGATCCACCTAATTTAAGATGTAAGCAAGCATTTATAGAAGGGTTCTTTTTAGGAGATGGCTCTGCTGGAATCTATAATTATGAATCAGGAGTCAGATATTGTTGTACTTTAAATAACCAAGATCTTAATCTCTCAATTAAATTAAAAACATGTATTAATGAAGTCTATAACAATGATTGTAAAATATATAATACAGTGAGATCATCTAGTGTATACAAACTTAATTTTCAAAATCTAAAACAATATGCTATATACTTTACTGAAAATTATTATAATCAGTTTAGAGAAAAACGTGTTCCTTGGTATGTTCTAAATGGTGAATATAATATTAGATATTGGTTCTTTGTTGGATTTTATGCAGCAGATGGGGACAAGAAATCTTTTTTTACAAGGAAATATGCAACTATTCGTTTTACACAGAAAAATAAAGAAACCTTTAGTGGTTTATACAATTTGGCATCATCTCTAGGTATTAATTTGGTAGTAAGCGAAAGAAAAGATAAACCATTATGCTTTAGTGCGTGTCAAGTTAAAAATAAAATTACCAAAGATGTCACCACTGTAAGATACTTAAATAATAAACCACAATATGTTTATGATATTGAAACAGAAGATGGCACATTTAATTGTGGTTTTCCATTAATTGTAAAAAACACTGATACAATATACATTTCTAATGAACTCTTCAATAAATTAGATGCTGCTGGATATGTTGG
Organism: Prostheceraeus crozeri; assembly: GCA_907163375.1. Lineage (NCBI taxonomy): Eukaryota > Metazoa > Platyhelminthes > Polycladida > Euryleptidae > Prostheceraeus > Prostheceraeus crozeri. The sequence continues at coordinate 97,627 of CAJQUW010006296.1, read as the reverse complement.
GGGAGAATTGTGTCAAGGAAAAAATGATTATGGAAATGGTGGAATTATTTTTGCAATGTTTATTGCCCCTAAAATTAAATATTGTATTACTGTAGATGAACAAGGGAGACTTAGTGAAAAGAAAACATTCAAAGGATATTCACAAGATAAAGTAAAAGTAGAAGATTTTCTAAAATTATATTCGGGTAAAACATTATCGACTACAGTTAATAAACCATGGAAAAGATCTTTAGAAACTGGAATTAGTATTCCTGATAAAAATAATAATACTGAAGAAAAAAAATTTTCTGGTCAAATAAATATTCTTAAACGTCAAGCACCTGATGAAAATGAAATTATGTTACCTTATAACGGAGAAGATATTCAAGCTGAAATATTTCAAACAATCGTCAGTGAGAGTAATTTAAGTGATGATGATGACACGTGGGAATAATAATTTTTTTATTACATCTAAAAATTTTATTACATCTAAAATTTATGTCTAGAAAATTAATATCTAAAAATATAATTAATTAATTATAGCACTCACACCGTTAATTATTGGTTTTTATCTTCAATTGTTTGTTTTTGCGTCAGCTAATGTAGATTTGGCATCAGATATTATTGGTGTTGTTTTTTTTTCAAGGCATTTCTTTCATCATCAATTCCAGATTTTAAACATTTTAATGTATCATTATTTGTTAATCTGTTAGGTATTGCTATACCAAATGTTGTAATTGTTGAATATTTGACATAGATTGAATTTCTTGAACAGGTTGCATATTTTGAATAGGTTGCATATTTTGTTGAGATTGTTCTATAAGTTGGCGGCCCTGTTGTATCGACGTTGTTCGATGATGTTGTTGATTGTTCAATAATTTGTTCGTCCCGTTCTTGAGATAAGGTTCTATTTAAAGAAAATATTACTTTCTGCCGTTGTTCAATTAAGTTTAATATTTTCTTATCAATTGTATAATTTATGTGCGATGTATATTGAATCGCTCTATTACTACACCCTTTCCTGCATTTTCAGTTGAATAAACAGTTTCAAATAGTGACTGAATATTTCGGTTATATAATTCCGATCCTTTATCAACAAACAATTTCCTTGGCTTTCTGTTAGTTTCTTTAAAGATTTCTTCAAACGCATATTTAACTGACAGACCACTTTTGTTTTTTAAAGGCTTCACCCAAGCGTATCGTGTATATAAATCTATAACGGTCAATGCGTATTTATAATCAGAATCATTCGGCATATGAATAAGATCAGCACTCCAAATATCATCTTTATTAAATACTTTTACTTTCAATAAATATTTAGGCCTTCTATATTCTTTATGAATTTCAGACGCGTAGGTTTCATTTGCTGACGGATCAATACCCTGACCGAACATTATTTTAGCTTGTAAAGCTTTCTTAACAAACATTCTTTTAATTTTTTCTCTAAATGTAGGATTTTGAATACTATCTAATTCTTGAATCATCTTCTTATCAGCTACATGTCGAGAACTTAGGGCATGATTTCGATAAGCTAAATCATGTCTGTAAGCTGCGGCATCTACTCTGTTTATTGGTTCTTCACCTGGTTTTGGATTATTATTCTCATCTAGTCTTATATCTAATCGAGTTCCTGGACCGGTATATGAATGACCAGGAAGATGTTTTTCTTTCGAATTTTTACTCCAAATAAATCCAGGAAACTTTCTAATGTTTTTGTATGTCACCTCCGCTGTGCAGCCGACCGGTGTGCTGACAATTTGAAGTTTTATGTACTTTTAAGAGATAATCCATTAGATCTAGATTTGAAATTTTTAATTTAATTAAATTTTCGGAATTTGTAGAATTCATTTTAAAAGATAAAATAAATGTTTTACCTCATGGACCAAAGGTCCTGAGGTTATTACCGAATCATACTAGGACTTAGATATATTCCAGAACAATCTTTAGTTTCTTTAATTTCAATTAAATCATCAACATTGTGAAGAATATTTTTAAGAACTCGTTTTCCTTCATCAACTAAATTTAATTTACTAATAAAATTATCTACTATTCCATCTCCCCTAGCAACGTTCTCTAACTCTCTATTATGACGTTTTTGTTCTTCTAATGCTGCCTTCTCTGATTTATTTTTATTTACTGCCTAGACAATACCAGCTGTCCCACCTGCAACACTTCCTGCAGCTGCTATACCACCTATTATTAGTGGAGTTAATGGGAGAATCCCGCCATTCTTTTCTTCTTGTAATTGAATATTCTCTATCATTGGTTTACTTATGTAATATTTCTTTTTGTCAATCGTAATAGTTTTAGGTGTATTTTTGTCAACAACATTACGTAATTTCAATTCAACAGTTTTATTATTATTACTTTTCGCTTCCGACATTTTTAATCTATTCTAGCTATGAAAAATTTTAATCTATTCTAGTTATGAAAAAATTTTAAGTTATCAAAAATTTTAATTAACCTATAGAACTTTGTTCAGAGGCTTCAGCCGATCGGACCAAAGGTCCTCAGGTTACTAACCAATAGAACTTTGTTGAGAGGCTTCAGCCGATCGGACCAAAGGTCCTCAGGTTACTAACCGATCGGAGCGAAGCTCCTCTGGCTTTAGCCGATCCTAGCCGTCTTTCCATTAAGAATTGCAATAGAATATTTTACATCTTCTAGCAATAAACCATAAGCCATCAATGAAGTTGTGGAATCTTTTTTTTCAATATTAATTGTTACATCACAACCAGTCTCGATAATATCTTCAGATTGTGCACTTAAATCGAAACAGAAAACAGGATATAAATGTCTCCAATCTCCAGGAGTTAATTGTGGTTCAACTCCAAATTCTATACAAAGATTTCTATAAGCATCATATCCTTCCATAAATTGATTATTGGTATCATCGAATCTTAATGGATCAATTGGATATCGGGTTTGATTTAATGAAACTTGTAAACTTCGAATTGTATTAATATGAAAAAGATTGTTGTTCTTATCAAAACTTGGAGAATCATTTCTTTGAAATGTTAGTAATAAATATCTTGGAGTATTCGAAGTTCTAGTAAAATGCCAGTTAAATCTTTGTTCAGTAAAAGCTACAGAACTAGCACTGCGCTTTAGAAAATTTACTGGAATTGGTTTGTTAGTTTTTAATCTTTTTGCAATAGCTAATTCGACCTCTAAACTAGGAGTAATATGTTTTATCCACCATTCAAGTCTATCAATTTTTAAATATGCTTTTTTTCCAGTCTTACCATAAAAGATTAATTCATTTGCTGTCCGATGAATTATTAACTTAAATTTTAATTGATATGATATTTTATCATAATTTAAATATCCGAATAATGGAGACAATGACTAATTAACTGTATGTTTACTTTTCTTGTTAAATTCACGTCTTTCTTTATATGCACTATTGTTTGTTTTATTTAAATGATTTGCAATATTTTCTACATCTTTCGCAATTTCTGCGGCATCTGTTCCAGCGTGAGTTAAATCATCAACAATTATACCATCATTAGTATCAGGAAACCAACCTTCGATTTCATGCTTTTTATTATTTTCACCAATTGTTACAAATCTAAGCATTGTATCAATTACACCTGGAGAATCACTTATTGTTTCTATATTTTGAGTTGCAACATCTAAACGCATTTGTGTAAATAATCTTGGAAAGAAATTATTCTCTAATGCAATATTATCGCTATCTGGTAATGGTGTTGTAAAATTGGCATCACTATATAAAGAATATTCACAGTGTAAAAAGGAATCAGGTAAATATAAATAACTCTGCTGATTATCAACTTCAAAAATTAAATCACCTCCAGTATTCACTCTTCCTGAAGATCCAGGATTCATAGCAACTCTTATATAGTCATTCTCTTTTTGATTGTAACTGACGAACGGAGGATCGTCTAATCTAAATTTATTTTCGATAAGAGAAGACATTTTTAAAAAAATAATTTGACTTTTTTGTTTTTCTCACACATAGAAAAAATTTTACTAAAATATAATTTTAGAATTTTGCTAAACCAGCTCCGCTGTTCACACCATTACCTCTTATTTCTTCAATTGAACGTACCGTAGGTTCTATGGCTACGCCCGTTTTTTCATTATGTTTACTCTCAGACCCTGCGGCTATGTTAGCAATTTTGTTTTTTGTTTCCTCTGAAAGTTTTTTTAATTTTTTTAGTTCTTCAGAATCATTCCTAAGTTTACGAATAGCTTCTAGTTGTTTTAATTCGTTTTGAGACTTAACAGCATTTGATATTGCACTAGCTGTACTACCTATGGCAGCTGTTCCTTTAGCAGCAGATGTAATCAAATCTTTATTATTTTTAATTAAGTTAACGATACTTCCAATACCAGAAAAGATGCCAGCTCCGCTGTTTACACTATCTCCATCTTTTTGAACTGTTTCTACATTGTTATAATGGTAAACAGATTTCATAGATGGTTCATGAGCAATTTTTTTATTTGAAGCAAAATGTTTAAGATTGTGTTTATAAATTATAGGCATTTTTTAGGAATAAATTTGACTTTTGGGAAAAAATATTTACGTTAAGATTTACGTTTGTGAATGGACAACAACTTCGTGATAACTTTATTAATTTTCCGTTGCACTTTATCTATTGCGTCAAGTAGCGTGTGATGTACTTTAATTTCTTTTCTATTAACTTGCATTTTCTCCTGATTCATCTTCAACGCCGTTTTAAGAGCATTCAATTGAACTTTAAGAACATCTAACTGATTTTTAACAGCATCTAACTGTTCTTTGTTTCCTTTAGAGTTTTCTTGTAAATTTTTCTTTAATTCATTTTCTAAATTGATTTTAAGAGTTTTAATTTTATCAACTTTTTCATCAAGTTAGTTTACTTCATTGATTATTCTATTCATCTTTTTCATTTGTTGAGTAATTTTAGAACTTAATTCATCAACACTTTTTTGGAATGTAGTTTGTAACTGCTTTAAATTTTTTTAAATTCTTTCAGGTAGTTTTTCTATTTCATCTTCTAATTGTTCTTTCAATAATTTTATCTGATGTTTATTTTTAATGACTGCAGATTTTAAATTTATAGAAAGTAATATTAAAATTTTTGATTGTTCTGAAATCTTTTTAAAAAGTTTTGCTATATCTGCTTCTAGCTCTCTATCCGTTTTATCAAGTTTTAATAATTTTTCGTTTAATGATTTGTCATTATGTTTTAGCAACTTTAATTCATTCATCAGTGGAACCAAAACATCGTATATATATTTTTCTTTTAAGTCATTGATTTGTGTATCAACATATTGTTTATTTGTTAACTCTGTATTTTGTTGTGGAAGAATAGAAAGATGCAATGGACCAGATAAAACGTCTCCAGTTTTCATGATATAATTTTCTATTTCTATTTCTGATTCACGATTATTCGGGATATATGCACCTCCACCAACATTTGGTAACATCATTTTTTAACAATAAAAGATATATATGTCATGAAAATAAAAACTAAATTTTTTCACGGATCAACAAAGACAATGAATAGACATCAGATCACTCAGTCAATTTGCCACATCACGAGAACAATTGTCAAGTGCGATTGTCAGTTATATTGATGAGTAAGAGGAAAAAGAAATCTCATCACGAACAATTCCAATTCCTTGTGTTACATTCTTAACATTAGACCATCACTTTCTTAATTTTTTATAATGTTCTAATCTTTATAATAATTGAGATTCTTTATCTTTCATATACGTAACTCTATCTTTATGTTTTTCTTTGTTCATTTCACATGATAACGAAGGATATATTTTTGAGGTTTCTTCCATTTTCGTCGTCGCCGTTGCCGTCGTCGACGCCCCCGTTGAGGTTTCCTCCACTTTTGTTTCATCCATTTTTAACGAAATATTTTGAATACAATCTTCTGGTATATTGAGTCTACGTGAAATTCTTAGAGTACCTAAATTTTCGAAATTTTGAGACAACCTAAATTTTTGAAATTTTGATTTTTTGAAAATTTGTCACTACCTAAATTTTCGCCCACGTGAAATTTGGAGTCTACCTAAATTTTTGAAATTTATATACTACGTAAATTTTGAAAAAAAACCGCAAAAGTGTGACATCCGGTGCAAGCGAAGCGCCGCGCCGGATGTCACACTATATACTACTACCGTGAGACTCTAAAATGTCTGCAGACTGAAGATGAGACAATACGAGGAAGCGAAACCCGAAAGAATGAGAAAACCAAAGGGAAAGGGATAGAATCGTATGTGAAAATTGACGACATATTGTACAGAAAATTTGAGCACGAGAATATAAATCAAGGACAACCGATCCTACAAGTCATGGTTCCTAAATCATTAAGAAAAATGGTGATGGAGATAGCACACGAGTCTCTGTTTGGTGCACACATGGGTATTACGAAAACCAGTAATAAGATACTAAGCTGTTTCTTCTGGCCTGGGCTGAAAGCTGATGTCAGAAGCTTTTGTCAATCGTGTGACATATGTCAGAAAACTGGATAGAGGGCGAATTCCTAAGGCGCCATTGGGAAAGATGCCACTTATTGATACAGCTTTCAAGCGAGTGGCGATAGATTTGATTGGACCGATATATCCAGCAAGTGATGAAGGACATAAGTATGTGTTGACGTTGATTGATTACGCAACGCGATATCCAGAAGCAATAGCATTACGAAATATTTCAACAGAAGCGGTAGCTGAGGCCCTCGTTAGCATCTACTCACGGGTAGGAGTCCCGGAGGAAGTATTGAGCGATCTCGGCACATAATTTGTGTCAGAATGCATGAGTGAAGTAGCCCAATTGCTGGGGACCAAGCAATTAACGACGTCGCCGTATCATCCGATGGGAAATGTTCTTGTGGAACGGTATAACGGTACCCTGAAGAAGATGTTGAAGCGGTTGTGCAGTGAGCAGCCCAAACAGTGGGATCGCTACCTGGACCCTCTTTTGTTCGCGCACAGAGAGGTCCCACTGGAATCCACGGGATTTGCACCATTCGAGCTGCTATACGGACGGACAGTGAGAGATCCCATGCAGATACTGAGAGAGCTGTGGATCGGTAAAACAGACGAATCTGAGGTTAGAAGCAGTTACCAATACGTTTTCGAACTGCGCGAACGGATTGAAGAAACAATGAAAATTGCTCCTAACAATCTTGAGGTAACCCAAACGAAACAAAAGATTCTCATTGATAAGAAGACGAAAGCGAGAAAATTAAGCGAAGGTGACGAGGTACTGATGATGCAACGAGGTACTGATAACAATAAGTTGTTGATGCAGTGGAAGGGTCCATTTGTCGTCAAAAAAAAGTTGGAATCAACGACTACAGAATCGCTGTCAAGGGAGAAGAGAAAATTTTTCGTATTAACCTGCTGAAGCAATATCATCGACGTGATATCTCGAGCGAGACCGCGGGTCATCACACACAACGTGATGGAGTGATTCAGAAGGCATGTGCTGGTGTGATCCATGACTACGAACGAGATGATGAAGTTTCAGTTGAAGATCTGATAGAAATCAATAATTTAAGCTCGAAAGAGACTATTCAAGATGTAAGAATTAGTGATAAATTGACCAAAGATCAGATGACTGAGATTCAATAAATGATTGACGAGTTTGGTGTAGTTTTTACTGATGCCCCAGGATTGTGTACACTAACTGAGCATACGGTAAAACTCACTGATGACAAGCCAATCTCTTTACGCCCATATACAGTACCCTACAGCCTCCGGGAGTCACTCAAAAATAAGTTAGATGAAATGCTCAGGTCGGGGATCATCGAACGATCTGATTCTCCTTACGCCGCCCCACTGGTGCTGGTTAAGAAGGACGGCTCCAACAGAATTTGTGTCGACTACAGACAGTTGAATAAGGTGACAATATTCGATCCCGAGCCATTGCCGATTATACAAGACTTGATACAAGAATTATCTCGAGATAATTACTTTACTAAGATCGATTTGAGTAAAGGATTTTGGCAGATCCCTGTAGCAAAGGAAGACATCCCTAAGACCGCGTTTGTTACTGTGGATGGTAAATACGCTTTCAAACGTAAGCCTTTCGGAATGAAAAATTCTGGGTCTACATTGTCCAGGTGTTTGCGCGAATTGTTACACGGCATACCAGGAGTCTGTAATTATCTGGATGATATTTTGATCCATACAGAAACATGGGAACATCATCGACAAACTCTTAATCGAAGCAGGATTAACAGCCCGACCTTCCAAGTGTGACATCGGTCAGAAAAAGATAGAATTTTTGGGACATCATCTCGGTGAGGGGATTATTGGACTACAAACTGACAATGTAAAAAAATTAAAGAAGCTGAGAGACCGATAACAAAGAAAGATGTGCGATCGTTTCTTGGCCTGACAAGATTTTATAGAGAATTTCTACCCGACTACGCATCAAAGACGGCACCATTGACAGAGTTGACACGAAAAGGGGAACCCAAGAATGTAAGATGGGGTGAAGCCCAAGAGAAGGCGTTTCTTTCCTTGAAGATGGCCGTAACCCAAGAACCGATACTGAAGTTAGCCGATAATAGAAAGCCTTATATTTTGCGAACTGATGCTAGCCTTACTGGAATAGGAGCAGTACTACTTCAGGAACATGATGGCCAACTCTTTCCGATTAGCTATGCGAGTCGCAAATTGTTGGAGCGTGAACAGAAATATTCGACGATGGAGCGCGAGTGCCTCGCAATTGTATTTGGTTTGCGGAAATTTGAATTGTACCTCTATGGCAATGAGTTTACACTTCAAACAGATCATGAGCCGCTTGGATATTTGAAGAAGACAAAATATCTGAATGACAGAATAATGCGATGGGCATTATTTATGCAAAGATTCACTTTTAGCGTTCAAGTGATCAAAGGTTCACAAAATGCGGGAGCTGATTATTTAAGCCGCATTGAAAGGTAACTAGTATAGCAATGTTGATTCCTCGAATTATCATATATTATGTCGCCGCGTAAGGTAGAAATAGAATATTTCTTCCTAAAGAAGGGGAGATGTGAGAGAACGAAGAGTATACATGTAGGATTGATGCTAATTAGGGTTTGATAATTTCATATTACATTCGTGACAGTGGTTATATGTAACCCAAATACATCGTCTCAATGGACAAGGCCTTTATTCCGTTGAGTCTTGGCTTGTTTGGAGCGGTTTGTAGATATTTCGGTGCGCTGTCCGCTGAGTTTGTTGTTATGCCTGAGGTTGCTAAAAAGTTGCGTCCACAACCCCTATCGCTTTCTCTTACTATCGACTGAGGCGAAAAGGCTATAGGCCTATTTGAACGCTACCGCAATTTCGTGACAGTGGTTATATGTAACCCAAATACATGGTCTCAATGGACAAGAATATAATTGAATTGTTACTTTGACAAGAATGAAATGTACTCGCATGCTTTTTTATTACCAAATATGTGAAAAAAAGGCATTACATTTTGCATCAATTTTGAAAGGTTGGGTAGAATCCCGCTTTAGCTTGTTTTCTTTTTATGAAACCTATAATTCTGAGTTACTTTTGTATAGCGTGCAGTTTTATGAAATGCTTGAAAATTGATCTGGCTTAATTTTTATATGAACAGGAATAATTTGTTTACATTCAATTGTATGAATGATTTATGAATCAGAGGGGTCAACAACAGCAATTGTTAGTATCAAACGTAAGGAATGATTCACATGGGATATTGATTATGATGCCTGAAATATTTGCACACGCCTGCCTCTACTCATTGGGAATTATTCACTTTATACTTGAAATAATTAGAAGCTAAATTTCAAATGCAAAATTATATGAAATTCAGTCAGTCAGTCAGTCAGTCGACGTCGCGCAATATCTACGCATCTTACCTAAAGAAGCCTGCACTACCACATGTAAAGTCTGAACTATTTTATTCAGGTGTGATTTAATAGTAGCGGCTCGCTAATTGCATAACGATCTCGAATATGATGAGTGAAAGGCAGGTGAGAGATTCTCTCAGTGCCCTTTAAAAATACAGAAGGGTAGCCTATATATGATATCCTTGACTGATTATGTTTACCAATCAGTAGTAAGGCAACAGCGATACCTGGGAAAATGTTGCTGCTAGCAGGAAAAGACCAAGAAAATGAGGTTTGAAATTCTGTCGACAAAGCATTTGGTAATCTATGGGATCTACTAGATTAATATTAATAGTTCGTGGGTTTCGCTCAGAAGACATTCCGGGATAGTGAGTCAGTCAAAAGTTATTTACACTATCACAGCATGAAATTAATGCAGTTTCCATTTCTCCGGTTTATTGCGAATGATATCTCACAATTAGAATAGCTGAAATTGCTAAAAGTAATTGACTACTTCAGAAATTAGGTCAAGGTCAGGTACGCTTGTGTCAAGCGTAGAGAGACGTGGTGGTGGAATGAGGAGGTTGACGCAGCTATAAAGCGTAAGCGGAAACTCTGGAAAGAGTGGCAGAGGGGAGGCGACAAAGAGGCCTATCAAGCTGCGAAGCGTGATGCCAAGTCCACTGTCTACTTCGCTAAAAAGAGAGCTCAAGAAGATAAGTTCACCAATCTTGATTTGGTTGACAAGAAAAATCACATATTTAAAATCGCCCGGAAAATGAAGGTCGAAAACGCGGACGTCATAGGTGAAAAGTGCATCAGACGTGACGATGGGTGTCTGGCTTTTTCAGACGAAGATAAGGTTGAAGCCTGGAGATCAGATCATCAAAAGCTGCTCAATATGGAGTTTCCCTGGGATCCGTCCACCCTGAGTGAAGTGTACCCGAAAGTCGGCCCGGCTCCTTTCATATCTTTTGATATGGTAGAGCGGGCAGTTAGGAAAATGAAAGATGGCAAGGTTGCTGGTCCTTCAGGTATCGTTGTGGAAATGGTACGTTGGGGTGATGCTTTGGTCACAGACTGCATTGTGAAGCTCTGCAATGCCATAATCAGAGAGCAGAAGGTGCCTGAGGAGTGGAGCAAGTCAACCATCATCAGCTGCTATAAAGGCAAAGGAGACGCTCTTGAAAGAACAAATTACAGAGGCCTAAAACTCCAAGATCACATCATGAAGGTTATGGAACGCGTGTTAGAGCCCCTCATCAGGCAGCAAGTCGACATCGATTCGATGCAGTTTGGCTTCATCCCTGGTCGTGGAACATCGGACGCAATATTCACCTTGCGCCAGAGTCAAGAAAAGTTCCTTGCAAAGAAAAAAGACGTTCACTTCATGTTCGTTGACCTTGAAAAGGCGTTAGATCGCATACCAAGGAGGGTCCTATGGTAGGCTATGCGTTTGGCTGGCATCGAGGAGTGGATTGTTCAAGTCGTCCAAGCAATGTACATGAACTCGACGTCCAACATTCGCGTCAATGGGTGTTACAGCAGCAGTTTCGATGTCACAGTGGGAGTACACCAGGGTTCAATACTCAGTCCACTCCTTTTTATAATCGTTATGGAGGCGCTATCTTGCAACTTTCGACACGGTTACCCATGGGAAATCCTGTTTGCGGATGACCTGTTTCTCGTTGCGGATAGTCTTGTGGATTTGGAGTCGCGTTTCGCGATGTGGAAAGATAGCCTTGAATCTCGTGGGCTTCGTGTAAATGTGAGGAAGACCAAAGTTATGCACAGCACCTACCAGGACAGCAGAGCTCCAAAACCTGTCGGTAAATTTCCATGCGGCGTCTGTAGACAGGGTGTAGGACGCAATTGTATCTTGTGCTCCTGTTGCAAGTACTGGGTACATCACAAGTGCTCGGGGATCCGTGGACACCTTAAAGATGACCCCAACTATAAGTGCAAAGTGTGCCGAGGCGAAATTGCTAATCTCGCACAAACGACTCCTATCAATGTGAAAGTCAACGACGAGGAGTATGAAGTTGTTCCAGCTTTCTGTTACCTTGGTGACATGATCGGGCAGTCAGGTGGTTGTAAGGATGGAGTGGTGATGAGAGTGCGTTCCGCTTGGAAAAATTTCCGAGAGCTTCTCCCCGTCCTTACCGACAAAGGTATTCCCTTCAGAACGCGTGGGTACGTGTACAACATGTGTGTCCGCAGCATATTGCTCTACGCCAGCGAAACTTGGCCACTCACCAGTGAGGATGTTGATCGCTTCATCAGGAATGACAATGCAATGGTGAGGTGGATATCTTCAAAGCGACTTGCCGACCGCGTTCCCATGGACGATCTGCGCTTGAGGCTCGGCATTCGCAGAATTGAAGATGTGATACGTACAAGAAGACTGCGCTGGTATGGTCACGTTCAGCGAATGGATGACAACTCGTGGCCTAAGAAAATCCTGTCCCTTGAGGTTCCTGAACCTAACCCACGAAGTCGCCCCAAGAAGAGATGGCTTGACAGCATCAAGGAGGATATGCGAAAGCTTGATCTTCTCAACATCAGCCCACAAGATCGCACATCGTGGAGAAATGCCATCAAGATGGACCAACATTCGACGGCGTCCAACCATCGCAATACGGTGAAAAGAAGACGTTAAACGTGGAGTGAGTGAGTGAGAGAAAACAATAAGATAAATCGATCCTGAGGATTTCGCACAAACTTCACTATTCAAAAGTGCCATGTCGATTGATAGAGCATACGAGTATCTAGTCCAACAAAACTCGAACTTCGAAAGTCATATTTGGCTGTATTGCAAATATATCAAAGTTTCATGTATAATATCTATCAAAGGGAATAATTTCTTACTGCACACCAACTTAATGTTTTCAAGTGCTATTGTACTATAAATATTACTTCTCGATACTACTCATATGATATTGACATCATATATTGGAAAATGGGCAAAATGAAAAATTTGCCAATTTATACACTTAAATTGTCGGTTACCTTATCAAATTTCTTCTACAAGTAATTGAGCATGTTTCTGAGTTTCAGTATCAGTTTGGAGTCAAAACTAGCATACAGAAAAAAGCTAGTCCAGCTTGAAAACAGCCATTTTTGGCATTTTTTGAAAAAACACGATTTTTGAATGCCTGGTGTAGCTCTCTGTATTCTGATTACCGCTTAAGATTACAGATGTGAAACACACTGATATACAGCAACTCAATTGTCATGGTTATTACGGGTAACAAGAATACAAAAAGTTGTGAGATTAGTTTAAATTTTTGTGTTTTTTCGCGTCAATCGTCAATCTGTGAGTAAGTGCCTTGTTGACTCAATTGTCTGTTAATCTCATTCCTGTAGGAATTGGTAGACATTATCACCCATCTTTGCCCCTTGTCGGTAGGTCGAATAGTGATCTCTTCGTCTTGTAATCGCCTTATTTCCTTTTTTTCATATTGGTTTAGATTATCATCAGGAAAGCAATTAGGACAGCCTTTCAAAATTGAGAAGGTAGAGGCTAAAATTTCTTTGGACAATTGCTTTGTATTGTCCGGGACAACATTAGGATGTGGCCAGTAATTTGATAATGAAAAGCCGAATCTATTTCTGGTGCTGTCATATGAACGAGGCCATTTAAATGAATTTTGCCATTGGAATTTCCGAATGTATTCCAAAATTTGCTTAACTATTTCTTTATGAGGGCAATGTTTTGGAACAGGCACAAATGTTGTGCTGTTACTAAGTAATGAAAATGTATGATGATTAGGCTCAAAGTTTTTGGCTAATATCACTATGTTAGCCATAACTTTTTCCTATGGAAAAAAATTATCTAAGATGGCGAAGAGATCATTTTTCGACTGATCTGATAAAACATTCAAGTTTGTTATAATGTATGGATCAGGAGGAGGTACGGCCAGATAATCAGCCTTACATTTTTCGCGTATGAATTCATTGAAAGCATTTACATTGCTTATCTCCGACTCAGAAAAAGTTGTGGAGATACCTCCAAGAATCACGATGATGTTGGCTTCCGGGTATTTTTGTCGGGCATGATATAAGAAGGTCTTAAAGCATTTAGTGTTTGTGATGGAAGCATTTGCTCTATCTAGAGCACTAATGCAAAGGACAACAGTCTCAATGTCGCTGTAAACTTTCTTGAGGTTTGATATAATAACCTTGAAATGGCTCAGTTTTCCCATTTAAGATGCCCATTTTCTCCCACGGTTAAGATGTCGGATCGTTTATACTGGAGAATGTTGAAGTCCCCATATACTATATGCTTGTGCTCACTTGTTGGAGAGATGGAAAGGTTGGAGGTTGGTAGAGAGTTTGAACGAGCTCTGCTCCTTGGTGGCTCAATGAGTGGAGTGCCGAAGAGGTTGAATTGAGTTGTTGGTGTTGTGAAGTCGTGCTGGCTGGGCTCGCTTGCGGGATTGAGGAGCAGAAGGCAACTCGGCAGCATTGGTGGCCGAAGATGCTGGAAGATCATCACCTTGTGAAGATTCCTGGTCTTGGGAGTCGGAGGCAACTATCTGTGTAGCTTGAGAAGATTGAGGAGTAGCAGTGGAAGGCAACTCAGCAGCATTGGTGGTCGAAGATGCCGGAAGTGCGTCACTTTGAGAAGATTGGTCTTGGGAGTCGGACGCAACTGTATGTGTGCCTTGTGAAGATTGAGGAGGATCAGAAGGACTGGTAGGTCTTCGGGCCGGATCATGAATTCTGGTAGCAACTTCCATTGACTGTACGGTTGGTGCTGCGTCTGTGGTTGCTCTTTCGGGAGAGCGATTCACCGAATGAGGGCGGATGTGGCGTCTTCCGCGCCACCTCTCTTCTTCTCGAAATTTAGGCATCGAATTTTGGCTGTTTGGCGAAGGAACCTGTGAGGCGATTGGGTGAAGATATCTGATGTTGGAGATTGATCTGTGTAAGACAGCCTTATCGAGGCGCTGTCCCAGTTCTCGACGGGTCCATTTTGTGACAAGCTTGATTGACCTTTCGAAATAAGCTTGTGGCATTGTGGACCCAAGTAACTCGAACTCTGTGTCTCGTAGGATATCTTGGTAGTGCTCGCGCATCTCCGCTGCGGCATCTTCCGCCCAACGAATAGCTATCGCCCTGCTGTGTTCTTTGAAAGAATCATTGGCAAATGCAGACTTGAGGAGGTCGGCGAGGGCATCGCTTCTTCTTTTGAGGGCCCTTGGCATGCCTTCTAGTTGCTGTAGATGGTGCGTGCATTTGATGACGGTAAAGAATTTCTTTGTTATTGGAAAGAAGGCCCTTGGGATGTGCTCTGGGTGGGACTCTTCTCGACTGTTTTGCTGAAGATTTGGTCTTTGATTGGGAGTGTCCGAAAAACCACCAGAATATTGGATTTTGTTCATGTTGGGTTGAAATCGCCCATGAGGCTGTCTCGGACGGGTAGAGAAGCCTCCCGTATATCTTGGCTGCCAAGTTCTTTGCGGATTTTTTGGAAATTGGTTCGTAGATCGCAATCGGTTGGAAGCTGGAGGACTTCTTAGAGGTGCTTCTCTGTATGGATACATCATCCACTCACCAGGCACTGGACTGAGAGGAGGAGGACTTCTTTGACTTCCGGTCTATTACTCATAATGACTTAAGTGTACAGGGAATTTACAAAAGAAGCCAGGAAACCCGGGAAAAATCAGAGAAATGAAAAATCCGAGAGCGTTATACACCCTCATTTGAGTTAAGCAAATAATTGTTTACACATTGAAGTTTGAAGATTTCGGCTAATTGAAATGTGGAAGCTAGATGTATTTCAAGTAATTAAAAAATGCTATTTTGCAAAAAAAATGTAAATTTCTTTGCTTTGTTTTGTAAGCAATTCGCTTTTGTACCAGGCCAACATCGTCGTTTTTATACTAATATATCCATGATGATGACAGAATTTATTTCAGGATCAGAACTTTGGATTGGTAAAGCAATGCCGAAACCGACTGGTCAAAATGAACATTCACTGTCTGACGAAGGTAAGAATTGGACGTTGTTTCTAATTTGTTTTCATATTTTAGTCGGCTTTATAATTTTTGTGAAAATATGCCGAGCTCTACGTAACGGCATGACCTTCTTCGATGGCATGTTCAGCCAAAGCAGACTTGGTTGGTTGAATATGGCGCACTGCTGCTTGATTTTGTTTGAGGCGAGTTTGAAAGTTATTTCCTGTTTGCCCAATTTACGAGCGATAACAATCTTTGCAGGGGATCTTATATACAACTCCACAATTCGAGGCAGGGTCAACTTTGTTTTTCGGAAATGTTAAAATGTCACAATTTCTTTGAGTGGCTCATGGTAGCAGTGAATGTCATACTTTCGCAAATTCTTGAGATAAGCTCAGAGACATTACGGACATATGGAATGGCAACCTCAAGCACGTTGTTATTCGAAATATTCGTGCTGGTATTCCGATCGTCAAATGTGTTAGCATTTACAAAGTCTTTTGGATAGCCATTGCAATTCAGCATGTTTTTCATAGCTGTCATTTGTTTAAGAGAGTTGTTGTCTGAAGAAGATGTCATTCATCAGCATCATGTTTTCGGTCATAATGGAAAAACTAGAACCTGAAAATTCTCTTCTCAGTTCTAGTTTATGGTTGCCAAATATGAGGCAAAAAATTCTCTCAGTTATTGGTAAATGTTCATCTTATTTGCGATTCAAATCATATACTCACTCCGCAAAGAAAGGACATATCAATAACACAAATTATGTTTTGAATAAAATTGCGAAGTCAAAATTGCAAATTGCATTTTGTCCTTAGTTGAACTTAATTTGCATGTAGCCTAGATGTAACTGAACAATCCATCAAAGCAGTTGATATGGGTAATGGATGTGTAAAATGAAATGGAAATGTACAAGCGATATGCACTTGCTAGATAAATTCATTATTCAGAATTCAGAATTCATAAGTAGAATTCATAATTCATTCTTATTGCAGTTTTACAAAGTTCAGTACTTCAATTTTGCCTTTTATTAACACAACCAAAATTTGCTATTTTTTAGGAGTGGTAGGACGCGATCGCATGTATATTCGAAATGACTCGCAACCATTCTATATGTGAAAAAGGTCATGTTTCGTGATGCTTCAAGCTATGATTATTGATATGATTCGAAATACTACTAATAATAATACTCTCTATTCTTTGGTTCACAAGTATGTGCATACATTCGGAGAACGCAATTACAAATCATGAGGCACAAGATTTTCCGACGGTAATGCGGAGCAGCACTTTGATGAGACTTGCTATCTATCGTATATGGATTGTTAAAAGGGAGTTCATAACCGGTCAGGGGATGCAAGCGATTTTTATAACGCGGTCATAAGAAGGAACAAAGAATGCTGCCTCAGATAACACACCATAATGAATCCTGTAGTGTTGAACAGCGTAGAAAGATCACATTTGATAAATGCCTTGGCGTCGAAGAAGGTGTCTTGAGCAAGTTGTGAACACTTAATATTCTGAACATTGGAAGCAGAAGGATATTGTAAGTAAATTGGCAATAACACAGCAAGTCAAACGGCAAAGCAAGAAGCATGGTGCCGACAGGAGGCATGCAACATACACGTACGTCCGTACGCCTGCCTGCTAGGCGAAAATATGCAAGGAAATCACAGCCGCGTTCAATGGATTAAAGTATCTGAGGTGGTGACTCAGCATCAAGATAGGCTCATATGCGCAATTCGCTTATATTCATATTCGTTATACGTATATATTCTCGAAGGGGTTCTCGTTGGAATACATGCTACATGTTGAGACCGAAGGACCAGTCGGTCATTAACTGGCTGATAAATTTAAGTTCTTCTTTCTTTCTCAACATTTCATTGCCGCTTAGCTTTTTCAACACTGTCACCTTAACACAGGGAATGACAGAATTCCAGGGAATGCTGATGTTGAATGCAATGATACGGGACCGCTTTATCATCCTTACAATGTCTGATGTCA
This sequence comes from Prostheceraeus crozeri, assembly GCA_907163375.1. NCBI lineage: Eukaryota > Metazoa > Platyhelminthes > Polycladida > Euryleptidae > Prostheceraeus > Prostheceraeus crozeri. The sequence continues at coordinate 79,866 of CAJQUW010006296.1, read as the reverse complement.
AATCGGTGCTCGTTCATTCTCTCCCTTTATGATATTGATGTCTCACCGATGTAGTGGAATCCACAGCCCTAGAAACTGAGAGCGTAAATTACATTGGATGATTCACGTGTTGTTCCATTTGCTTTGATTGTGTATGAGAGGCCACTGACGTTCGATGTTATGTTGGTGTCAACGGGTCCATATGTCACAAAAATCTTCAAATTTATTCGGTTAATTTGATAATTTAGCTGTGAATTGCTCAAAATATTGTGTCCACCTCTGCATAAAGCGGTGCTTCCAAATTTTCGAAAGGTGAGTGACTGATCGGTCAGACACCGCTCGAAAGACCCGACTGGTGCCTGTCGAGTGGGACCGGCCTCAACTCTGGTTTGTGCTAAGTTGTGTCTCGATTACCTAATATCAAGAATGTCTCTGTATTTTGTGCATGCATGTATCAACATATATTATAATCTCCTATGGAATTACACATTTTACCATGGAATATTTCGATAACCGATCTGCGTATTACACTCGCTGAGACTGACGCCCTGATTGTCATAAATAATTATTGTTTTGTGCGATAAATTTGATCGGTAATATTTTTCCACTATGTGATGATATATTCAAAGTATTTTTTGACACCTTAACAATTTTCAGACTTTCCTTACACTGTCTCTCAATGATGTTGCAACACGAACTAAACTTTCGTCTCCAGGGGAAGCAGAAATTTACCTCCTTCAAATGGTAAGTTTAATTCCGTTTTGCTATTTTAGCCTGCAGAGATGTTGTAAAAATAGTTAGTAGATATACCCATCAGACAATAACTCTCAATCAACATTGAAACAGACTCCCAGCATCTTAAAAACGGTCAACATCATATCAACCCCAGAGCAAGCAAAGACATCCAGCTTCACGCTCATTGCAGATGTCCCTTTTCTCTCACCTCTTGCAGAAACACTGAAAAATATCATATAATAATTTGCAAGAATGTAAAATACACACATTCTTCGCGCACTTCCACCTATTGGCTACACCAACAAGAGACCATGGCAGTATAGCCACTCCGGAAACATAGTCTTTCCGCGGAGCACTATTTTTCTTGATGAAAACTATTATTCAACTGCGTTAATAGTGCGTCATCCCTATCCGGGCACTAAGTTGTCCACAAAAATACCCCATTACATGGTACAATGTCTGTTGCTTGTTCTTATCCAGAATTAATGTTGCTTCGATTATCCACTGGTTGTAATTAAGTTCAACAAAATAAAGACAAGGTCAATGCAATTTTGTATTGTAGAGCTATCTACGTCCTTGTCAATCTAATATTATTCGTAAGGCATGAAAGCAAATGGACAACTCCCTTCAGTAGACCGAATGTTTTAATAAATTAGTGTAGGTAAAATGCACATACAAGGTCAATCTAATAGACCAACACCTATCTAGCAGAACATGAGGATGAAACTACATATACCGGTATACAACATATGTGGGCCATTCTCAAGCATGTTGCATAAGTAGTGTATAAATATACCATTTAAAGACAACTAATGTTTTTCGCTATGTTCCCGGTCTCGTAGAGCTTCGGGAAAGGTACCTCTGAGCAATTCCATGCGTAATAACGTTACATCGCACGCATTTGCTACATTTCAATAACATTTTTGTAGTAGATGCTACCAGGTTGGCATCGATCTACCGGACAGAATAGGTAGCAGATTCCCTGAAATTTATGTTTGCATGCTTTATTTGCTTTACCATTCTTTCTCTGTGACGTAATGATTAATTACGGTCAAACGTAATAACGCAACACGAATTGACATGAAAATCGAGTAGTGGTTACTTATGTGAAAAAGTCTGCGAATGGAAAGATTTGATCGATACCATAATTCCATGAAATCAAAGTTGAAGATCATATCAACATCATAGAAGTTGTTGGAATTGAATTTGTGCATTCCTATAATAGAGGAATGTGTGCATTCCTCTAGCAATCTTAACAAGGGGAACGTACCGACGTTGCACGTGCGAAATCCGGATTTACATTTGGCTGAAGTGAACGTTACTTCGCTTTCACATGCACCAATTAGCCTCAATACAACACTTTGAAGTACTCGCATACTTGCTCGGGGTTTTTCAGGTGAATGGTGAGATGTTCCTGTCGTACTACTGATAAAAGTAGACAGTAGCGATGAAGGCATTTTTCTTTCACTTATTTTGAAAATGCTTTATCTTGGGAAAAAGCAGACGAACGCAAGTTTTCCGTCACCATTCAAATTGGTGTCATGAGAACTTGTAGACACATTTAATTCAAAATAGTTAAGAACTAAAACCGTAATAAACAACTTGGCATTTCAGAGACATCATAATGTTCATGTTATCTGCTTATGTGTTTAAGTCTACCCATAAATATTTTAATTGATGCCACCAATTTACCGCGTATTGCACGATATTAGTAATAAAACTAGTTGGCTAAATTCAATATTTTGATTGATCAATTTTTAAATAATGTGCTGCACGAACACTAGATCGGCTACGTCGGCAGATTCACTCTCGGATGAGGCTTACATGATCAAAGGTAGCAACTTTAAGAAATGTATTCGATGCATTTGCACTACACGTAGGGTATCCAAGATAACATTCCTGAAATCGGGATTCGCATTAGTATCCGAGGCATTCAACTTTTGCATTCTTGCAAGCTCAGTGACGGATCTCACCAACAGATCGCGAAATAGCGCAAGTTGAGAATGAAACGATTTATACCGATACTTTCCTGCATTGTAACTACATTTTTCTATAAAAAATAATGTAAAATATATACAAAATGTTTTTCTATAAAAGCATTCTTTTAGACAGGTATGATGCATAATATTTTTTTCGGAAAACGCTTGTCTGTTGGATGGACTGTTTATAACTCGAGCTTCCAACTCCCTTCCTCAGGAGAAATGACTTGACATGCGGTTGATAGTACAGCTCCGTGGATTATAACTTAAGAAGTCACGAATACATACAAGGAGGCGTAATCATTTTTAATCATGATTCGGACAGCTTGCGTTTTTCCGTGGACGGTAGCAGAACTACCAACTCAGTTTGAGCATCATGATCACATGACAAATGAGATAGCAGTGTGAAGGCAAAGTGTGACTTCTGCTCCTGGTCAAAACGCTGTTCGCGAAATGGTCCTACAATTCAGCTTCAATAAACCGGTCCCAGGGTAAGTCTCAAAAATTTGAATAACAGAGACGGTCTTAACAGTATCAAAAACTAAGTTTCTGTTATATTTTAGTCGGAAAACCAATATCCAGTGAAAGTAGGCCTACTTATACCTGGTTTCAAACTCAGAGACTGTTGATTTTCCGCTTGAAATTTAATAGAAGCGTAGGTTTCAGATGTTGCTGAGGACGTCTCTGTCATTAGTATTTAACTCGATACTTTTACTGGGACAGTTTTGACCATTTTGCACGAGGACTAGTTCGACTTGACTCCGTGACTTCAACTGTGCAGCACATGCTACTGCTAGGACTATCCAAGAACTTATTTCCAATAACTAAGATACTAATATGATTTCAACTTTGCTTTTATGGTATAATGGTCTCGATCAAATCTTTCAATTCGTAGACATTTTCTCATAAGCAGTCACCACTTGATTTTCATAGCAAATCGTGCAACTTTGCTACGACGGACATTTTAATTTATTATTGATTCATTGATGGAGAATAGCAAAACAGATTAAACATGCAAACACTAATTTCGGAGTATCTGCATAAACCATAAAGGTACATTTTATCTATTTTATCCGCTAATTTGACGCCAAACTGTTCTATATACTGTAGTACAAAATAAGTTATTGGAATTTAGTGTTTACGTGCGATGTAGCATTGTTATTCATTGAAACGGCCAGTTATTTTTTTAAATAAATTGATATCAAATACACACGATGGGATTTGAAGTTTATCAAAGTTTATGTCGCGATACTCCCGAGGTTCCTTTTGAGACCTTGGATAATTGTTATCAGTGATAAAATATAGTTTGTGTAGCGTTATTACGGTTCAATGTAACGTTATTGCGCTTGAAACGTAATAACGTTACATTCTATACAGCATCTATGATGCGAGTGAAAATCAATTCACAGTTGTTCCATCATGGGTAGCCGATGGTAGCTTAGTATATGAGATTATATCACATTCGGCCCAACAGACAGTCGCTCTGAAGCGTAATAACATAACATTTTTTGCATACGTTATACAATGTAAAATTCTGAATGAATCTATGCATATTTTTCTATTATTTTTGACCTGATTCTATTATTACTGTTGAAAGGAATGATAATTAACTCTCTTTTGAAAAAAATTCATAATGAAATTCATGTAAAAAGTATGTAAATTTAACGAAATGGAATTTTCACGAAAATGTTAATAATTCAGCTATAAATCGACTTCAAACGTAAAATTCAACAACAGATTCGGACCTTTGGGGAAATTTTGATTTGAAAAAGTGTGTTTACAATCAATATCCGACAAGTTTATTTTTTCACCTAAATGTTGACAGGCGCGTGTTATTGTTCCACTAGATTCAGCGCAGTCCATTATACCTTAGGAGGCTGTATTCTCAAAACCGATTTTTGGGTGGGGTTCTAACTTGAAAATTATCGCTGACGTCCCCTCTCCCTCCTGAAAAATGTTTCTGAGTTCGAAAATCATGATTTCACAAAATCACAATTTTGAGTGGGATTCTAACTTGGAAATGTTTTCACTCCCCCCCCCCTTCCCCTACACAATTTGTCCATAAACAGACAAGTCAGGTGTAGCTGGAGGTGGAATAAACCGTATATTTTCTGAATCCTCCCACCGAGACGCGACCAGCGGTACCGCAATGGAGTAATCAATAGGCACTAAATGTTTGTTGGTTGTTTAAGTTTGTGTTGTACTTTAGCATCGTTTTCCCAAGGAGCATTAAATTGTCACAATGCTTCAGCCAAAAATACAATTCTTTTGACTGAAAGTCTATCAATTCTGCAAAGTCTTCATTATGTTTTAATTGGCAAATTGTTTGTTTGACCCTTTATCAATGGTGCATAATTTATAGAGATATTTTCTGAAACTCATTTACAAAATTGTTATATGCCTCGTTTGTATTAATTTCTACTTCTTTAATCTTTGCTCATTGAAGGAGAATATTGAAATTGCTTTTGAACTCAGTCATGACTGTCAATATATATAGTGATTCTACTTCTTTAATCTTTGCTCATTGAAGGAGAATACTGAAATTTCTTTTGAACTCAGTCATGACTGTCAATATCAACAATGATAATTTTCCAAACCTCCATGAATAGCTCGATTGGTGGATAGAAATTCACATGGACAATTACACGTAGATTAGAGTGAAGTTAATGAGTGAGAGACGTGTTCGTTGTGTTTGAAACATAATTATCTTGTTGACCATGTGCAACCTTTGCAGCGTTTTGGAGTTCCTCTTGCTTCTACTAACTGTAAACAGTTTACGCATTTAATTGATGGTAGTAAGTAAGGTAACGAAGCTGTTGAATTTAAAAGTTCTGATGTAAATATTGCTAAATAACAAGTAATATATACTACAAATTGAAGTGAATATCGACTTAGGAGCAAAGTAGTTGGATGAAATCTACAAAATGCGAGAAAAAGATGTATGAGTCATTTTTGACTCATTAATGCTTAACGTTATGACGAAATTTTGGTGTTTCTAGGATTAAACCTGCTATCCCCAAAATTTCCGCTATTGCTGCCCTCCACTCAAAGTCAGATACTCCTTGCAAAATCATTATAGCCGTCTACTGTACTAACCATACAGACCGTTTCATAAACAATTGCACAAAAAAGTTAGCTTATTTTCAAATGCAACTTTCGTGTTGAAGTCATGTTTTAATTTAAATAAACGATATACCATATTCCATAAATTGCCAAAGCTATAAGTATTTGGTAGCATGACCTATTCAAGATGAGCATTAGTGAAGTAGGCCTACACAATATCGGGATTAGGAATCGAGCTAACCCCCAGGATTTAGATCTTTAGAAGGCAAATTGCTCACTAGACCACAGTCTATGGGAATGATTATTAGCCTCTAGTTAATTCAATCCCGGGATTGATTTGTTCAGGAAGAATTATTCTCATTTGACCACAGTTGTTACTCACAGCATTAGCTTAGCTAACAGTGAAAGGCATATGAAAGATTTTTTTTAATCGCGCAATCCCGAGATTGGGATTTTGGAATCTCAATGTGCCAGTGCAATGCATTGAGGAAATAGTTGTGATTTTGATTATCTTGTCATTTTACTTGTAGCTATACATTTGGCATGTCTATATTTTGTCAATCTCGATCTCGAATGCCGGGATCAAGAAAAGTTGTTTTTGTAGACATACCCTAATCCCGGATCTTTACTCTACCAATTGCGAATCTCAGGAAATCGCAGATTGAAAGTGCGAAATTCAGGAATTCGCAACTGTTCTGTCTCTCTCAACATTGCCGCTAATTTGTGCATAAAGCGGAATAAACTTTTAGTCGACTTGTCAATTGAGATATTGTAAGTAAATCGAATTTTGGCAATTCTGACTTTCTGCTATCCCAAGTTCCCACATCCCGGTATCCCACATTATTAACGTACACATGTGCTTTGTCATAATATCAAGTAAAGCTATGTGCCCTCAGCATCCCTTGCATGTGATATTTGACAAATCATCATCTAGATCTTCTACTCGCAAAGGATTCCTTCATAAGAAAGTGATGGCCAAAACCAAGCGGTTTCAGTCGTCTTTCATTAGATTTGCTTAACTTTCTTTCATGTTTTATCTTCTGTAATGTTGTACATGCCACTTCCGAATCTTGTTTTGAAGTGTAATAAAGCCATATTATTATTATTATTATTATTATATTTGCTATTTTACTCAATCCCGGAATCCCGTGAACGAGATTTTTCGGTATTGCGGAATCTCTGTCCTGAACATATTAGATGACGTTAAGGGCGTGAGTGTATGATCATCACACACGTAAGTATGCTGACACAGCTGTATTGAATTAGTATTTGATTATTGAATCAGTAATTCAAAGAAAGATATTGAAAAGTATTCGAAAATCTATTCGGTTTTCACCAGTAGTGAAGCAGTAAAACATCTAAAAATTACTGCCAAAACATCAACAAAACTAATATATTAATAATTGGAGGGTCAAAATCCTGTTATTGAGAAATTAACAATATGGCTGTATTCCGTGCGAAGTGAGACAAATTAGCGAAGATAAAGCTGCCAGAAATCCATACACGATAGATATATGCTCGAGTCACACTTCAATACAATCGTTAATGTTATGCTTTCAATAATCCATTGATGAGGCTTTTCGAATGAAGGTCGATACTTCAATTTGAGCTTGTCATTTGGCAAAGCTAACAATGTTTAAGAGTATGACTGATTTTGAAGATGAAAATTGGTGAAGTAGGCCTAACGGGGGTTAGGAATCATGCTAATCCTCGGGATTGAAATCCTTAGGAGGCAAGGTGCTCACTAGACAACAGTTCTTGTTTACATTATTAGCCTCTGGTTGACTTAATCCCAGCATTAATTTTTTCAGGAAGAATTACTCTCATTTGACCACATCCAGTTGTTGTGCACAGCATTAGCTTGACTTACGGCAAAAGACATACAAAAGATTTTTTTTAATCGCGCAATCTCGAGCTTTGGATTTTGGAATCTCAATGTGCTAGTGCAATGCATTGAGGGAATAGCTGTGATTTTGATTATCTTACCATTTTACTTGCATATAGCAACAGCTGGTGTGCTTAGATTTTGTCAATCTCGATGCCAGGTCAGAGCTATTAATCCCGAATTCCGGCATCACGAAAGGTCAGGATTTGTAGGCAAGCTCCAATTCCGGGTCCTCACTGTGACAATCCCGAATCTCAGGAATTTGCAGACTGAAAGCGCAAAAATCAGGATTTCTCAAATGTTCCCTGCTACCGGTACTCCCGACGTTGCCGTTGTCAATTTGTGGATCAAGCGGAGTAAACTTTAAGTCGACTTGTCAATTGCGATATTGTAAGTAAACCGACTTTCGGCAATTCCGACTCTCTGATATTCCCACATCCCGGTATCCCATACACATGTGCTTTGTCATAGCATATTTACTATTTTACTCAATCCCGGAATTCCGTGAACGAGATTTTCCGGAATTGTGGAATCTCTGTCCTGTAAATATGATAACAGAACAAAAAGGGTGTAAGTATATAATCACACATACAGGCCTGTCATTACTCCTCAAATTCCTCAAATTTGTTTATTACTCCTCAAATCCTCAAAAATTCCTCAAATATAGCTTAACTATGGGAAATTCCTCAAATACGACACACTAAATACTAAATGTCGGATAATGTATTGTTTTTTGGCGAATGGCGATGATATGTAAACTTTCAAACAAGAAGCTAAGATAGAATCCTGTAACATGTACCCTACATCCATGCTGCTAATCATGAATCACTCATGATTTATTTCTTTTCTTTTTCTTCTCTCATGATATATAACTTAATGATTTTTCTCTCACATACTTGGTAGGTAGATTTTAGACAGCGTAATCCCGCTGTGCTAGCTAGATCTGATATTTTGATTGGAAACAGACCTGTCCTTTTATCATCTGAATGGGCAGACTGTTAAATAGAATATTTTCAATATATAAGTGATAAACATAATTTTGAAAAGAGCGACTTACTCACCAATTCATTCCACATGAGGAGAGGAGAACCGTTGCTTGTCCTTCTAGTAAGTATTTTTAAATTTCTAGACATTTTAGGATATAATGATTTTCTTTTAGCCATGTCATATTTAGCACATCAAAAATTAACCAGTCGTTAGCTTGTTTTTTAATTTTGTTGCCTTGACGCACTTTGTTACGTTGAATTCGTTGAATGTCGTTTTCATTTTTGCAAGCTACAGGGCTGCAGATGTTCCGGTTCGTCTGGACTTATTTTGCTAAGCAGAGAAGTTGTCCGAAGTTATTGTCTGTCGAACTCACTCATCACAACAAACACTGCGATCAACCTACAGAAATTGTATATTTGAACGCTGCAATTTTTTACTTCTAACTTCATAATATTGCTTAGAATTCCAACAATAAAATGCACATTCAATTATTTTCATTAAGTATCTTGACCTTTGTCACAACCTTCTTTATATATTTCTGCGACTATATGGCTGCTAAATGAATGCCTGTACTTCTTAAAGAACTTACGGATATCGATCTTCCATATCCATTATATGATAACATATAGGTAACCCAGCCCACTTGGATTTCAGTGCTCTTATCAACTGAAGCGTTTGTTTCACTCACTCTCTTCCATTTTATTTCCGCTGAACATGAACACATCCGACGGAGTAAAGCGGATGGTCCCTAAATTTAGTGTCTACATGCCTCCTGGTCACTAGCGTGCGGGGGTTGGAAGGGTATGAAGCTCTGCTATCTCATGAGTCTTTTTGCAGCTACATTTTCCAGGGTCTGCTGTAATGTGGCGTATCCTTCATGATAAAGTAATGACTTTTTTTAAGTCACAAGCATTCCGTCAACGATTTTGAGCTTTCTATACTTATGGGTTACTCTCCTCCCAAATTTGTCTAAAGTCCGTAAAAATTAATCGTTGCAAAGTCACAGATGCATGTGGTTGAGGATATATCCTACATTCAAAAAATTACAGTATACAAATCTGACAAGCATCATTGAATTGGAGACGATAGCGTGAAGCAGAGCGATATCAGCAGCTTGATCTGACATCCTCTGTTCGACACATTCTAAACAGATAATACTTGAGGCAACAAATTGATTTCGTAACAACGCGGGAAGTGATTATGACCAAGTCAGTATTCCTTTGCAATATACACAACTTCAAAAAATGGGGTGTGGTCAACCCTTGGGTTACCTTCTTCGTTGTGACTTTCATGATTTGAAGTTTGCCCCAAAATCCGTGCTAAAATTTGTAGTTTTTCTTGCAATTATCATATTAGGCTCCGTTTCCATTCCTCAAATTTTTCACAAAAAATCCTCAGTTTTTTTCATAGGCTAATCACAGGCCTGCACATACAAGTATGCTGACGCAAGTGCAGTATATAGGCTGCAATATTGAATTAGTAATTCAAAGAAAGATATCGAAAGGTATTCGAAAATGTGGTCGAGAAGGCCTGATAACTAAATTAGTAATCAATTAATCCTGGGTTTTCGGTATTTGCACTGACCGACGGAATCACGGGATTGCAATTCCAACCGGTATCCCATGCTATTAAGATTTATCTATGTTTTGTAATAGGATATTTATCATTCTACTCAAGGCTCAATCCCGTGGTTGAGATTTTCCGGGATTTTGGAATCCCTACTTTTCAGCTTACGACAGGGATGTGATCCTTCCAGCTTTTTCCGGATTTCCGGCTTCGACCCCCTTTGCCCAAGTAGTAATGAAAAGGTGTTGTGTAGAATGAAAAAATCGTCTTTGCTATAATCCTTGAAACTGTATCGTCAGAATATTGGTTTTACTGGGCGTCCCCATAGCTTTCTCTAGCTTCCCTAGCTTTTCCACCTGCCCCTCTAGCTTCGTTGGTGCACTCCTAGCTTTTATCAGCACCCATTGGTTTCTACTGGCGTCCTTTCGCTTTCATCGGCGCTCCCTTGACTTCTGCTGGCGCCCCATCGCTTTCAGCACCTTTGGTTTCACTAGTTTCCCCTTCGCTTTCTCTGGCGCCACCTTGGCTTCAACTGGACCTCCCGTCGGTTTCACCAGCGCCCCCTCGGCTTTCACGTTACCCCCTTGTCTGCTACTTTCGCCTCAGCTTCCACAGCACCCTTTTGACTTCTGCCGACTCCCATCTTTCTCTTAGGCGCCCCCTTTGTGTTCACCAGATGTCAAAAAACGCACAAAATCAGGGTGCCCGCGGGTCTGGAAAGTCTGGAAAATAGGGTGGTCTGGAAAAGTATAATTTTTAAGAAAATGTCTGGAAAGTCTGCGAAGTTTGGAAAACTTTGTGGTCTGGAAAATCTAGAAAGTCTGTAAAAATATTGGATAAATGAGTCTGGAAATATTAAAGCTTCACTCACATTATTCCAATCGCATTCTGTGAATTCATCGCTGGAAACTACACATATGCTGTGTATAGCTTTCTTAGCGCTTCTCTTTTCCTTTTCAAATGATTTTGCTAGTATTTAGAGATAGGTGAGTGACCATTTGAGAAAAAACCAGCACTAGGAAAGCAATGTAATGCAGTTTATCTCAATGAATACACAGATGCGATTGGAACTATATGAGCGAAACTTTAATACATTGAGAACATTGAAAAAAACCATGGGTACAAAAACTCGATGTGGACAAAACCGTAATTGGGAAAACATTTTAGTAAACAGAGTCGTATAAAGACGACATAATGAGGGAGAAAAGTAAACGCAACTCGATTAGGGAAACCATCTGGTCAATGACGTAAGACGGTTAGAAGTGATATAAATCTTGTTGATAAAGAGAAGAAGGTAGATGAGCGACTGTATCGTCTTTCCCTTTTCATTATTTTCACTATATTTAATTTTCACTCATGAAAAGGGTATTGTCTGAACTGCTAGTTATGCACGGTGGTCAGGAAGGTCGAAAAAGTTCGAAAAAATGGGGGATGATTTATTTTGAAAAAAGTGGTTTTATTAGAGCAAGAAAAGTCATTTAAAAGAAATTAGAAAATCTTTCATTGAGCCCATATCGAGAAAATCGATGATTATTGGAAATCAATAATTTGTGATTTCAGCGCACTTACTGAAATTAGGGGTGAACGTTGGACAACAAATATAAAACTGTGTATTATTCTGCTAAATTTAGTCATAACTTTTGAGATTTTTATCGAGCCCTTTAGTAGAAAATCGATAATAATCGATTTGATCGATAAATATTTTTCTAAATATTGTCAGAAATCAGTGAAAGTTGCTGCAAATAAAAATTGGGAAAACTTGGTTGATGTCACATATGTTACTCATCTGCATGCTTGTTACTTAAGACGCTGGGCTGTAGAAATCCATCGAGCCCTTACGGAGTAAATCATGTGAATGTTTGACACATGCATTGCATTTATTATGTTGGACTAGGCCTATTATGTAACTTTGTCCTCACTACAGCACCGTAAATACTAATTGTGCGAATCCGCTTAGCTAACTTTATGCCACTGGAACATTGTTTTGTTAGGTACGTACGTTGCCTAGAAAATATGTCGAGCCCTGACAGAATAAATCATGTGAATGTCTGACAAATGGATTGCATTTAGGAATACTGTGTCAATAGGCCTACTGTCTATATTTTCGATTTTTTGCGAAGTTAATTTTATGCACTGGTTTTATATTTTTTTGTTAGTCAGCTTCAGTCAGTTTCACACCTTTTTATTGTGCCGTGATCTTAAATATGTTTTATTTTGCGTGAAATAAAAGTTAGGATAATTCATAATAATATGTCACTTTGTTCCTTTAATATGAAATGATCAATTTATTGACTTTATCAATATGCATTTTAATTACTTTGCATTGACATTGTTATTTTTGTTCGCAACTCCACTAATTTGCATTGTTCTTTGTTCCATGAACGAGTATTACCCACAGAACAAGGAGGAGGTAGAATGAGTGTTTCCCAAAATGTGTGAAGCTCTCGCTTAACGGTAATAATGTCACATCCCAGCGAGTGGGAAAATGATCGATAGCGCACTTCAGTCGTTTATCGTCTCTCAGTCTCTCACTCGCTTGCATGCACTAAGGAGAGACAAAGATGAATGAATGAATGAATGATAAGCACTTTTAAAGTCCGTAGCTTCATAGGGCAACATATCATTTACAGGCTTGTGGCAGGTCCTCTATTTCCTCTATTTCCTCTATTTTTGGTCCCTCACCTCTTAAATGCTCTATTTTAGAAAATTTCCTCTATTTCCTCTAAAAATGTATTAATGTTGATAATGATGTATCGTTGTTAAAGACATCAGTAGGGATAATATACAAGTATACGTCGGACAGATTTCGAATGTGTTTTTTGGTCCCTATACATCGATTAAATGTTATCTAATATATATAATTTACAGGCGGAGTTTATATTAATGATGCTGTCACTAGGACCTGTGTGTATCAGATTAGCAGAGCAATTTGTTGCACTGAAGCAATACTTCTTAGTGTCTATAAAACAGAACAACAAAATTTGCACATCCAACGCTCGATACAACAGAATGGTAGCTGCACTGCAGGATAGAACTTTCGAAGCCAAAATCCATTTCATTGTCTCCGTTCCATCGGTTTTTGACAAATTTGAACGTTTTTTCCAAACGGAAGGCCCGCTTGTACATTTATTGTACACCCACCCAGTTGTCTGATTTGATCAGAATGTTACTGTTGAGGTTCATCCGACCGAACACTGTTGCACAAAAAGAAGGACATCAGCTTTTAGAAATTGACATGGAATGTACTGAAAACCAACTTGAGACAATTCACATAAGGTAAAAGCAGAATCGTTACTCAAACAGTGTACTCCATCACAGCACTTGAGTTTTCGGGCCGATGTCAAAAGGTTTTACGTCGCGGTTGCGGGACACCTATCGAAAAAGCTCCCACTTTCTAATCCTGTTTTGAAGTCTTTGCGGTGCATGAGCCCTTCATGCAGAACGGAAGAAAACGGATTGACTCATGTCAAAATATTAAGCCAAAACTTGAAAGCTGTTGTGAAACCAAACGAGATTGATTCACTCGTGGATGAATGGATGCAATATTCCATCGAACCATTGATCCAGGAGTCGTGGTACTCTTCCGTTCTAGTTGACGCATACTGGAGCAAAGTATTTCAAATTAAGCGGACTGATGGACAGATTAAGTACCCAATTTTGACAAAGTTGAGTAAAGCAGTATTGTGCTTCTTCACGGAAGTGCAGATGTTGAAAGAGGCTTTCTTTTCACGGAATAAGTTCTTGATGGTCACTACTAGAACGTCTTTGTCTCTTCAAAGTATTAAGGCTCTTAGAACTACTAATGACAGCTTGATGTCGTTGGGAGAGAAACCTGAAAATTTGCCGATAACAAAGTCGCTGATAGAAAGAATGACCGCTGCTCGAGCCACCTACAAAGACAGCATACAGAAATCAAAAGCGTCAAAAAAGTAAGGAAGATACATACAAAGCCGAAGCGGAACAAAAACAGGTCGAAATTGAAAAAGAAAATATCAATTCAAGATTGCGGGAATTCCACGATATGGATCGAATAATGGAGAGAGAAATGTCCGTGGCAAATAATTTGATGAAAGAAGCTAGTGCAAAAATCAAAACAGCAATCCAAAATAAGAATATCGAGAATATTGGAGTAGCACAAGCTATGATGGAAAGTGCTCAAACGAAGCTGGATGAGATACAACAAATGCAAAATAAACAGAACTCAAATAAGCGAAAGTTCACGGAGAATCTGTCTCATTCAAGATATAGGCCATTGCCTAAGCAAAGTAAAATTGCAGATGGTAAGTCGACTGATTTTCGACTAAACTACGTTGTTAAAGGTTAAATTATCACTTTCAGATTTCTCTCTATCTACATTCAAAAACAATTGATGTAAAGTTTCTTGAGAAAAAGGCTATTATTCCAAAGGTACGTCCACGAGTATATTGCATCATGAAGTCTACATCCTCTGTACAAATCTTTCTTCTTCAGATTTTGATGCCGCCAAGAGAATTCTCAAATGTTGAAGTTGATACATAGTGCCGTTGAACAATTTGTATAACAAGCATCATGTTACACAGACTTGTTAATTTGTTTCAATAAATAGATAGTTTAAAATGTTCATTATTCAATCCATATGTAAATCACACACCAACAGAATATACAGAACATATCAGAACCAACAGAGCTCCTTGACGGGAACAGAAAAAGATATATAGGATATATTTACAACGGAAAAATGTGTGTTCAGTTGAATGGTTCTAGCGGGGTGAGGGACAAGCGGTATATAGGGAACTAGTTCTAGAGACAATTCATTGAGTTGAAAAACCGTTTTTTGCTGTGCAATTTTCCAAACACACTTGCACATACCACAAATAAGTTAGAATTTTGCAAAAGAATCATTTTTCACTTCCTCTATTTTTAGCGTCAAAATTCCTCTATTTTTTGTAAGTAAGCGCCACAGGCCTGCATTTATGAAATTTGCCATGCCTAAGTCAGTCGGTCCATATTGCTCTGCATACGGATGCTCAAATGCACGAGGGAAAAACGAGGAATTATCATTTCGCACATTTCCAAAAGATCCTGAAATTCGCAAGAAATGGATAACTGTCGTTCATCGAAAAAATTTCCAACCGTCGAACTACTCCGTATTGTGCAGTGAACATTTTACCCAAGACTCATTCGTCGATCATGTGTCTGGAAGGCCAACCTCAGAGACATCGCGAAAAAAACTTTATCCGAATGCTGTGCCGTCTATCTTCTTCGCTATGCCAGAACATTTGCAAGTGACACCGAAACGCCGTAAAACGAAGGCATCTGAAAAAGCAGCGAGTGTTGATATTGATCACTTTTTAAGCATCGATCATCATCCGTCGACTTCGGAAAGTGTCATCGTTGAACCTAGTCAAGACTCTACAACAAATGACGACGATAGTGAGTTGCGTAAGCGCATCGAAGAATTAGAGACTAGTTTGCAAAGAGAGAAGGTGAAAGTTAGGAGTTTACAGAGACGTTGTAAACGCTTACAAAAAAGGACTGAGAAAGCTGAAAGATACAGGAAAATGTATGAAAAATCACATGCAATTAGTCTAAGGAAACAAAAAAGCTTGAAATTAATTCGGCAAGCAAAGCAGCGAGTTCAAAAAAGCGAATGCATTTGACAAATATTTTGAAAGACTTAGAAAAAAAATCATTTCTCGACCGAGAGCCTTTCATAAATTTGAAGGATTATTATGAGGGCGACTCTCTTAATCTAGTGAAACAACTAACTATGAAAGGCAAAAGAGTCAAACAGTTTTCGAATGAGGTGAGGACTTTTGCTTCGGCTCTTCACTTTTACAGCCCTCGTGCATACGAATACGTCCGAAAATACTTTCAGTTGCCGCATCACTCAACATTGAGGAGTTGGATATCCAACATTGAATGTCGCCCTGGATTTTGCACTCCTGCCTTCGAAGAATTGAAAAGAAGGCGAGAGTGAGATCAAGGAGAAAATTTCAAAGTCTGTTCTTTGTTAGCTGACGAGATAAGTCTAGAGAAACATGTTCAGTTTGATTCTTCATTGAGCAAGTATTTTGGGTATGTCGACAAAGGACTGCTCCACGAAACCGACGAAACAACAAAGGCACTTTGATACATTGAAATAAGGGAGGCCATTCCTGGATGTATTTATAATTACAATATTGCCACTGGCTTTCTCAGGAATACTTATGTTTATTTCGTCCAATATTTCGTCCTTCTTCCACAGGGACAGACGTTAGACTGACACCGCATTACAAGATGATCGGGTCATGATTACATTTCAGCTAGTGACATGCAACACTATCAATAACAAAAGGAAACAAAGGTAAGCAAGTCACCATAGAAAGTAAGTAAGTCACATCTGTACAGTAAGAAGTCACTACTGCGATACTACTCTCGAATGAACGGGAGTACCACCTCACCAACGCAACCATTGATTAGAAAGTGTAAATTACCATCTCGTTGGATATACATGGCTTCTCTTGCTCGTCTTGCGGAACCATCTCTTATTGTCTCCACTACTTTCCACTCCATGTTGTCTTCAGGCAGGGATGTGTGCTCATCGATGAAATGCTTATATACTGCCGAGGTTCTGGTCTTGATATGCTCCTTGATTCTGGATTTCACTGTTCTCTCTGTTTGACCAATGTACTTCAATCCGCATAGTTTGCATCTTATTTCATAGATCCCGTTCTTCATATAGCATCGCTTCTCTTTCTGTCCAATCTTGCAGGTCCAGCAATCTAGTTTGCATATCGGTTTCTCCCTCTGCTTACGCCATCGGTGACTTAATGGACGTTCAGTTTCATATATAACCCTTATTTTGTTTTCCATCTTACACTGTTTGGTTAATTTTCCAATTCTTCTCCTTGTTTGCTCGTGAATGAATGGGATCTTCAAATAAGTTAGGGGCTCTTCTTCTTCATTACGGGCTCGTCTCTCAATAGGTCGGTCATAATATCTGCCAATCCATTTCTTAGGATAACCATTCTCTGTAAATCGATGACGAAGTGACCCTTTAGAACTTGCCAATTGAGAAGAAGATGCATTTCGTGTTGTTCTCCAGTTTTCACCAATAGGAAGTCCTCGTTTTCGGCTATCCGGTACAAAAGAGGAGAAAGGTAAGCAACAGTTGCTGTGAAATGGTTTCACATATAAGGAGAATTGAAACTGGTTCAGCTCCTCACACCACTTCACACAGGTATCGAGGCATGGCAGAAGCCGAAGAGGGAGAAGCCGATATGCAAACTAGATTGCTGGACCTGCAAGATTGGACAGAAAGAGAAGCGATGCTATATGAAGAACGTGATCTATGAAATAAGATGCAAACTATGCGGATTGAAGTACATTGGTCAAACAGAGAGAACAGTGAAATCCAGAATCAAGGAGCATATCAAGACCAGAACCTCGGCAGTATATAAGCATTTCATCGATGAGCACACATCCCTGCCTGAAGACAACATTGAGTGGAAAGTAGTGGAGACAATAAGAGATGGTTCCGCAAGACGAGCAAGAGAAGCCATGTATATCCAACGAGATGGTAATTTACACTTTCTAATCAATGGTTGCGTTGGTGAGGTGGTACTCCCGTTCATTCGAGAGTAGTATCGCAGTAGTGACTTCTTACTGTACAGATGTGACTTACTTACTTTCAATGGTGACTTGCTTACCTTTGTTTCCTTTTGTTATTGATAGTGTTGCATGTCACTAGCTGAAATGTAATCATGACCCGATCATCTTGTAATGCGGTGTCAGTCTAACGTCTGTCCCTGTGGAAGAAGGACGAAATATTGGACGAAATAAACATAAGTATTCCTGAGAAAGCCAGTGGCAATATTTTAATTAACAAAGGCACAATCTGCTCTTGTTCTGATGGCAGTTGGTCTTAAGGGCTATTGGAAAATCCCATTAGCTTATGTTTTGGTAAATGGAGTGAGCGGTAGCTATCTAGCTTCGATTTTGAAGGAATGTGTGATTCGACTTCATAATGTAAATGTCACAGTGGCATCTATTGCATGTGATGGAACCAGCCACAACGTTACTGCATTGGAGTTATTAGGTGCCTCAATATCCATTAACAACCCGAAACCTTGCTTCAAACATCCAAGTGACCAATCACAGAATGTGTCCGTTTTTCTGGATCCGCCACACATCATTAAACTAATTCGAAATTCTTGGCAATCTCTGAAAATTATAGTGTAGAAAAACAAAGGTCAAGCGCATTGGAGTTATATTGAACGACTGGTAGAAATTCAGGACACTCACGGCTTGGTGCTGGCCAATAAGTTAACGAACCGTTATGTTTCATCAACAAAAGATGAAAGTTTATTTAGCGACTCAGGTTTTTCGAAGTCGGTAGCAGATTCATTGCGGTTTCTTCACTATCAAAAATTTCCCGGGTTCACGCATTCTAACGTTCTGGTGACAGCTGATTTTTGCCAATTTTTCAACAATCTCTTTGATTTGTTCAATTCCCGAAAGCTCTTTTCTTATGATTTCAAAGCCCCGTTGAAACTTGAAAATATGGACCAGAGGATAATTTTCATGGAACAAGCAAAAACAACATTGACTAGTCTTACTGATTTGCGTGGCAACAGTATTATACAATCGATGAAAAAGACTGGTTATCTGGGTTTCTGCGCTGACCTTGAATCCCTGAAATTGTTGGCAAATAGCTTGTTGACACATAAAAATTTTCAAATTCATTTTGACCTGCAAGTTGTGTCAAGATTTCATAGAATTATTCTTCAATTCTATTCGTTTGAGGAACGGTTGGAATTTCAACCCAACACCACATCAGTTCAGACCTTCTTTCCGACAACTTTTGATTCATGCTGGATCAGACATTCTGCATTCTCCGCCACTATCGACTAATACTCAGTCGCTTGATGCAACTGTGCAGCTATCCTTCCAATTCATATCTTCTGAAGAGAATATTTTTTCTGAAGGAAGACACGATGCAGAAATATTCTCTGATAAGGATTCGTCGATCCCATAATGCCAAATGATGACCACTGCTCTAATCCAGCAATGTGCGACATTTGTGAGTCAATAGTGTATTACATCGGCGGGGCGATTGTTCGTCGCATTCAATCAAAAATAAATTGTGAAAATTGTCGAAATTCTCTGTACGCAGTTCATCGTGTGGACAATTCTTTGCCGTCAAAACTTATAAATCAAAAAAATTGTCTCAATAAATCCGGATCAGGTGGTTTAGTGAAGTCAAATAAGGTTGTCCTTGAAATACTCCTCTGCACTGAAAAACTGATGGGAACATTATTGAAAAAAGGATTTAAGCAGCCTAACGCAACGCGAATTATAACCAAAGTCGTCGAAATGAAATCACATACATTAACTCATGAGTGTGACTTTGTTGGAATTGAACATCACCAACTTCATTTGATTCGACTTGACTCTTCAAGCTACATCTACATACGGTATAAGAAACTGGCGAAAGATATATCACAGGAGAAAATTTGTCGACGGCAGCGCCTCCATCGCACGGTGATATTCGAGAACTTGTAGTGTTTTTGGTAAGTTAACTTAATTTCATATTACAAGTAAAAAAATAAATCATTCCACTGCTGTTGCCTAGTACAATACATGTTATGAAAATGTGCGTTGACTTTAAAATTCAATACCGAGATATTTGGAACATTACATTGAAACATTGTTTGCATTTATTCATAAATCATTTCTATTGTATGAAATCAGATTCCTGTCGCTAAATTACCAACATGAACTAAATTTTCCCCTTGAAAATATGGGGATCTCAATTACTTTTAAATCAGAAAATCTTTCCGTCCTAAAAAGCATTTACGACAAGCGACAAGGCTTAAAAATATTTAAAACATCTTTTATTCATAAATGCAAAGAAAACCTTGGCAATTTTGTAAAATAGCTTTTGGACTTGCCGCTTGAATTAATGGAAAATATATTTCTTGAAATTATCTCGTCAGATTTCGGTTGTTGTTCGTTACCAGAATGCATTGACTACTTTGAATGAAATCATTGCACCATACCGTTTTGCAATCATGATTTTTGGCAACATTATTCAACAAATATTCTTCTGCCTGTTAATAAATGACTTCTTTCATTTTTGCATTATGCATGTACATGCTACAAGAGACCATTTATTGCCTAGAGCTAATTGCATAACAGACGTGATTGATATGCGCTTAGATTTATTTCTTGACGAATGATCGACACAATAGAGATATTTACATTCATTTTGTCGGGTTACTAATTACCGCGCACATGTTTCTTTTAAACGCAATGAATTGTCTGAATCTTCTGTCTACCGTCACAAGATACATTTCGCCAGCTAATAAAGGAGATTTAGAAGGGTTACCAAATTATAGATCAAAGCCAGCATTTAGAGACTGTGTGAATAGGTGTAAGCCACGTGAAACGTTTATCAACATGGACAGACGCAAACGCTTAGTATTCTATTGATCGCTCGCGGGCGAGAGGAGTGTGACACTTTTCCCACTGGGAGTCAGCCTCATAATTCACCATGCCGGCAGCCGATAACACGCATTCTACTTCTCCTTGTTCTGTGATATTACCCCACACACGGTTGTGTCTTGAGGCTTGCTCCGACGGTACAGCGTTTTTCTCAAATTAACCGGGTAACAGTTGCCGTACACATTAGATTTTTGTATCATTTGTTGCACCGTCTCCTGATCGTTGGCATCGTGCAAATTATTATTGAATTCTCTTCGATTCGCTTCGAATTTTCGGCATTATTCAACTTTGAATATTACTTCGGCGAATTGATCTCTTTGTTCTGATATTGCATCTGGGATTTATTCTCCCCTTGTTCGCGCTGATATCGGTCGACGTCATCACTTCTCCCATCTCGCCTCCATCCTCAATCTGAATTAAGTGCTGCTGCTACAACGTCTTCCGTACTCTCAAATTCATCACTGCAATCAGTTTCCCGCGTTAGTATTGCCCAAAACTTTCCCTTCTCAGGGAAAAATTCTGCAGGGAAAATATTGCTGCGATAAATTGTGACCTTACTCCACCTCCTCTTCCTCAACCTAACGTTTTCTTGGTTGTGCAAACAACAATCGACAGTTCTGTTCAGTGGCTGTCTGGTTGTCTGGAACACTTTCTCATCGACAAACCACCTGAACCTTGAAGAGTTCGATTCCCGTTGCAGAGTTTCATAAATTTTTGTGGCTTTGTAATTCTTGCTGTGATATCATGGCTGACGGAGGCGATTTATCTTTTGAGACTGTGCGTCGTATGTCTGTCTCACAGTTAGACAAATTAACAAAGAAGCAGTTAGTTTCAGTGTTGAAAGATGCAGTTGATGTGGCGGACCAAAATCCATCGATTTCCTCGTCCTCTCTGAAAAAAATTGTAGCAGATGCCGTGTCTGATGCGATTACGGATATCAGGAGGGAACTTATTTCTGAAAACAAGCGGCTCATTGCCGAGTCTGAAATTAAATGGGAGAGGAATTTGGTCATGGTAAGCGAGATCATTCATGGTACTCTCAAGACTGATGTTCTGAAGGAGTTACAAGACCGGGAGCATCGTAAGAACAACATTGTTGTTTTCGGTATGCCTGAGCAGTTAACTACGAATGCACCAGGTGCTAATTGCGACAAAGAAGATGCATTGAATATCTTCTCAAAAATTGGCATTGAAGATGTTGAAGTGGAAAGATGTTTCCGACTGGGCAACAAAACATCTCGACAGAAACCAAGGCCTATGAAAATAATTCTCTCGTCACAAATGAATAGAGATCTCATCTTGCGAGCAGCGCGGAAATTGGGCAAATTTTCTGACACCAATCAGTTTCGAAAGGTATTTTTAAAGCCTGATCTAACCGCAGCAGCAAGAGGAGGAGCGAAATTTGAGACAGGAATTAAAGTGTCGTCGCGACAATGGGGAAAATGTTATGATCAAGAACGGTAAGATTATTTTGAGAACCAGTGATTGACGTCTCCAGGAACCATCAATACTACTATTAAATGCTCATTCAATTGCCACTCCTGGCAAAATGGATGATTTGCGGATAACTGAGGACTTTCTCAATCCTGATATTTTTGTAGTTACCGAAACCTGGTTAAATGATAATCATGATGATTCACTTTTTCTTTTAAATGGGTATCATTTATTGCGATGTGATAGAACTGGACGCTCTGGTGGTGGAGTAGCTTTGTGGCTACGTTCTTCTGTCAAAGTGAAACGTCTAATTGCTTCTCGCCTCAGTGAACTTTCATGCGAATATATAATCGTGCAATTTCGTTTTGGCTCATCGCATTATCTCTTGCTTGCCCTATATATTCCACCCGATGTGAGTAGGTGTGTAGCTTCTTCGACAGAGATATCTGATTATTTAATTGAATTCATTGATGATGTAACTGTTGTATTCTCTGATATTCATGTTATTCTTTGTGGTGATCTGAATCACTTTGATACATCTCTCCTGCAAAGTTCTCATGATCTATTTGACAAGGTGCTAATGCCTACTCGAGGTACTTCGATACTAGATCGTTTTCTAGTAAGCCGTTCTTTAGAACAAATATATATGGATGCTTCAGTTGGTCCTCCATTGACTTCAAAACGTAGAGGCTCACATTGCCAAATACTTTTATCCCCAGTGAACATTGACACTAACACTGATTGTAAGGAATATCGTACTTTATATGATTTGAAGAGTTGTCATATTGCGGACTTTATCACTCGCTTAAATATGTGTTCCTTTCATGAATTGTATCATGTTAATGATCTGGATAAAAAGCTTGAAATATTTTACACGTTGTTTCAATCATGTTTATCTGTAATCCCAAGTAAATCGATTGCCATGTCTACTCGTGACAAACGTTGGATGTCAGCTTACTTAAAAGATTTGATAAGTAAAAGATGGTTTGCATATCGTTGTAAAAATTTTCATATGTATAATATCTATAAACATAAATGTAAAGAAGAAATCAAGAAGTGTAAAATGTCTTGGGTTGAGAGGTCAAGAAGATCATCTCGTAACATTTGGAGTGTAGTATCTGATGTTAAAGGCAATAATGTGAAAAATCCTTTAGCTCCTATTTTACATGAGTTTTCTGATGCCATGAGTGCAGCTAATGCTATCAATGAATCTTTTTGCAAAACATTTTCACTCGGAAGACCGCTTTCCATACCATTCATCTGACACAACTTCAAATCACAATGATGATGATTGGTGTCCCCTAACTAGCCCGCATGATGTTTTTCTGTTCTTAGAGAACTTGTCTACTAATAAAGCTATGGGCTCTGACGGAATTTGCAACCGTTTCTATAAGTTAGCGTCGCCATATATTTGTGAGCCAGTGTGTAACATAATAAACTCTATCATCATTCAGTGTTATGTGCCAAAAGATTTGAAAAAATGTATTGTGTCTCCGATTCCGAAATGTTCTCCTGTCTCTTTCGAAAATCTTCGACCCATCACACTTTTAAGTGTCCCGGCTAAACTTTTAGAACATCATATACTTTCGACCATGCGTACTGCGTTCTATGAACGTGTACCCAGCTTTCAATTTGCTTATAAAAGAAATTAATGTACAACATCCTGTCTTGTTACCTTACATCATATTATTACAGAATTGTTAGAAAAACCTGATGTTACTGGTTGCATGCTCTTGAATTATCATTTTTCAAAGGCGTTTGATACCATCAGTCACAAAGTATTGCTTCAGAAATTAAGACTTCTTCAGTTCCCTATACGTTTTGTTGAGTTTATGTCTTCTTACTTAAGTAATCGTTATCAAAGGGTTAAATTTTGGTCAATTGTTAGCTCAGAGTTGCAGGTGCTTAGCGGAGCTACTCAAGGTTCCCTTTTGGGCCCGTTTTTGTTCATTTTGTATTGTTACGACATAATGTCCCTGTCTCATAACACATCATTAATCATGTATGCTGATGACGTGTCTCAAGTGTGTCCAATTTTTAAATCTGATGTACCTGGATCTATCGAAATGATTACATCTGAATTTTATACTATAAATGACTGGGCAGAAAAGAATTATCTGAAATTAAATTTGTCAAAAACAAAATGTGTTTGTATAAGAAAGAAAAACTTTGAGATGTATTTTCCTTTCCCTTTTGAAATTGTCAGCGAATGCAAATCACTGGGTGTTGTGTGGAATGAAACTTTAAAATGGGATTCCCATTTCAGTTTATTGCTAAGAAGATGCTCAAAACGTCTATATTTGTTGAAAATCTTGAAGGATGTTCTACAACATGACGAATTGTGGTTGACTTTCCACATGTTAATAGAAAATTTAATCATGTATTGTACTCAGCTTTTTGGTGTTTTCAGTGATGAAATTAATCATATTATCAACAGTTTGTATAAACGAGGAAGGCGACTGATTTGCCCTGCACAATGTTCTTGTGGCAATGACATGACAAGATTTCATGCAATTAGACTGGCGGCTTTTAAAAGCTTCTACAACAAGTGCTTGCACCCCGGACATCCGTTGTGTTACATTATTCCTAAATCTATGCGAAAATATGTTTTGGTCCCAATGTGCACTACTAATCGCCGGCAAAATAGCTTCGTCGTTTTAAGCTCTCTGGTCATTAATGGTCTCTCTGACCTTACTTGCAAATAACTGTTTTTTCATAATTGTCTCTGTAATTTTTGATTTTCATTACGACAAAGATATACTTTTTCTCTTTCTCTATTGTAATATTATGCAACATAAACAGGTCCCGGTAATGAAAGTCTGATGTCATTTCAAACATCAGTGATGATAAAAAACACACACTTTATGATAAAATATTATTGTAACCCATCTCCCTGTAACCGACAAATAACATGAAATGTTACAAATGCTTACTATTGAATTCAACAAGTTTGTTTCAATGCTTGTTCATATCGTGGATTTGAAAGATCATTCACTTTGCGCTTCATCCAGAATTCCTTTAGCGCAACATGAGCAGACTCTTATGCCTATTCTGAGTATTGGGCCAATACTATTGGCCCAGCGATTTACCATACCTCCAACAAAATTCGGGAACATGTCGAATCAAGATCGGAGTGATGCCGATGCCCAAACCCAAGTAGGAAGTTTCGAACGCAATTTTTTCTTGGAAGTCAAATCTCAATGTATTTCCGAAACATGAATCGACTACATGACAGAGTTTTCGCAAAGAATCAACAAAAGGTAGAATTTGAATTTGACGAATTGCAGCCAAGGAATCAACATTTTGCAGAAGCTTTCTGCAATCTCCACCGGTAAAATTGCTGCCTCTATGATGCCCAACAGTTTTTACGAAGAATTTTTCGGACCAAATGCCTTCTTCATCAGGCCATATTTCTTTCAATTCTTGGAAGATTCTGTTAAATGTACCCATCGGTAGATGAAGTTCAGGTGGTGGTATAATGTTCAGAATCGGTTATTCTTCACTCCTGACGCTTGATTTAAGTAGCGGTTCGTTGATACAGTTAAAGTATGTTTTGCTGTCGCACAAGTTATCTCCTGAGCGGATCCAACATTGGTAGTGATGTCTAATGATTTTCAATGTTCTTGTCTTCAATCAATTTCCCAAGCGCCAGAAGTCCCTTCACAATGGCAGCATGGATGTTGAGAGCCATGAGACTGTATACCACACAAGATATTTGCAAGTTTTAGATCACTAGCTACTACTAAGTAAGTATAGGGAAGTTCATCAAGTCACTCGCTGTTATCCAAACATATTTGCACGTTTCGATTTATTTCTTGCATCTCCGGCACGATTGCAAGGATGAATAGGCCTTTGACACTTTGTGCCTTAGAGGCAGACAATGATGTCAAGCTATCATCATCTTGTCTGATGATGTTCAAGCACTCTTTGAAGAATCATTGACCTTCATCAATGCCCAACTTGAATATGAGATTTTCTTCTGTTCGTGGAATATTTCTGATCTCGAATACTTCATCCAAAAATGATTTAATGTCGTCAATCATTACGTGTCTCGTGATTGAAGTGACACTGTCCTTGCGTGACTTAGGCACGAATGAACACTACATGCAATACCCGCAAGAAACAAATTATAATTCACTGAAGATGCGCTCGATATATTTATCAAATGTCGTTTGTACGAAACAATTCAATACCCTATTAACATGACATGAACCAAAACATCTCCCAATTAGTACTCGAGGACAGTCATACACAGTAAAATATAAACCTTATGTCAGACATTCACATGATTTATTCTGTCAGGGCTCGACATATTTTCTAGGCAACGTACGTACCTAACAAAACAATGTTCCAGTGACATAAAGTTAGCTAAGCGGATTCGCACAATTAGTATTTACGGTGCTGTAGTGAGGACAAAGTTACATAATAGGCCTAGTCCAACATAATAAATGCAATGCATGTGTCAAACATTCACATGATTTACTCCGTAAGGGCTCGATGGATTTCTACAGCCCAGCGTCTTAAGTAACAAGCATGCAGATGAGTAACATATGTGACATCAACCAAGTTTTCCCAATTTTTATTTGCAGCAACTTTCACTGATTTCTGACAATATTTAGAAAAATATTTATCGATCAAATCGATTATTATCGATTTTCTACTAAAGGGCTCGATAAAAATCTCAAAAGTTATGACTAAATTTAGCAGAATAATACACAGTTTTATATTTGTTGTCCAACGTTCACCCCTAATTTCAGTAAGTGCGCTGAAATCACAAATTATTGATTTCCAATAATCATCGATTTTCAAAAATCAATAAATTCGATTTTCTCGATATGGGCTCAAGGAAAGATTTTCTAATTTCTTTTAAATGACTTCTCTTGCTCTAATAAAACCACTTTTTTCAAAATAAATCATCCCCCATTTTTTCGAACTTTTTCGACCTTCCTGACCACCGTGTATGATTTTGAATTGTATCATTCCAAACAGTCCTTATTTGCTTTTCATATTACCTAGACAATATTGACTGTACCTTAGTTTTGTTTTTGGATGGTTTTAAGTAGTATCAATTACTAAGTATTTACTCAGTTGCTCTATAAGCTGTTTAGCTGCAGGGTACGTTCGTGAAATTGACTGACCAAAATAGTCCGCTTCTTATGCGCTAAAAGTTGTGATATTCCAATACAAGTGATTTTCGCAATTTAGTAATACGAAATTGTGGTTAAACAATTGAGCAAGAATAATCGGTTATAGCTGCAAGCAGCAGACTACATGCATTTTTAAAGACAGTGCTTAAGACCAATGTGCACTATAAAAATGCTCGTAAGTGCATGCCGTTTGTGTAGTGCTGCAGTTGCAAAGAGGGAAATATTACATTTGAACATAATCATCTTAAAAAGAAAATTCTGCTTTACTGATTTTAGAAAGAAATGTGAAAATATGCGCTCAAGATTGAAAGCGTTGCAATAGACCTACCAGCTACTATGTGGTAGCCACTAAGATTCATTCATCATAATTGCAAAAAACTTCTATGACAACTTTTAACTAAGAAAGCTATTTAGAAGTACAATATTTCTTTTTTAATATTGCATCTACTGGTGAAGCGTAGAATTCATTTATTAAGGTGCAAATTATCATTCCATCGATAAATATGTATGCATATTCGAAGCTTGAATGCAAAAGATCGTTCCAGGATCTAAATGCACCAGTGCATTCGAATGCGGCCATTTTTTCAACTCACTCAGTTCTTCGCTCATTCAACTATTTTGTTCGTTCACTCAGTTCGCCTGTTCATTTAAAAAAAATCTGCTCTGCCCTCCAGTTCGACTGAAACACACAAGTCACACACTTCCCTTTTGTTCACTTTCAAAGGCAGCAGCGTTGTGGGACTTGGCGCTCGTGACTACATTGAGAATCAAAGAAGCTGTATTCTTCATAGTGTCTGTCTTTCTTTCTTATAGGCCTAGTTTATCATTCTCTCAATTTTGAAAGCAATTATCTGATTTGCCTTTGTCTCACAAATGGACTTTCACATTCAGAAAACTGGTACTACAACAATGAAGTCACCCAATTCCAAATCCCGAATTCCTTGAAAGATGGCAACCCTTTACTATTAAACTCATCAAGTAGTTGATTAGCCTATTTCCCAGAAGTTCATAACTCGTTTATATTTGAAGCCATAATTACTTGGAATTTTACCACAGCCTTAAATTTGTCAACCTGCAGAAATCGAGAGAAATTTCATGAAATATTCCATAAAGCGCACGAAAATTCCTATGTGGCGCTACGCCGGCTAAAATCCCTGTCTGCTCTGATCGTACTCATTTTTTCATTGTATTATATGTTCACAAACAGAAACAACAGTACGGATTTGTCTGAGCTGAAGTTGCTCTAAACGGCTGTCTGTGTCTGAAGAACGAAAAGAGATGTGAGAATTATATTTCCTCCATAGTAAATGTATGACTGAGAATCATCAGTTTCGTTCGTTTACATTTTCATGAACTGAAAAATATTAGTTAATTTCATTTGGAGTTACTAGGAAATCCTGTTTGCTAAGCTCCTTCGCTTACTAGTGAACAACTAAGAACCTCGTTCATTTACAGCAAAAAGTTCTAGCGCACTGGCTAGAACTGCTAACTAAGCAGACTGTTGGTCCTTTAAATCATTTTGCTCACTTTGTTTGATTTGCGAGGATGTGGAATCATTAGTTGGTGTCTTCAAGTACACGTTTGATTATTTTCCGCCGGTCTCTTCTGTCATCCTAGCTATCGCGTGTAGGTCATCTTCGCACCAACCTTTGGTGCTTTCAATCTGTCCACTACATCATGGATCGGCTCTACGACTGTTGACATTCGCGATACCAAGCAGCACGATATTTACTAGGCAAATATCTTTCATGCGGTAGATGTGATCGAACAGACTCATTTTGCGCTTATTATTCATCTACACAAGCCGTAGCTTTGGTTCTACTTCATAATTGGTGGTGCGGTGAAATCATCTAACACCTAAAATCCCTTGGAAGCACCTCAACTCAAATGCATCGAGACGCCGCTTATCCGTCTTTCTCAGCGTCCGCGTTTCCGAAGTAAGCATCAGCACGCTAGAAACACACGTTTGCACCACCGTGGATTATAGTTCTTGTGCTAATCACGTGACTCCTCCACATTTTTACAAAACCTGCTAGCGTCCTGAATGCCATGCCTGGTCATGCCAATGCGCTGACGAATTTCATTGCACATCCCTCTCCATCTATCGTGATTCCAAAATGTGGACTGTTTCAATTGCACTGATGTTGCTCGAAAGCTCTGCTTTTGACTTGTCCCCACTATCACTAATCCCTTCGTTTCATCGGTGTTGATCTTACGGCCACATCTTCCTGCATCTGAAGAAACGAAATTTAGGCTATTCTCCAGCTCACACCAACTTTCATCCGGAAGTGCTATATCATCGGCAAGGCTTTAGTTGTTGATAGGCCGTCCTTGAATTTACACCCCTGCCGCATTGCTATAACACGTTCCAGGTATGCAAAGCAAAATAACAGATCACAGGGGATCGCCTTGTCTGGAATCCTTGTCTGAACCAGTCACCAGTTTCATTTCCTAGTCTAACTGCAGCCTTTCCACTGTAGTACATGCTCATCAAAATGTGGATAATCTTAGCATCCACTCCGTATGACTTCAGTAATTCCCACATGACGTCTTGCGAATGTTACCGAAAGCCGTAGAGAGATCGATGAAGCAGACCATCAGCAAGGTCTCTGTTGCACAGTGCTGTCTCAGTACTGTTGCACAGTACTGCTGTCTCTACGGAAGTCTGTTTGTTCTTTTACCAGGAATCGCTAGACAGAAGCCTTCAGACGCTCTAGGATGATGAGTAAAGACACTTTGCACACGCGCTTTATCAGAGATAAGATGATGTAGCTGCTGCAGATGCTTAGATCTCCTTTCTTTGGCAGCGTCTGTGCTATAACCTACTTGTTCCATTCACGAGGAACTTTCTCTTCAGACTATTCTTGACCGCATATAATGAGCAACTCTTCTACCAATTCCACTCCACTTGCATGTAGTATCTTCCCTGTGATGTCATCTGTACCGGGAGCCGTCGAGCCTTGTGTGGCTTTAGTTTCTTGGTCGCTGTTTCGACTTGACACCCGAGTATTTTGACATTTCTGTCGTCGTCTTGGAGCGTTTTGTCTTCAAGTTCCGTCACGACTTCATAATCATACGTCTACACACGCAGGTCTGGACAGCACTCAGTTCATCTCTGATTGGTCTCCTCAGATGTCTGGAATAGGTGTTCATCGCGATCTTTAGCAAATCGTTGCTTCGGCTCCCATTTTGTATTCACATCTCTGATCAGCAGGTATGCTTGGCATGTCTCTGCTTCTGCACACTGCTCAATCAATCGTTATTTCTCTTGCAGCCACATTTCATATCAGCTCGTACCGCCTTTCGAGCTTAATTGTACTCGCTCCTGTATGTTTTCATGTTCTCTTCAGAATGCAGTGTGCTATGTTTCGACCTTGCTTTTCATCCGTGAATAGGAGTTTCCTCTGAATGATTCCATTCTGTCGGTAGACTCTGTCATTACTTCTCTCATTGCTGAATGCATTCCAGCTGTTCTTTCTTCCAACTTCTTTCTTCCGTTAGTTTAATTAAACCGAATTTTTGGGTGAATTAGGGTAAATTGGGATTATCAATGAGTCCGAAATTTTTTTCATGATTCTGGAAATTGTCCTCCGAAAATGCGGCCTGAAAATGCGTCGTTACAAGTTATGTAAAGTTATGTCAAGCACCCAATCAAAATAAACGTCAGTTAGATTCTGTTTTCTATGAAAGAAATGGAACACATTGCTAAAAACGGTCTCCAAAATGCTTCGTTCGGTTTCTCATGGCACCATTGAAATGGTTCTTTCTTTTTTTGAAAGTTTGTAAATGTTGCGTCCAAGAAGAGGTGCGAGCCCTGTTGTCGTTCTAATTATCTCTTTTGAACCAGGTAACATTCGTTGTGCCAGAAACTAGTTATACGATGATACCGTTCACACTGATATTATCATCAAGAGAATCATCCGACATTACAGTCCCATAATGCGCTTACATTTATGCACAAAGTTTCTAACAGAGAACTTGCTTTTTTTGTAATCGGTTGAAGTGGGAATTTTAGAGTAATTTAAGTTGTGCCAAAAAACTTCGTTGTTTCATCTAGTAAAGAGCAATGTAAAAATGATAAGTAGTAATCCCATCCCAGGCGCAAGGACAAAATCAGCAACGATGAGCCATCATGCTGACTCAGCCCCCCCCCTCTCGAGGGAAGGGAGATGGCCAAGGATGTGCTGGAAGGAATGGGTCCGTGAGGAGGAAAGCGTTCCCTACCCCCCCCCCCGTCTGGAAGGAAGGAAGGAAGGAAGAGTTTTCCAGTGAGGGTAGGGGAGGAATCTCGGAAGGATAGAGTGAGAAAAGGTGGGTTTTGGTGGTTTTTGGGATGAGGAAGATCGTTTTTCGTCATGAAGGAGGGTTTGGTTTGGATGGGAAATTGGAGTTCAGATTCGGAATCTACGTGAAATGTTGGGTTGGGAAGGATGAAAGGAGGAGCAGCAAGGGGTGGAATATCTGAAAACGCCAGAGTTGGAAAAAGGCGGGTGTTGATGGTTTTGGGATGAGAAAAGTCGTTTTTCGTCATGAAGGAGGCCTCGGATGGGAAAACGGAGGCCAGATTCGGAATCTACGTGAAATTTTGGGTTAGGAAGGATGTTTCCAGCGACATCGGAGAGAAAAAGTTTTGAGGACGTCCCCCCCCTCGGCAGCGATCTTCCAACTTTGGTTCTAGAGATCGTAGAAAGTCGTGTGATAGCTCATTTGAAAGCTAAGAGTGAGAAAAATGCAGTGGAAAGCTCAGTTTGGTCCTATTTTCCTGGGTTTAGACAGGAAAATGGCAGAAAAACGTCAGAGTTGGAAAAGGCGGGTTTTGGATGTTTTGGGATGAGAAAGTCCATTTTTCGTCATGAAGAAGTGTTCGGATGAGAAACCGGAGGGCAAATTCGGACGTTTTGGCCAATTTTGGGTCTAGGAACTTCTTTCCAGCTCAATCGGAGAGAAAAGTTCTGACCCCCACCTCTGGAACGAGACTTCCAACTTTGGTTCTAGAGATCGTAGAAAGTCGTGCAATAGCTGGTTTGAAAGCTAAGAGTGAGAAAAATGCAGTGGAAAGCTCAGTTTGGTCCTATTTTCCTGGGTTTAGACAGAAAAATGTCAGGAAAACGTCAGAGTTGGAAAAAGTCAGGTTTTGGATGTTTTGGGATGAGAAAGTCCATTTTTCATCATGAAGGAGTGCTCGGATGGGAAAACGGAGGGCTGATTCGGACGTTTTGGCTAATTTTGGGACTAGAAACTTCTTTTCAGCTCAATCGGAGAGAAAAGTTTTGAGAACGTCCCCCCCCCCATCTGGAACGAGACTTCCAACTTTGGTTCTAGAGATCGTAGAAAGTCGTGTGATAGCTCATTTGAAAGCTGAGAGTGAGACAAATTCAGTGGAAGACACGGCTTGTTCCTATCTTCCTTCGTATAGATGTAAGACGCCATTGAAAATTTGGGACGGGAAAACAGACACCAGATTTGGAATCAGCGTGCCATTTTACACCTGAATGTCATTCATGCTATGTTTCCGAAGTGAAAGGCAGAAAGATGACAGGTGCAGTAGAGTTTACGAATGAATTTTGTTCACTACGTTTTCATCGACAAAGTCTTCGTGGTGTGATTAGGGACTACATCATCTCATTTCATCTTGAAAAGGCAGACTTAGAATTTGCTATCGCTAAAGGTTACTTCGTTTTCCAACTGCTCATGGACAGTTTGATAAATAAAGAAGTGAAAGGTCGATTGGTTGCAGAGATTGAATTTGAGAAAGTGACTGATGAACATGCAGATGAACGTGTAGTGTTTCATTTTGCATCCTGTTCTGCAGAGACGATACATGATCCCAAAGATTTCTATCAGCGACACATGGCACTCATGGATTTCATGAGCATGGATCCAACTTGCTCTTATGTCGCATAAAACACATTCATATTCAACTCAATGTGCTAAACTAGATTTGGCTACAATATTTGGGAAAAGCAATCATGAGTCAGTCGTGCGCGTGCCTCCTTTTCCCTGCCACAACGAAGTCAGGGGAGAAACGGAGGTCTCTGATTGGCTATCATAGTGTCAAATGTGGATTCACAGGAGACTATAAAAGCAGACGTCTCCCCATTTTCTCTTCATTTCATTCTCTTGACTTGGAAAGCGTGTGTGACTTGCGAAAGGCATTCTCCGTCTCAATTTTGTCTGATTCAATCCTGTTTGCAAATTTACAAGTGAGTGTCATGACGGTGTGGCCTAGACCTTACCAACATTTTAGAAGAGAGACGCAGGAGAGTGTGGCTGATGATTGTACAAGCTTATTTTGTTGAACCATCACCACCACCTCCACCACCTAGACGCTTTACCTTTAAGTCTTTTAGGGAATTGAAACTCAATTCGGGTCCTAAGCCCAAGACATTCAATTTACTGGACGATGACGAAGACTTAGACTTTGGTGATAAGCTTTAAATCATGTGAACGCCCCAAAAGGTCCTCTTAAGGGCCATCTCATATGTCACTGCTAAGCTAAGGATTTTCTTTTCTCCGATGATCATGAATGTACTTAGTGGTATTCTTTCGTTACAGACTGCCATGGCCATGAATCCTACTCCAACTGCTGCATCACTGAATCCTCATCATCTCGAGCTGTGGAATCCGAAAATTGAAAAAGTAATTCACGGCTATCCTACCTACAAACAACAAGTGCGCTACAACGGTGTTCGACTCTATCTTCAAACGCCAGCGGTATACTTACCAAAAGTGGATACGCAAGTAAATCGTTGCGGTCAAAACTTGAGTATACCTATTGATAATTGGTTGCGTCAGCAGCTTGACATTTTAGAAGACGTTGTGAGGCAAAAGGCTCTTATTCCCACTGAACTATTACAGTTGTGGCCAGAAAAGAAAACTTCTTATTATAAACCATTGTATCGCGGCACTCGCTGCTATATTTTGCAAAGCAAGTATTGTAAAGTCACTTCAGGAGTGACAGTTGAACAGTCAGTTGAAACAGAATTGTCATCGTTTGGTGCAGGCTTTTATTCCTTTCATATTGAGGTGCCTGCTGTTTATGTGGGACCTCATCAATCTGACGGTAATTTGATTTCTCTCAATTTGCGCATTGCTCAAATTCATCATCAACCTGAGTTAACAGGTCTTGATCACATTGAAAAAGTCATTGATTCTTGTGTCAAAGAGTGTCAAGAACCTGTCACCAAACCTGAACGTCGTCGCGCATCAAAGAAAGATGGTGTTACCACCAAAGAGAAATCTTAAGTATTGTAATCAGTTAGTATGTAGTGAATGTGTAAAACGCGGTCTTGTGCGTTATGTTCAATTAATACATTGCAATCATGTTGCATGTATCTTTTGTTATTTGAAGGACAGACATCCTTGTAAAGTTCCTGTTCAATGTATTATCTTGTAATGAAGTCTTTTTGATATTGTAGGTTGTCATCTTCATAGACAGTGAGGGAATTCCAATGCAGGAGTTGAGTGCTATTGCAATGAGGGAAAGCGATCAAACTGTTGTTAGTGTATATCATAGATTTGCCTACCGTCCTCCACACAAAGACGAATGGTCACGACGTCATGTGCATGGACTTGATCCTTCTATTTTGATTCGTATTGGATTTGTAAATGAAACGTATTTGATAAGTGATTTCAAACGGTGGCTGTCAGGTTTTCATATTGTTAAAATATTAGGAAATGATTCTAAACGAGAAGCAGCAACACTTCAGTTGCATATTGATAATTTATATTTACCATGTTGGGTAGATCGTGTAAGACAAGACTATCATATGCATTGTGATCAAAAGAAGTTTAGAGATGAAATGATTTTTGATATGGCTGTATGTTTCGGTGAGAGACATCACCTTTACAGACCACCATCCCATTGTAATACTAGAAATAAAGCTACCTACATTGCAAAACTCTCTTCACGCTGGCATTCTAGTCTCCATGACGTTTATGAACTGTATCTATATTATTGTCAACAGCATGGGTATATGTAAGACATGTTTTTACTCCTTGTGAATGACTGATGATCATTTTATGAAGTGTATTCTGTACTTCTAAATTTTGTCTGGTGTTGAATAAACTTACAGTGGAACATGATTGTTATTTCTGTTTTATTCATAGTGGAAGTCATTGAATTTTAACAGACGGAAAATAGCTGCGCGTCTTGGTGGATTTGAACCACCGACCTCTGGCATTCTAGGCCAACGCTCTACCAACTGAGCTATCGACGAGCGACAGAACGACATAAGTCCCCAATTGAAGAACCCGCGTAAGAGAATCCGATAGCTTCATCCTCCAAGACAACACAGCATTAACCGTCAAGCCAAACTACTGAAGCAAGTTATCAGTAATTCAAAGCCAGCATTATACTTTGAAACGGGGACTTAGTCCACACAAGTATTCAAAGAAAGCTGCAATGATAATTTTAACAGACGGAAAATAGCTGCGCGTCTTGGTGGATTTGAACCACCAAGATTTGAAGCAATATGAAATCTATTGTCACAACGTTTATGATGTCGCATCGTACACTAAATAACCACATGTGTCATTTGACACTTGATCAACAAGGATTCGATGGATTTTTACAAGATTGGAAACTCACATTTAAAATGAAGATGAATGATATGAAAGTAGTGCTCACTGAAAGCCTTCCTCTCTTCAAAAGATTGATGAAGAGTTTGCAACCTCAAGATGTGAAGGGTAGACTCGTTGCTTATATAGAGTTGAAAGATTTGCAAAAACCACTTCGTTTTGGATCTTATTGCACAGAATGGATTACTCTTAGTGATCAATTTTATGGTCGTCATATGGAGAAAATTATGGAGAGAATAGAATAGACGATGGAAAGAAATGCGTACGTTGTCAAACATATCATGATTCAACTAAGTGTGTTTACATCCACGACTTTGTTTGATGGTCGACACATTGTGTAGCTGCAATAAAGATTTCTTTTCACTGAGTATTTTGTAATGGTGTATAGAGCAACATGAGTCATTGCGCTTTTTTAGATAAATGAATGCGTCTTTGTTCGAGAAAAGGGGCGTGTCACAACATGAGTCGTTGCGCTTTGTGCATTTCTATCGGGCTCTTTGTTAGATAAATGAATGCGTCTTTGTTCGAGAAAAGGGGTGCGTCACTAAAGTCTTTGTGAGGACTAGAACGACTTTGTGTATAAATAGGAAAGGTTTCCACCCACGCAGTCAAAAGTTCACGTGTGATAACTCTTTGTCACGTAATAAATACAGGGAAAACGTGAAAAGGGAAACGCATGTGATTGCAGCTAGGTCTGGTTATAAAACGGACGACTGAGCTCATGGCAATCATTTCCGTCACTGCGCTGACCATGCAGTTGCTCGAAGCCATCAACTCCTCTGCTCTCGCACTGGGTACACTGAACTCCCTTACTTTAGCATCGGGTAAAAATGCTTTCCATCAAAAGATAACTCATCATGGAGAAGTCGTGACCATAAAAACTCCAAGTCATCGGATTGCCTATCTAAAGGTCATGTCAACAAAGTATGGACTCGCCGTGTGTGTACCGTTAGACTATTGGACACGGTTACAATTCAATACTCTTGAAACATTCCTGAAAGAAAATCTCACCATTCCCAAAGAAATTGTTCGACACAATGGAAAGCGGCCACAAGTTCCCATCATGGAAAGAAGATACATGTATGTTCATATGGATAAACACTTTCTCATCATCCATGAAAAGGAGGGCAGAGAATTCGACTTACTCAATTGCAAACCTCTCCCCATTTTGGGAAAAGGATTCTACTCCTTCGAAATTAAAATTCAAACCATCTACATGGGTCCGCGCAGGGACGAAAGGTTGTTTACGTTGAATCCCTATCTTGTCTCCATAACCTTTAAAAATGATGTCTATGTTGATGATGATCAACTACAGTAACACTCTCCACACACTGAGAACGCACCATCGGTCTTTATGAGACCACGGCCTAACGGCCACCGTATCAAGAAAGAAAATGTACACTCACCATGCCACACATGAACATGGCTCTCTCCTTCTTTCTTGGGCATAGTATTCTTCACTCAGGTTTGAATCATGTGGAAATTATCAGCATGCCTCTATGTATCATGGAAAAGTCAGTGTGTTGCATTTCATGATACGAAACGTCAACTTCAGATAACTCTAGAACGCTTTCAACTACGAAGGTTGCATCGCGCTATCTTATCCAACTCTTGCCGTGTCATTAACGTAGGAGACGGCATTTTATTTATTCGCATTCAAGAGATGATTCTACATAATGATCACTTCTACATTGTGATTCCAAAACCCTCATGGGAAAAGTATAAAAGGGAAGTTCACTCAACCCTCATGTCATTTGTGAATCATGCTCCCCATCCGCATCATCAACGCCATGCGCGAAATGAATCTCAGAAGAGACATCGATTTAGAACAGTTGCATCCCCATCTTCCCGATTCAGTATATCATCGCGGTCGTCCACAAATGTTGGTCATTCGTATGAGCAACGGTCGAAATCTTCAAATCTTTCTCTGCGGCAAAATCCAAGTCCTAGGAAACCTTTCTCATTTCGTGATGCAGTCCATGTGTTACGAAGTCGTCAAGAAAATGCGAACACTCATGCCTCATCTACGCCTCAGTCCCCTGACATTGAAGAATATAGTAGTGTCTGTTCAATTGAAGATGTTAGTGAATCTAGCCAACATTAAAACCAGTAAACATTGTATATTTTATGAAACTGAACTCTCTCCTGCTGCTCTGATTCGGAAGTGGCATCCTGTACATATTGCAGTGTTTCACAACGGACATTGTATCATGACTGGTTTACGTGATATCAGTAAAGTAGCTGACATTGTTAAATCTCTAATGCGTTATCTGTATGAGTCACAGTTAATAGAATCGTGTTAATCACATGATGCGTTTTGAATGAGTCATCGCAATGAACTATCGCCCACATACGTGTCGGTGAAAAGGTCACGCTGTCTGACGTGAGGCGCCATCACTTTGTCTGATGAATAACGCCCACACACTTGTCGGTGAAAAGGTTGAACAAGACTGATTAGATTCTTATCTAACTGACTGGTGCTTTACCACTTCATGAGTCAGAGCTATTTATAGACATGAGTCAGCAAAGTGGTTGATGTTACATTCGTTGTTGAGGATGATAACTTACAAACTCCAACATGGTTTTGATTTTATTTTATACTTTACCTATCTTGCAAACAGTGAAATGCTTGTCACTTTATTTTATACTTTACCTATCTTGTAAACTCTGAAATGATTCTAACATTAATTCAAACTTTACAATCATCAACTTTATTTCAAACTTTACAAATGTCAACTTTATTTCTAACTTTACAAACAGTGAAGTGATTCTGACTTCATTTATATTTCACCTATCTCACAAACAGCGACATGGTTATAACTTTATTTCTAACTTTACAATCATCAACTTTATTTCTAACCCTACCCATCTTACAAAATGATCAAAACTTTTACTTGTCTATTGAATGAGAATCCCATCTTTATGTCAAAAGAAAAACGAGACAGTCTGTACATGATGTATTATTGAATGAAAGACATTTCATCACAGTCACACATAGTTAATACTATACACGGAGAAAACAAAGTCACTGATGTGCAGGGAGAAACAGTCAGGAAAACCAGTTGATATGCAAGTCATGATTTGAAGTGATCAGAATATGGACGCATGTTACAAGGCACTCACTCACAACACCCCATAGAAAACGCCATGGAGTGAAAAAGCAAAACGTCAACCACAACAGAGAGAAAGCATTCATCATCATACATCGCCGGACGGAGGAAGACAACGTTTCTGTCTCTTGGGTGGAGGTAGATGAGTGTCTGGATGGCCGTACGGTAATGAGTGGTTAGGACTCATCCAGCATCGCTTGTCTTCCCAAGCTGAGAGACCTCGTTTCCTAAACGTCGTTGTTATGACTTGATGCGACTGTGATTTTAAAATGGTCATTTCTACTTTTTTAATTTTAAATGAATCTAAGGCATCTTGATAGTCACTATGTGTCAGTTTTCTAACGATTGACTTCGAGATGCCTTTCGCCCGTCTAATAGAAAGCTCTGAGGATTTTAGCTTCATGGAGTACATCTTGGGGCGAAGCAAGATCATCTCTTCTATCTGTTTGCCGGCACACTCATCCTTGAAGCAACCAAGCTTCGCTTTATTTGAGGTAGAGTAAAGCGGATGGTCAGTGGGATAGTTGGAACTATCAAACTTGGATGCTAAATATCTAGAAATGTCTTCCTGCTTGACTTGGCTAGTGGTTGTCAAAGCTAGAAAGAAGCTGTCTGTATCGCCTCCTACTAATTCCACATGTTGGATCAATGGACAAGTTTTAAAGGTATGGTAAAACAACTTGTACATTTCTAACTTGCAGTGATCCAAGACAGCTTGACCGACATAAATGGGCTTGCAAAGTTCTACTTTAGATTTTAGCATTTTAAAACCAGTAATGTCTTCGGAAATGACATTGTGGTGACAAAACAGCGGTGAGCGGCATAACTTGATACTCGTTTCCGGATCAGTCACGATATGATAGTCCATGCGCTTTCTTACATCCTCCATGGTTTTACCAAAGAGGGCATTATTCTTAAATTTAAAGAAGTCCTTTTCGAAAGGATTCTTGGATTCAGCCCGTTTCTTACTATTAAATTCTATATACGGTTTTAGAAAGGGCTTCTGCCTGAACTGGATAGCGCAATGGACTTTGTCAAGTTGCATCCCCATATCTAGATAGAATTTGAGGATGGAATAGTGCACGATATAATGCTGCTTGTTCAATTGGGTGAGCAACAACTTCCTAGTGGGTTTATATTTTAAGTCATTTTCCGCCTCATATTGCTTATTGTGTTCTTCCATAAAGGGAGAGAACATATCTGGACTGACTATGCGAGATTCGGGTGCGAGAGGAAAATCAACTGTCCTATTCTTAATACATTCTGGATAGATGAGGTCGACTTCCAATAAATAACCTATGTCGGCCTCATCTCCCAGTGCCATGATGTGTGCTGGATTGGAGAAGTGTTCAATGTCATGGGGCTCTACCCATTGGAAGTCAGACTGTGGCAAAGGCTTGGATAATGCACTCCCATATAAATTATTTTGGTCTATGTACATTAAATGCGTGGTCGATCCTATGTCTTGGGTGCTGTTGACAGCATGTTTGTTGACAAATGTCAAGCCACCCCTAATACCACGTTCAGATAACGTGTACATTTCTGCATCTTGCAGTAAATGTATTTTCTCTTTCGTCATCTTGAAGACTGACTGATAGGACAGACCCGGTAGACTAACAAAAGTGATGGGGTCTAAGGCGTCCTATTCTAATGTGACTTTCCTAAAAGTCTCAAACACGTCAGCCAACAGATAGACGTCTAATTTTAAGTAGGCAAGCATGTAGTCACCAAAAGTGCGACACCTAAATTCTAAACATGCTTGCTCTGCATACCTATAGTCATCCGGCGAACAGTCCTCACCCGTCAAATCATTTTTAAATTTATCGATGGACGGAAGGGATGTTTCTTTCAATGTGTCCATTGAACTAAAATAACTATAAGGAAACACCCCTTTCCGTCGCATCAGACTGTCACTTATGTTGGGATAGTCTTTCTTTAAATGTTGAGTGAGGGAAGTGCTTCTAAATTATTAGCCAACGCGGCTAAGGAAGAAGACATAAATTGAAGACTATCTAGAAACTTTGTCATAGAAGACAGGCTTCCCCTCCTTCGTCTTATCGACTTGTACTTTGCAGTGATGCACATATATTTTTCCTTACTTTGTGCAATCACTTTGGATGACTAGGATTTCATTTTACCGAATCCATGGCGAATGATGATGTGAGCATCATAACATTTAAAGTTGTGGAAGATGACGGGGAGCGTTCGCCGTTTGAGCCTAAGTTTCATATTGCATTTAATGCATAAGGCAGACCTAAATTTACCACTGAGATGGCAATGGTCCCTCACTTTCTTATGTTGCTGATCACCAAAGGATGAACAGAAGCGGGGACATTCCGTGGTCCTATCAAATTTGTGTTTATCGGCTTCTGTGAAGCACATGGGTTTCCTAGTCAGCTCCTTTTCATAGCGTTGATCAAAACGGGCTTTCCTATCTAAAAAGTTGAGGAAGTTTTCAACGCACTCCTCGCCTTGCCACACATGCATTTTATTTTGGTTCCTATATGGATGCCAAACTTCATAACAGGCAATGGCTGCTGGCTCATGACTAAGGTCTTCTTGTTCAATATAACATTCAATGTCCGCATAGATGGTACATATGGGACTGAGGTCATTGCCGTTTTCCTCATACCTATACAATTTGTCTTTGGGCATGACTTCCATTTGAAGTTTACCCCGAGAGCACCACTCGTAATGCTGTTCAAAAATGGTTTAGATGTGAAACGTCGTGTGCAGCGATCACAACAATAAAAATTATCCCTATAGGTTACTTGATGATGGTATAACTTTGAAATTTTTGGAATGCCATAATAATGCCATTGTGGGTGGTTGTCGCTGTAGACTAGAAGAGTGCTTTGGGGAGGGTGAAACAACCGCTCCCTTTCAAATTTTCTAAAAGATTGATTTTAATGTCTACTTTCTCTATCCCATCTAAAACCAGTCCGCTGTCTCTTTCATTAAATTTATTTAAGTTGCTGACGAGATAGGTCGCATGTCTTTCTATCCACTCGTTTACATCACCTATGAGATCAGCAGCACAGGAGGCTATCCTAATGATCACAGTGGACTCTACTTCTCCCGTGTTACTGTCTACCTTATTGAAACGAGCAGTGAGATAGAACATGCCTTTGAGGAAAAATCTATCTAAGCTCGTCAACATTTGATTAATTAAGCCTATATTATTCATCAAGAAAGGATGAATATCTTGTACAGGTTCAGAGCTTTCTAACTCATAGTCTCGAACGAGCCTCTCAAGGGAAAACTTGCTCGGCCTTAGAGTGACATTGTTGTCAGTGTAAAGCTCAGTGGAATGTGCGTGACAGTGTGTGCGAAGAAAGAACAAACTCTGTAGGTCTTCTGACACGAAGAACAGGAAAAGCCGACGTGCGATGAAGGATGTTTCCTACCTGATGACGTTGGTGGTTGCCTCACACTACCACAGGAACCGCCTTCGATGTGGACTCGCAAGTTGGTGTTGTTGTAGAACGTGCGTCCACAACCTTGACACTTGGGTCGTTGAGGGATTGGTCGGCGCTTTCCTCCTCTGCAGGCATTGCCAGCGGTGTGACGTCTTAAGTTGAAGGCTTTGGCGAAGACCCTGTTACACCGCTGGCATCGAAAGTCCTTCTCCTCTTCGACTTCAATCTCCCTCTCCTCTCCCACTATCTCCAACTCCTCCTGCTCCAACAGTCTCTCCACCGACTTGACGGAGAGGAGAGGGAGGTCGTTTGCTGTAGGTGGTGGTGGTGATGCTGGGATGACGATGGGACGGGAGGGAACGTCACCGTCCAGGAGGTAGGCCGCCAGATCTGTTGAGAAAAAGAGAAAAGAGATTAGTAACATGATCATAATTTCAAGTTTGAAGTCTTGTCCCCCCCATTTTCCAATCACGGTTACTTACCATCCAATGAATTGATTTCCGGCAACACCGATGGACGCGGAGGAGGCAGGAGAAGGACGCGAGCCGAGGGTGGAAGGGTCCTTGGCTTCGGTGTCGGAGGGATGTGGTGACGAGGAGCAGGGACTGGCGCAGGGAGCGGAGCAGGCGGTGGAGGTGGGGCGATGACACCGAGAGAGGGGTCGCACCTTGAGCGGAGGTAGATGGGTGGAAAGGTAGAGCCGGAAATTCAGCATCGAATGTCCGCCTCGTGGCTTCTTCCCACTTCTTCATCTTGGCCATATCTGGAGAGAGGAAAGAGAGATTAGATAATGAGACAAGGATGATGCAGAGGATCTGAAACAGGCTAAACATGAGATGTTAAAGATACTTACACTTGCCAAGCCGCTCATAGGCTTCCCGATTACTCCTTGGGGGACGGGTTCCCCATTACGAATACATTCATGCACTGAAAAAGAATGGCAGCAAAGATAAGCAGAGGTAAAATTTGGATTCGGTTTAAACATAAGGGAGGGGCTCTTGATTTTAGTGAGGATGTCTACCCTAATGATGTTTGTAATAGAGT
Organism: Prostheceraeus crozeri; assembly: GCA_907163375.1. Classification (NCBI taxonomy): domain Eukaryota; kingdom Metazoa; phylum Platyhelminthes; order Polycladida; family Euryleptidae; genus Prostheceraeus; species Prostheceraeus crozeri. Next base: position 36,471 of record CAJQUW010006296.1, on the reverse strand, counting down.
GAGTCAACCTTGATAAAAATACTTACATTGCTCGATGGTGGCTTTCTCCATCTCAGCAGCAATGCGGTAATTTTTAACTTTGTTGAATTCCATTTTCTTGGTAGGATGTATTAATTGTTAAACTTCAATCACTGAAAAGGAAAATGAGAATCGTTTCATTTGCCTAGTCAACGTTTATCATGGGAACAATCATTGAAGTGACACCTAATGAGTTACATTTCACTCTACTCCATATCATAAAGACTAACCTTTGTCGAATGGCTTAAGTACTCTGACCTGGCGAGAGAAAGCATCACGTTGAGTATGAAGTCGAACGCCCAACATGAGCAACGGCTCAGAGGTTTCGGTCTAACAAACGACGAACAACCCGTGCAGCGCAATCCCTCTACGGCAGTACCCGCCGTCCCGAAGGAACTCTCGAGCAAAGGAGGTATTACAGCGATGATATGTTTTATGAGCAGAAGTGAATCTCTTGATAGCAAGAGACTATTCAACTTGATAGCAAGTCAAAACAACCTGATAGCAGGAGCTCACCGACACTCACCTTGTGAAAGATAAATGTGAAGAGCAGAGCTGGCGCACTGCCTTTTAAAAGATTTTCCTAAGCGGTGAATGGATGAGACCTCTCGTCCAATCACAGACGAGCTTGAGTTTCCGATGTGCGCACACACACATTTGTAACGCGTTATTGAAATCGTCCTAGGCAAACATGATGTTTAGCAATAGACTCAATCATGGCGCCCGAAGTCAATACATTGAAACGTGATGATTGCACGATTCGTTTTCATCAAGAGAGCTTCGGAGGCTTAATACAAGATTACATCCTTGAGTTTCAAAGGGAGGAAACAGAATTGGAAGCATGTTTATGCTACAGACGAGAAATATTTACGGAGTTGATATCTTATTTCAAAGACAGTCTCATCAAGGCTCACTTAATTGCACATGTCAATTACACTCATTTTCCACAAGGTGAAGTAGCGGAAAGTGTTGACTTTCAATTTTGTTCCTACGGACAAAAATATGTTACTCATGCTTCTGAGTTTTATACACGACATCTGCGGAAGATTATTTCTCGGATGGACAACTTTCATGGTTATGGTGATCATTTGCTTCTGAATAAAATAAACCATATTGTAATTGCTATTAGTAAAGTGGGTTTCAATGATGTCAAATCAAAGACCAAATAAAGTATTTTTTCATGACGACTTTTTGCTAACTATACTTCACAGGTAACGAGTCTCTACTGATACCATGTAGTTGATTTCTATAAACGGTAGACTTGTTACCCTTCGTGGTAGTATTATTCATCAATGGTTTATCATGTTGAGTTCAATCTTCGAAATAACTATATTTGGAACGTCACATGTCTCCCTATGTTTTTCTGCTGATTTTGCTAACTTACGTTTTCTTCAATACTTGTATAGCAATCGACTGCGATACAGTAAAGTAACGTTCAGAGCTTGTTCACTGCTGAAGAGAGAAGTCTGATGTCTTGCATGTGGTGCAAGGGTGGCCTCCCATTTCATCATTTATTCTTCCCTTCTGCATTCCATATCCGAAGATATGTGGTGGGCTTGGGACCGCTTTAGCTGCATTAGAAGGTAGCCCAGGGCTAATGGGGCGTTCTCCGTCCACCGACACTACTCTCTCTCTCTCTCTCTCTTCATCGACTATTGCAAGCACTCTGAAAGAAAAAGAATAGGAGATTAGAGGCGGTAAGGAAATGATCATGTTGAAGTAACTTACTGGGAACTTTCTTCCGAATTTTTCGGACGACGAAGTCCTCAAGCTGACCGGTAATGTCCATGCTCATGTGGAGACATCGGACTCCGTCGCCCTCGTAGCACTCCTGCGTCTCATTTGGGTCACTTGTGATGGATGGGGCATTGCACACATTATTTTCAAAGAGGGGAAGATGGACTTCATACACTCCTCTTTTTCTACACTTCTCACGCTCATGCAATCGCTCCACTTCCGACAACAACCGCCTGTTTATCACCTTCGTCTCTTCCACTTCCTTCACCACACCTCGCATCCGCTCCACCTCATTCTTCTCACGCATCAACTCCGACTCTAAGCCCTCAACCGCCTTCACTCGCTTCATCATTCCACTCCTTTCCTTCAACCACTCCTGCTCCTTCACTCGCATCTCCTCCAACTCCTCTCTCATCACCTTCATACCCTCAACTTTAGCCTTCAGCTCTTCATTCTCCTTCAAAACTTTTCTATTCACACTCTCCATACCCATCATACGATCCTTCAACCTCACAAACGCCTCCATATCATGCACCTCTTTCCTAGGCGATGATGTCGCTACAGGCTCAACAACTTCCTGACTCTCCCTGTCTTTCTTTTCCTGTGCGTCCAACTCTTCCTTCAAATCCGCTATATCCCCAAACAAACCTTCCATCACCGCATCCAAATCAACCTCATCAGTCTTCCTAATTTCCGCTCTCAACTCCACTTCCTCAGTCGCATCCTCATCACTCTTCTCAGCCATCCCCTTCGCAATCGAAGCTACATCCTTATCATTCTCCTCCATTGCCAACAATATTCCCTCAAACCACGACTTAAACCCCTTCTCTCCGATGTTCCCAGTCTCACACTGTAAATGCGCCTTCATAAAATCTGCCTCATCCCCCATCGCACATATCCGACAAGACACACAACCTCAACATCACTTTCCTCTCATGGCCCATCGTCCCCTTTTTAGCTTTTAGATGCTTTTTAAGATCGCTGCCTCGTGCGATACGGCCACAGCTGCATTTTCCAACAAGCATTCTTGCGTTACACTGCTTAGTCATGATAATTCTGTAAAGATAGAGTAAAATTTGATAGCAAGTGTTTATAGGATACTACTTGCTGATATGCATTGAACGACTAAGTCACCAAACATTTGATAGCAAACGTTGGAATAAAATCGTCAACCAAATTTAAAGAGTATGATTCCCAGCTTTATCCTGAAACCCAAAGTTTGATAGCAAACCTTGTCAGAGCACTCACCGTTCGTCTTGCAACTTGAAACAGGAGTGAAGACTAGAGAAAAGACGCGGTTTATATACCCAGCGACCACAAAGCCATGATTCAGACCTTCCTTATTTGGCCATGCATTTGACATGACAACAGCGGTTTTACCATGTATGGGCATCGGCAGTCACCAAGCTTTCAGTTACCAACTCCCAACACAAAGACGGATTACCCTATGACGCGAAAAGGTTTGACGTCAATGCCTGCAGTAACCGTCTCATTTTTACCAAGTTACAATGACAAACGATGGACGTTGCCAACCCTGAGTTATTGAGGCTAGACGAGACTTCACAAAGGCCTGATAGCAAGCCAACAACCCTTTAGGTGTTAAGCTCTTGAATCCGTTACAGGCATTACTCAGAGGGGATCTTATCCCAGCTCCAAGGCCTCGACCCACAAATCCAACCTCGGGCGGACAGAGCGTGCGTCATGTCACTGTGTTGGTATCCGGGTCCCGATTTTGACATAAAAACCGGAGGAGTTATTTACAAGAGGAAACATCCCAAGTCGTTGCTTTGATCAGCTTGATAGCAAGCCGTGATTCACAAGCGTTTTGCAATGGAGATGCTTAGATGCCACCCATGACAAGATAGCTAAGACTCAACCGATTGGCGTTCAAAGTGCTACGTTGAGAACTGTGTCAAATGCCCAACATAGTTGCCCCAGCGGTTTCGGTCTAAAATATGACACACTCCCTTGCCACACTTATCACTACGGCATCATCCGCCGTCCCGAAGGAACACCCTGTCAGTGGAATATTACAGCAAAACTCTCCGTGACTTGCTTGCTTTCAGTGAAAAGCTGCTTGTATCATGCTAAGACTGGCTTGTACACACTTAACCATGCCTTCATTGACTTCAGCCGGGTCGAAACCCCCAGAAGACCTCAAAAATAGTGAATTTAAATTTTTCAACTTTTTCGCACTACTTATGAAATTTTCTAAGCAGTCTGTCACTATAGGTCTGATCAATAGCGATCGAACCTCGTTTGAATCAAGTCAAACGGACTTGTAGAAGCAAAGTTACAAGCCTTTAAAGTTTTGGAGTCTTTATGGCCTGGAGACGAAGGCCATCTCCTGGCGAACCACTAAGTCTGACGCCTTAGCTGATATCAGCAACGAAATTTTCTAAGTCGGTCTCTTACAGAAACCAGAAATTTGGAATGTCCGATGCTATCATCGGAGCTCAGAGAGACGACCTACCTTTGACAATCGCTCTCGTCTTAATGAAAAGTCTCTGTCGGTTCCCCGCTTCTATAGTTTGTGGCGATCAGCTGATGACGTAATATCCATCATCCAAATATTTAAACACGTCTATCTCCGGTTCTAGTGCTCCGATTGACTTGAAACTCACCCTCTAGATGCAGAATGGCACGCTGATTCCAAATCTGGTCTCCGTTTTCCCGTCCGAGGCTTGGTTCACCCGCTAGAGCCATTTTCGTAAAAATTCTAACTGTCGTTTTTTTGCCAATGTCCCATATTTTCAATGACGTCTCAGATCTAAACGAAGGGAAGTATGAACAAGCCGTTTCTTCCACTGAATTTTGTCTCACTCCCAGCTTTCAAACCAGCTATTGCACGACTTTCTACGATCTCTAGAACCAAAGTTGGAAGTCTCGTTCCAGAGGTGGGGGTCAGAACTTTTCTCTCCGATTGAGCTGGAAAGAAGTTCCTAGACCCAAAATTGGCCAAAACGTCCGAATTTGCCCTCCGTTTTCCCATCCGAACACTTCATGACGAAAAATGGACTTTCTCATCCCAAAACATCCAAAACCTGCCTTTTTCCAACTCTGACGTTTTCCTACCATTTTCCTGTCTAAACCCAGTAAAATAGGACCAAACTGAGCTTTCCACTGCATTTTTCTCACTCTTAGCTTTCAAATGAGCTATCACACGACTTTCTACGATCTCTAGAACCAAAGTTGGAAGATCGCTGCCGAGGGGGGGGGACGTCCTCAAAACTTTTTCTCTCCGATGTCGCTGGAAACATCCTTCCTAACCCAAAATTTCACGTAGATTCCGAATCTGGCCTCCGTTTTCCCATCCGAGGCCTCCTTCATGACGAAAAACGACTTTTCTCATCCCAAAACCATCAACACCCGCCTTTTTCCAACTCTGGCGTTTTCAGATATTCCACCCCTTGCTGCTCCTCCTTTCATCCTTCCCAACCCAACATTTCACGTAGATTCCGAATCTGAACTCCAATTTCCCATCCAAACCAAACCCTCCTTCATGACGAAAAACGATCTTCCTCATCCCAAAAACCACCAAAACCCACCTTTTCTCACTCTATCCTTCCGAGATTCCTCCCCTACCCTCACTCGAAAACTCTTCCTTCCTTCCTTCCAGAGGGGGGGCTGAGTCAGCATGATTACTCATCGTTGCTCATTTTTTCCTTGCGACTGGGATGGGATTACTACTATGATTCATATTTATCACATCATACGTCGCGCGAAAATCTCCTATCTTTTGCAAAAACGAAATGTTTTTTTTGATACGAATGCTATGACGATGAAACCGGATATCCAAATTTGGCCATACGATACCATTGACTGCAATTCTGTCGGGATTGCAGGTTACAACAGTTTGAGACAGGTTCGTTTATGACATAAACAGAAAGGAGGTGGAATGTTGTACATGTGTGTGCGAGAAATACTTGTGAGTAGGAGATCGGAGATTACCGAGTTCTTCTCTAGTGAAATTGATGCTATTGCCGTGCAACTTCTGAAGAAATCTTTCATTCTTAGATTCCTCCAAATATTTTTCATGGTGTGTTTAAGACAATTAGGTAGACTCTCTGTATTACTGTGCTTGAATTTTCATATGACAATTCAAATTACAGCATAATTAATGATCTCAAACAATTCAAATTCGAAGACTTATGCATGGATTTAGTGCTGTGTGATATGCTGCGGCCGGCGAGGCTTACATAAGGAGAAAGTGTTTTACTATTATGATCATATCCTTGTCTGTGAGTCTACTTGCGATATTTACAAAAAAAGCATTGTTTCATTGTGAACAATGGAAATTCTGATCATGTCGCCATTATGACAAATCCCCTCGAATTAAATGCTGATAGTGGTACGCAAGCGATACATGATTTTCGTAAATCAAGCGTAAATCCTCGATGAAATCCTTTTTTCAATTGATTAGGAAGTCTTCTTTGGTGTGATGGAAGATTTTATCTAGTCAATGCTCATCCTTTAATTATTTTTTTTAGATTTTCTAAATGTTTGCATTCCCAAACGTGAAGTTCAAATGACCGATATGGACAAGAAGTGGCTTGCACCTTTAGCGAATTGTCTTACTGATCAAAAGTGGGAAGCATATAGAAATAAAGGATGGGACAACTACTCATATAATCGATTAAAAATCAAAGTTATAGCATAAATACAAAAGTCGGTACTTCTATTCTTTCCCCCCACATTTTTCAAGTTTTCCAAAATCATCAAATTTCGCCAAAGTTAATCACATTGGGTTTAGAATAGACTTGATCTGTCACTAAGTGACACTACAACACGACTGAAAAGTCTTACTTGAACCCTGGGATGAAGGATTGGTACCTTGGATACTCAGTCAGAATACAAAGTACAGCTGTGATCATGAACTTTGTGGGATTGTTGTCTGCAGACAATTCGACAGTAGTGACACTTTGTCTGTGCGACAAAGACACTACTGTCTTTGCGACAGTAGTGACACTGCCCTTAGGAGCAAGAGAAGATAGTTGACGATGCATCGAGAGACGATGCTCGGGTGTTAACAACAAAAATGTGGGGGGGGGGAAGAATAGAAGTACCCAAAAGTCTACCGACGGTTATGCATTCTACGAAAATCAAAGAAGCTCGCATCCTCGTGAGCTCCATCAAATCTGTCAGGCAACAATTTTATCAAGAAATGAATGCGCTAGTTCGTTATTTATAGGACTCTCAAAGACCTTGTCTTCGAAGCTTGAGTGAATTCAAAGACGCTCATATAAGGTCATCAGCAGTGACTTGAACCATGATAGACCAACTATTGAAGACAGAAGAATGCACAGAAGTAAAGAAGTTTTCAAGAAGGTTTTGCGTAACAATGGCCATATTGGCCAACAATGCATAAATATCTACCAAAACTTGAATTACTGTGGACATTTTATCACCGATTCTCATCGTTTTCAGAAGAGAAGATATTCCTTTCGTCATGTCGCGAGATTGCTGAGCATAAATATCTCTAGAAAACTATTTTACTCTTGAATTGTGATAAGGCAACTGTAATTTTCAATGAAGCCAATATTATGATTTTTAATTTGCTTCAAATATACACTACTATTGTTACTAATGCATGTAATAAAGAGATGATATGAGATAATACATGATTTTTTTTCTTCTGGCACAACTTTAGGCGAAAACACAACTAAGGCGAAAAGTAAATTTGAAAATTTTCATGATGGAAACTCTGATAGAGGCTTCTTAAAAAAAATACATTGAAAACCAGAAACAGACGCATGTAGTATTTGTGAAATGGATAATAGTTTATGTTACAATATTCATGTCAATGGCTGTATGATGTTGGTATTGCTAAAACATCGTTGTTTTGAATGTGTGTATGATTTGAAAATGGAGCTTTCCCAAAAATTGCTATTGTTGTCAATGGCATAGGTCAATGGCTCCCCCTTCCAAATTTTTCCGACCGCGCCACCGTGTTAACAATCACATCCCTGCTTACGATTAAATTGGATGAGAATTGAGAATATACAAGGGATTGCTGGGCTGTGCAACGATTTAGGAAACGGACTTTCCAGAATTTGTCCTTAGACACAATACTATGGTTCCTAGAATAAGTTTTCAACATTTTGCTTTTAATCAATCAAATCATGAAATTCATCAAATTTCGCCAAAGTTAATCACATTGGGTTTAGAATAGACTTGATCTGTCACTGAGTGACACTACAACACGACTGAGAAGTCTTACTTGAACCCTGGGATGAAGCATTGGTCCCTTGGATACTCACTTAGAATACAAAGTACAGCTGTGATCATGAACTTCGTGTGATCGTTGTCTACAGGCAAATGACGAGCAGTTGTCTAATTCTGAGGCTGTAAATGTTACAAGTCAATGTACAAGTCAGATAAGAGGAGTTTTACACACGCAGCGCTATGCCACGTTAGTGAGAACAAGTAGGAGCAAGAGAAGATCGTTGACGATGCAACACTTCCACGTGTCAACAACAGAAATGTGGGGGAGGGGGAAGAATAGAAGTACCGACATTATGAATGTAAGTAAAAGCTGCTGAACTTACAATTACATATAATTGCAATTCAGCTAGTGTGATGGTTTAGCATGTGAAAGCAGTTAACAGTGGAAGGAGTATAGGAACAACATAGGAAACTTTCGACTTTCATTATCCCAAAAGTATTCCGAAGAATATAAGAAAGTTTAACATAAGTAGTATCACTACATCCGGAACTCATGAAATATCACAGATGTGAGGAAATGGAAGCCATTATAACTGAATGAGGATTGCTTAAAATCTACGAAAATCGCGAAACTAATCGTTGGACAATTAAATAGTCTATTACACGAACACGTGGCTGCAGCGCATTATTCAGAGATGCGTAGTCGTTGCTGGAGTGTGACGGCTATTTCTGGATTCGGAGTTGGTTGCTCAATCACATTCCATTCTTGCCAATATTTTTGCAATCAAAGCTGATGATAACCTTTTATCTATCAGAATAAAGTTCAGCAAATTTCTGTTATGCTGTCGTGCTATTATCACTGATTGTCTTTATTCACCAGATTGAAGAAGGAACTATTTATGCGCGAATCAACCAAAAAGATGGAATGGTTCGATTTCTAGACAATCCTGAGAAATATAACAACCCTGGAATGCTCCAACGAATCAATAAGGAGGTAAGATAATAATTACTGAATGGATAGATACAGAGTCGACACCCGAACCGTCCGAGATTACAAATACTGTTTTTTATTTCAATGATTTTTTGCCAGAGAAGAGAGATAATATCAAACGGTGCATGCCAGTGATGGAACCGGGTTATTAGGATCACACTGCGAGTTACGCGGTCAAGAGTACCATATGGCTACTCAGTCTTTCAGTTACCCAGTTTTTCTTCATTTTTGGAATTTATCGCAAATTTAGAAGCAATTATGCTCTGTACTGAATCTGAACTTGCAATTTGTTTGTTGTAAAGGAGTACAAGGCGATTATCACTTGTCGACACGACTACGAATTCACCATGAGGGTTCAGACTCCTTGAAGCCAGATGTATAGTCCTACCGCAGTCATCGTGTTTAAGAGATCATGACAGAGAAACGAAAAGAATAAGAATTATGAAAGAGAGAAAATGCATGCTTATTTATCTAAAATAAAACATTTTTTTGGTGCAAATGTATAGTGTAATTTCCGTCAAAATTCATCGGCTCGGTGTCAATGTTCATCGGCATCACTAAAAATTTAGCTTTTAACAGAAGTTTTAAAGTAAATTTCGACACAGTTAGATTGTAAGTCGATAAATAACTTTTCGTTAATAAAAAATGCAGAATGTTCAAAAAATAGTTGCATACTTGTTGACTTTATGAATTATCACTGCTATACGCATACAAATAGATATCTTTGGCAACATTTCTGCCTTTCATTCTCACTGCTGTGCTACTGCTATTTGTTTACGTGCAGCTACCCATCAGAGAAATATTGATTATTCGATTATGTTGATTATAAATTGATCATATAAGTTCCACATGATACTGGTGTCCAAGTCGCTGTTTCTCAAAATATAATACTGGCTTTGAATTACTGATATTTCGGTATTAGTTGTTTGACTTGACAGTTAATACTGTATAATGCATGTATGCGCACTAAATCGCTAGTGCACAATATTCCTTATAATGATTATGCAGAGCGATTATAAGTGTTAGCATGTCGTGGAAGTAAGCCATCTGTAACGGAATGAAGCCATTGAAGAAATGCATTAAATATGCATGATATGACTTTCCGTGATTTTTCCCTATGATGAAGAAGTGCTTGATATAGCTGAGGACATCACTCGATCTATCAGCTTGCTGGTATAACGTTACGTTTATAAGATAAAAGTTGGAGTTTTTTAATTATGTCATGGAATGCAGAAAAAAAGATAAAATAAATAGTTTGGCTTTTCCTCATGGTATAATCTATTTCAAAGTTTTCTGACCAAGCTTGCATGTACTGGCAAGCTGCTCCTTCGGAGATGTTTCCGGATTTTTCACTCATTTTCATCATTCCGGATTTCATTCACTAATTCTCATCTCTAGTAAGAACTGGTCGCTGCTTGGCGCAGGCTAGAGTTTCCTATCTCGTTAAGGTCCATTCACACCGGACGCGCCGCGGCGGTTGTTTTCGTTCAGAACCTCAGCAAACCTATGGGGCTGTTCACACAAGACGAGTGGGACCACGCGTCCAAGAAATTTCAGAAGAAATATCTGAAAGGGCACGCGACTTGCTTACGAGATAGGAAATTCCAACCTGCGCCAAGCTGCCTCGCGGCTTGCTCTATCCCCGCACTGAAACCTAACACCACACGTTGCCAGATGTTGGTGCAGAGAAATGACTGACTTTCGACATAGCTATCCGACAATTCTGACCTTCTGTGAGAACACTTTAACCAAATGAACATCAAAATCCCTTATCAGTGCACTTTCATACTTTGTCAACCATGAATTCGAATTCATGAATGCATTTGGAGATGAACGGCATTTTATTTACTGCAAAATGAGTATCGGAAACGAAGATGAAAAAATTGTTATTGTTCTCAACTTATCTGATAATTTTCAATAGAGTGATACACCCGATTACTATAGAATAGACAATACAGGTTACTGAAGGTCGTTTTGTGAGCCAATTAATGCAAAGTCAATCCGTGCGTCGATTCTATTTCATGATCTGTCACCTGTGCCTTGTTGTTACCCTATGAATGAAAATGTGTAAATGATGTTCTAAAAACCCTCATCTTTACAAATGTGAAATATCAAATGATTAGTTTTCGCAAAATTATGTAGTTTATAGCAATGGTCATTTCCTAATGATTAATTTGCAATGTCAATCATTGAAAAGTATGCATTACTTCATTTGCAATTGGAAAAAGTATCTTTAGCAATGTCGGTCTCTTTCATCTGTCTTCAATTGTTCGCCACTCCTTTATGCACCACGATGAAGTTAACTAAACTCTACATATCGTTTTGTTTGAATCAGATTGTAGAATTCTTTAGCAATTTAGTTGAGACAATTTATTGGAAAGGAAATTTCATGAAGATGATGGTGTCTATTTTGCAATCAGTAACAATTAATTCTCCTCAAAAATGCTCGTTTGTATCGCTGCTCAGTGCATGACAACAGCGTGTGTGTTGACAGCTTGATAATTGATTGCAATGAAATATCTGATCCGATATTCCCTCAATCATACGACAACCACAACTTGCAGATCTTGATGCTCAAAAGAATTACTTCTGTAGATTCGGATTTGCTTGACGAAAATTGACAATACTGAATGCCTTTTCATCGCCATATCATACTGATTTCAATAATTTTCTCAGATTGACCGTGTTTTCTAGACCATTGGTCCACCAAAACTCATCGGATATTGCTCTAAGATAGACTGCCCCTAGGAACTATTCTCGTCTGACGAAAATTGCAGATCTAAGAACCTGATCACATCACACATTGTTCACGCTCGTGAATCTAATGCAAAATGTATAAATTTGTACTTCTTCGAAAATGCGTCGTTTAGATATCAACTCCGAGTCTCATAACGCTTGAAATTTTGCATTTGATTTCATGGAGATTCTGAAAACTGAGTACGTTATTTAACTATCTCGGGAATCATACTCATTCGAATGCATGTAACACAAGGAATGTGAATATGTTAATTATTTAACAATAGGAAGTGTCCATCATGATATCGTATCTGTAGTTGCATAATTATGTGACATTCCCCTCTCCCGTCCCTCGCCACGCGATTCGAAGGGTACAGGCATTTTTGTTGGACGCGCCGCACCGCGTCCGGTGTGAATGGACCCTAAGTAAGACTCGTGGAATTTTAGAAACTTTTTCTGAAATTGCGGTCTGTCCATGTGATATGTGTTTCGGAACGAAAATTCTGGACGCGCCATTCCGCGCCGCATCCAGTGTGAATGGACCTTGATACCTAAATGTATAGTCGTGTACAAACTCGTGTGTAGATGTGCGGTATTGAAATATGTGTTCAACAGATCCTTTTCTCATTTGTACGTATTTTGAAGTATCTAAATTCGGTAAATGAATATTTATGTGTCTTGAAGGATGCATACTATGTCATTGATTTCTTCAGATGGATACTTGTATGACTTTGGAGAATGAACTAGTTGAACTGAATCGAGAGATCGTCACCAATCCAAAATACGTTCAGAAGGTAAGATTTTTTAACTATATTTCACATCAGTGACCCTCAACCGGGTTTCAGTCTAGCGGAGTGCCACTGAAGACTTAAAGGCTACTGTTCGTTATCAAACTACATGTTAAGGGAAAGCCAGGATGTATGGTATGGGTTGATGTGTTAGAATGTGTCCTCTGGTGAAGGATTGCCAAGGATGTGGTATGCACGATGTGCGATCCTCCTGCTTTCCCTGGGTAGCAAAACCCATCACTCAACAACAAACGTCTGATTTAGCGGGACACTTATTCTGAAGCAATCCTCTCATCAACTCCCCCTGCTCTCCCCTATCCCTAAAATTCCAACCAATCCAGCACCTCCATGCAACACTATCAGTAAGTTAGTAGTAGTTTAGGCAAGAATATTAAAATAGAAAAGAATAAAGGTGATTAGCGTTTTTTATAATCACCTTTATTCTTTTCTATTTTAATATTCTACTAGTAGAAACTACTAGTAGACTTACTAGTAGAAAATGAGGCTTCGATAATTGTCGAGCTCTTTTTGTTGCTAATAGATGGCTGCAATATGTTGATAAAAAATGATTCACGTAAACGGATATTGGTGTTGTCATTATCATAGGCAAGAATTGAGCACGTGAGCTCAGAGCTGTTGACGTGACAGTTTTCATATATATTATATATATTGTAGTGACAAGTGAGTGTTGAGATATCAAACCATCGAGAACATAGTTATCACAACATATAGGAAAACGTAGTTTTCGTAACACTCCCCAACAGAAGCGAATTGTAGTGTTCCTGTGCGATATTCGCAACAACACTGTTGAATGCACATTGCTCGCCGAAATCATTCTTTAACACCATTTCAGTAGTTCAGGGGAAGGTAAAAGCAGTGCAACCATTTCAAGTTCATAACGTTTGGTCACACTCATGGAAAGATGAGCACTCTAAAAAATCTTGTCACGCCCGTAGTGAAGCTGCAAAATTTTTGCCATTGGCCAGAAGTCACACTTTGTACCCTCATCTAGTGGAAGAATGTCTCCTATACTCAGGTTCCGACTTCAAATTTTGAGAGGTGATTTGTTCTCTACCAGCGAAACCAGATACTCAGTTTTCCAGCGTCTCCAAAATGCATTGAACACTCTTTAGTCAGTGCGCTGGCTCTATTCAAAACTTCACTAGATTGACTTGCAGTGATTCATTCTTTTGGAAGTAGAAAATTCATTGGTGTCAATGGCAGAGTTTCGTCCTCTTGACAATAGTATGTTATTGGCCTGCGATTAATCAACTCTTCAATTTGACAAACAATGGTTTGACTGGTCAACCCTTTTTTAATGCGAATCGTAGGGAGTCCTTGACACTTCGTATAAGACGTTCCCACACGCCACCAGTCCATGGAGCCTTTGGAGTATTGAATTTCCAGTCAATCCGAAACTGCAAAGAAGTCATAGAAGCAGCCTTTAGAAGTCTTAGTCTTTGCGTTATCAGAAGTAACGCTTGATGGAATTCCTCTACGAGCAGCAAATCGAATGAATGCCTTCATGAAGCCTTCAGCGTCTAAACTTTCAGCAATTTCCATATGGATCGCTCGAATTTTCAAACACGTGATTAGGAGAATATAAAACTTCTTCTTTCCTGTGAACAGAATGATCGGTCCAAAATTGTCCAGGCCCATGGATTCGAAAGGTCGCTTTGATGCATCAGAAACTCGATCTGGTGGTAAGGCTGCGAATCTTTCCATGTGCGGCTTAGTACGATAGCGTTTGCATTTGACGCAGTTGTTGATAACTCTTTTAATGATTCTTCGAGCTTTTATTATCCAAAATCTTTTACGAATATCCACAAGAATGATCGAGAGTTTAGCATGAAACAATTACGAATGACGATGTTGAATTAACAATTCTGTGTAATGACAATCATCAAGAATGATTGAATGCTTTGTGTCGTAAATAAGATCGGCTTGCGATAATCTTCCTGTTATAGAAAACCAGTTTGGATTCCGAGATGAGTGTGTTGTATTAAGGTAAAGACAATGTTTATATACAAATCAGAGACAATCAATTATTCACTTGAACATAGGTCATCAATCAGCGACTTGCTGCAACATTTAATAACGCGGTCATCAATGACACTAAAAGATCGTTCGGACAATGGAATTTGCAAAAAGGCGTTCTTCAAGTCAATTTTGGAGAAGAACTTACTGGCCTGGATGCCGGACATCATGTCTTCAACATCTAACGTCGTAGTTGCCATCTGCTGAATGTGTGGGTTAACGGTGACGCGGTAGTCGCCGCAAATACGTGGGGTACCGTTGCTCTTTAGTGGCGTGACAATTGGCGTAGCCCAAGGTGACAAAATTCCCTCGGACACCAAATCTTTTAGACCTTGCTCAACTGCGGGTCGTAAACCAAAAGGCATAGGCCTGGCTTTGAAAAACTTTGGTGTTGACGATGCCTCAATGTCTAACGGAGGAATTTTCATTCCACCTTCGTTCAGACTGCAGCGATGAATACGCAAAGCTAGTAACGGTGGCATAGTAATCGATGCGGTGGTCGATGTTGTAACTGGTGCTACGTCGATCGTAGTTGTCGTATTGTACACATTGATTGGTACCTTCAAAGCTCTTAATGCGTCAAGACCCAAAATCGATGGACCGTAGGAAGTCACGATGAGTTACTGGAATCGGTTGACTATTGTTAGCGTCGGTAACTTGCACGTGCACCTCTCCACATACTGCTAAGTTCATGTCCGGAGACACCTCGTATGTTAGCAGTGGAATGTCTGATCTGGTCGCTTAGGCGAAGCCGTTGTACCGCAGAGCTCGGCAAAAAACTGACAGGACTGCCTGTGTCGACGATAAACTTATGCGTTCTGCCTGGAGTCAACTGGATGTCGTGATACAGATGCTCGCCGTCGATGGTAAGAGCCAAGAAGTGTTTACGATCATTCCACTCGTAAGTCGACCCAGTCTCAGGTTGTACAGTAACTGTGTTAGCTTGACGCGTACGCTGTTGTGTAGGTTGGCTACGGCAAACTTTGGCAATGTGGCCTGTGCGTTGGCATTTGTAGCACTTAGCTGACATGAACTTGCACGTTGTTCTCTCATGCTGCCCTCCACAGGAGTTGCATGCACCAGTCGACTATTGCTGACGTATAGCTACTGGTTTCAACTGTGGCTTAGGTTGAAAAGTGTTAGCCGGAAGTGGCTTCTTTGTAAACACTGTAGACTTGGGTTCAGAGTAACGTCGTTGTGCGTTCCTGTTGTACAGCACCTCATGCCTTACTGCCTTGTTTACATTGTCCCACGTCTCTATCATCTGCCTGGCAACATCGAATGTCAGCTTACCGTGGGCTAGTAGCTTCTTTTGCAAATCGTTTATCGTTTATGCCTGCAACGATACGATCCCTCATTTGTGTATTCAGCTCGACGCCGAAGTTGCATCTAGCAGCTTGCTTCTGTAGTCGTAGCAAAAAGTTGCGACATGACTCCTCTGGACGACGCATCAGGTTGTGGAACTGTGCGCGTTCGGTTGCCTCGAAGTGCGTGGGCAAATGTGGCTCTCAAGTATTGCCTGTAGTTCTTTAACCGTCTTGGTATCAGGCTTAGCGGGAACGGTTAAGCCTTTTAGTAGACTGTAAGCGCGTCTGCCGATAAAGGTCAGATAGTAGTCAACGTCGTTGGCCGTTGTAATCTTAGTTTTATCTTGCAGTAGTGACTAAAACGTTCGTGCCATTCGACTACTTGTACAGGGTCGTCTATGTCCAGTTCTTCTAAGCGGCCCTCCATTAGTAAGGATTACGCGAACAAGGTACGTAATCGGTCCTATTAACGTTAATTAAACGTTGTGTAACTGTCCTTATCGTCACGTACAGTAGGCCGATAGATCACGTAAACAGTGCGTAATCTGCAACACGTTCTATGACGTCCCAACTTAGCCTTAACGTGGCTTTAGTAAGCCCTCACGTGTAATGATTGTGATGTTAATAATACGTGTTTTACTTACGGTGATAGGGGTGTGTAAGTGTGTAATAGTGAACTGCCGACCAAGAAAGACCTGCAGTGAATGTTCACGATGGTACCGGGTAAGGTAACCAATCGTCGTATGTATTAGCTTTAGTTTGGGCTCAAAGAGGCACTTTTCAGGGCCAGCAGGAACAGCAGATCGGCTAGTAGATGCAGCAGCACTTCTCGGGGCCAGTAGAATGGCTTGTAGATGCAGCAGCGCTTCTCGGGGCCAGTAGAATGGCTTGTAGATGCAGCAGCGCTTTTCGGGGCCATTAGAATGGCTTGTAGATGCAGCAATGCTTCTCGGGGCCAGTAGAATGGCTTGTAGATGCAGCAGTGGACACGAAGAAGTCCTTTAAAGCAATCGGAGAAGCCTTGTAGATCGCGACGCCAAATTGTTATAGAAAACCAGTTTGGATTCCGAAATGAGTGTGTTGTATTAAGGTAAAGACAATGTTTATATACAAATCAGAGACAATCAATTATTCACTTGAACATAGGTCATCAATCAGCGACTTGCTGCAACATTTAATAACGCGGTCATCAATGAAACTAAAAGATGACGAAATATTCGATGACGTCATACAATGACAACGTCCGAGAAAGTTTCACCAAGGACAATAACGTCCGATATCATTGTCAGTTTGACGACACAATGCACCATCCACGACATGACGATTGCTGTCGCACTTCCCTTTGCTCTCAAGATCATGTCATCATCCAAAAATGGCTCGAGATTATGGAGCTTGGAGCTCTTGGAGATTTCCCTATCACTGATCAAATTTTGATAATCATCTGAAAATGATTTTCTTTGACAAAGCTTGATGACCTCGTTATCTGCTTTTAGAATTTCATCTCTAAAGAAGAATAAACTGCTTCCGTTCTCACCTTTGCATCTAGAAATGAAATGCATGATATAGCATACAGCTCTAAGCAATCGCTGCATTTGAGAGAATCTTGATATATCAATGAAATCTTCTTGTACGATCGCTGGAAGTACTGGACATTCGATGTCCTCGTACTCTTCCTGTTCAACATATGTTGCAGTTGATAAGCAAAGAACATCATTGGGATTGTGAATTTCAGTTGGACCATTCCACCATAAATCTGAATTCAGACATTTACAAGTGGG
Organism: Prostheceraeus crozeri; assembly: GCA_907163375.1. Lineage (NCBI taxonomy): Eukaryota > Metazoa > Platyhelminthes > Polycladida > Euryleptidae > Prostheceraeus > Prostheceraeus crozeri. The sequence goes on along the minus strand of CAJQUW010006296.1, from coordinate 18,914 downwards.
CATAGCTTTTGTCGTATAATCAGCTGGGTTTTCAGTCGTTGGAATGTAGCGCCAATTGCTTGCTGGAATCAAATTTTGTATCTCAAATATCCGGTTCTTCACAAAAACAGGCTGTGTTCTTTTCTGGCTTCAATAAAGACACACCTTCGAATCAGACCAAGCGTACATTTTCGCCACTGTGATATTTGTGAGCTCCTGCTTCATTTGTGTCAAAATCCTTGAAGTTATCAACGCCGCCATTAATTCTAGTTTATGGATTGATGAATCATTTTTCGGACATAGTCGTGTTTTCGATACAATTAAGTTGCTTATTGCAGAACCAGAATTTGGTGTTTTCAGGTGAACAACTGTACCATATGCCCTCGCTGAGGCATCTCCAAAACCATGCAATTCAACATAATCGAATTCTGCTTTCAACCCTAAACAGCGAGGAATCCGTAGATTCGCAACTTTCTGAAGCTCTGTGTTTTACGAGTTTATCTTACTCATTATGGCTGTGGGGAGTTTGCTATCCCAATCAAGCTTTAAATCCCAAATATCTTTCAATATCAATTTGTACTGCAAAGTAATGGGCGATATCAATCCCAACGGATCAAAAATTTCGCCTAAAAAACTTGCGAATTGACGTCTGGTTTCCAACTTCAAGTGCTCAGTGTTCAAGCTGATTGAGACATGATCCTCTTTGTAGTTCCACTTGATTCCAAGAACTTTGACAGTGTCACTGCTTTCTTCGAATTCAACGATTTCGTTGGAATTGGACCTCCACTTATGCAATGTCATGGACATAGCATCGAAAATTGTAATCAAATCTTCTTTCAGCTTGATCAGATTATGTGGTGAAGAGGCTGATAGCACCAAATCATCGATGTAAATGTTGTTTTGCACTGCTTCAATGGTTGTTCTGTGAGATTCTTCGTATTTCCGTAAATGATGAGCTATAGTGGAATTTAGCAAAAAGGGTGATGCTCGAAATCCGAAAGGTACTCGAGTAAAGCGAAATGTGGTTGCTTTTGTTTTCGGCTATTCATTACCCAGTTTCTCCTCAAACCAAAGAAACCTGGTATATTCTCGATCATCTTCGAATAATGAAATCTGCAAGAAGGCACGTTGAATATCTCCAATCATCGCGAATTCATATAGTCTGAATCTCGTCAGCACACCAAGAGCGTGTGGTAAAAGATTTGGCCCTGCGTACATGCAATCGTTCACAGAGGTCTTGCTGTCATCTTCTGCCGAAGCATCGAAAACTATGCGCAATTTGGATGAGATTTTCTCCTCCCGAATAACAGCATGATGTGGAATATACATGTGATCATCATTTTTGAAAGGCTCGTCAACTTTCTCAATGACTCCTTCATGCAAATAATCTTTGATTATGTTGTCGTAGTCGGTCAATCTACCCGTGTGTAAGAGTTTATTCATTGTTTGTTTTAATCTACCTTTGCACTGATACAAGCAATCAGAGCTCAAACAAGCATCAGACTTCCAAGGAAAGCGGACAACATAGCGATTGTTCTTAAAACTCATTGCTTTTTCATGAGCGAATGACACATCTTTGTCGCAAATAGAAAGCTCACCCTTCGGAATTATACCTGCGATAACAATGTACCAAAATTTCTCAATGTCAATGCTTTCGACTGAATTGTCTGTCAAGAGTGGATTACAAGTTACTGTTGTACGATTACCATTTCGAGCCAATTTTCCATGGACAGTCCATCCGAAGACTGTTTCAATTGCAACGGTAGTTTGATTCAAGCGAATACATTTTCCTGTAACGAATGTATAATACAAATCGGCTCCAACGATGACATCAATGTTGACATCATTGCAACTTGGACAACTGGGAAGCCCGTGATTATTCAACAAACTAATCACAGTACTATGATCATCGAAATGGAAATCGCAAAGAAGTGTAGAAGCGGTCATCTCTACTGGTAGCTCTGTGTTGTCTACCACAACTTTTACGTCGACAATATCACAATTTTGTGTCTAACTATCAATAAATCCAGAAATTCTCGATGTTTGAGTTCCGGTTTTTACATAGTCAATATCTCGAAGTCTGTCCTGCTTTATAAAAGTCCTGTGACTGCCTGAGTCGAGCAACGCACGAACGTTGACCAGACTTCTTGATGAATATAATGGCATTGTAACAAAAGGCAAAACGCATTTACCTTTTGGGAGCAAAGTGGATAAGTTTACTGCTATGTCGTCAACATCATTTCTGCTTCCGAAATGAAGCAGTGAATTGTGAGGCTTGCCACATTCCTTGCAGGTAGACTTCATCTTGCACTCACTGGCCTTATGTTGGCCGAAGCAACTAAAACACAGCAATTTTTCTTTCACTAATTCATATCTGTGCTTGGGAGACTTTTTTAGGAGTTCGGAACACTGAAAGGACTTGTGTAATGAATCGTTGCAGAAATTGCACAAGTTTTAACCTGTTGTGCTTTTAGTATTAGCGACAGGAATAGGATTGTTAAATGATTCTTGTTTTCGTACATTTCTTCTTGGCTTGTTATCATAAAATCTGGAATTATGACGCGATTCTGACACTGAATCGTCAGCTGAGAGCGGATTTGGTAATTTGACGATAAAAAGGCATTGAAAGCATTGAAAAACAACAAAGACATACATGTTTCAAAAGCTGATAAGGGAGGTGGATTCGTTATTTTGAATAAAGCTGATTATACAAGTAAAATTGACAATATTCTGTGTGATACAACCAAATTCCAAAGAATCAACAAGGATACTACTCCACATTTGAAAAAGGAAATCAATTCGACATTGAAGAAACATGGAATCTTAATGACGCGATATGGATTTGAAAAGTTAGTTGGATATTTCAGACCAGGATATGTGTATGGTCTTCCAAAAATACACAAAGATGCAGTTAACCCACCACTTCGTTCAATCATCTCACTTTGTGGTACGGCAACCCATAGAATTGCTCAATCTCTGGTTAAAATGCTCCAAATATATCTTCCTTCCCAATACATTTGCAAGTCATCTTATGAATTCATTGCTTCTTGTAAAGATTTGGAAATCCCTGAAGATTCTTGCCTTGTATCGATAGACGTTGAAAGTCTCTTTACTAATGTTCCGGTGGAGGAGACAACCGAACTCATCCTTGATTGTGCATACAGCAATCCTGACAATTCGCCAATGGTACCACGGAACATTTTGCGACATCTTCTTCTTCTCTGTACAACTTCGTCTCCATTCATTTGGAAAAATGATTTATACCAACAAATTGATGGTGTTTCGATGGGAAGTCCTTTGGGACCTCTTTATGCAGATTTTTATATGAGTGCACTGGAAAATAAAGTAATTCCCGAATTTTCTAACAACATAGCTCTCTATAGAAGATATGTCGATGATTCCTTCTTGATTTTGAATAGAAATGGAGACATCACACGCATTAAACAAGAATTGGAAAGAAATTCTTGTTTGAAATTCACACACGAGAACGAATCTGAAAATGGATTGAATTTCTTGGACGCATTTGTCTGTAAAGATGGATCTAGATTGACAACATCGGTTTTTCGAAAAGCCACAAATTCTGGCGAATGTCTGAATTACGATAGTTTCGGTCCAGAGACATACAAGCGGTCTGTAGTTTCATCTTATTTGCATAGAGCTTACAGCCACTGCTCGAGTTGGGCTTTATTTCATCAAGAAATATTGAGAATTACTCAAATACTTGTGAACAACGGATACCCACAGCGTTTGATAGAAGAAATGATCAAAGCTTTCCTCAAACGAAAGCAGAATGTCAATGCACCCATTGATGAGAGTGAGATCATATTTATTATAAAAGCCAATGGACATCAAGCTCAGTTGTTGAAGAAAAGCGCCTTCAAAAAATCATAGTAACAAATGTTGCCCCTACTCTCGAATCAAATAGAATCAAATTGCGAGTGTATTATAAAATGACGCACCTACAACACGTACTCCAAAACATCAATCCTTTCAAATCAACTGTGCACCATGTTGTGTACCAATTTCATTGCCCTTCTGACGAATGTAATGACGTCAGCTACATTGGTTATACGACAAACACACTCACACATAGATGCCAGCAACATATGTCAAACGGTTCAATAAAAACACACCTAACAACACACCAAAATATAAAACCGGGTTACAAACTAATAGAATCCAACTCAAAAGTGATCGCAAATTACCCAGTGCAGAAAGATCTGGAAATCGCCGAGGCTCTGCTCATTAAAGAGAACCAACCTCTTCTCAATAAACAAGACCAGCGTTTGACCCATCGCTTATTAGTAATGTAGCAAAATATTTCCATTTTTATGCATTAATTGGACTAATCATTTCTATGTTCTTCCAATGTTGACCATTTCTATTCCATTTTCGATATCCTTCTCACAATTTTGTACATGCATGGTTTATATTTCCTAGCTTTTTCCTTAACATGATCAATGTACATTCAGAAAATTACCCTGAAAAATACCCTGAAGATGGACTCCGTGACAGTCCGAAGTACTGAAGTACCGAAGTATATATATATATATATATGGATTGGAGATTGTTGATAACTGCAACATTCTTTCGATTTCTTGTCCATTTTTACATAGTGTCTGCTTTTTGTATTAGCGTTTAAATTTTAGATATGATGACTTAGATTGGTTTCCTTCTTTCCTTTTTGCTTGGTTTAAGATTGTTGTTACTTTTGGATTGAAAAATACTTTTGTCGAAAGCTTTCCAATATATGTTTTTATTGACCTCGTCTTCTTTTTCTTTAAAATAATTCAGGTCAATGGTGAACCGTGTTTATATAGAGTGTCCCAAAAGAAACCGAACCGCAAGATTAAAAGAAAATTTCAGATCAAAAACGACTATTCCAGTAGCTAGTAATAAAATAACTAATGTTCAAAGTGTCCACTTCAGGTTGAACAGAATAACGATATGTCAAATCATGTCGAAGCATTGGTTAACTTTATTGATTATTCAGACATCAAGATTTCATTATTGCTCATTTCGCACTGATTCACTGTGTGCATGTCAGTGACAGCTATTCACTGTCATAAAGTTCGTAACAATTAAGATCGTTGCATCAAAATTACAATGCAGCGAAGAACGGTAGACCTACACGAACGTATTTTCATTATCAAGTGGTATTATGCAACCAGTAGCTACAAAAGGATAGAAGAAAAATGGGCAGAGAACTTTGATACTCCAACACCAAGTAAATCGACTATGTTTAACTTAGTTCGCAAATTTGAAGAAACGGGAAGTGTTGCAGATGCCCCAAGAGAAGGTCGCCCAAAGACAGGTTCTTCACCTGAAAATAAAGATCTAGTAGCCACAGCTTACGTCAATTCACCCAAAAAGTCTAACACCATACCGACCTCGTCTTCTTCATGCATCAAACGAGGATGATCACGAGTCACGACAAGCGAATGCAATTTTGTGAGGATTCACCAGAATTTCCACACAGCATTCTATGGAGCGACGAAGGATGTTTTAAACTTAACGGACATGTTAACAGACACAACTGTGTTTATTGGGATAGTGAAAATCATCACCGTATAACTGAACGGGAAGTCAATCTCCCTGGAGTCACAGTTTGGGGTGCAATCTGCAGTACTGGATTAGTCGGCCCTTTCTTTTTTGAAGGAAATGTTAACAGTGACCGTTACCTTAACATGCTGAAGACTCAAATGTTTCCGATTGTGTCCTAGTTCCCCAATTTCCGTGATCTCCACTTCCAGCAAGATGGCGCACCAGCACATTACGCAAAAGATGTTCGAATTTGGTTGGACAAATCATTTCCAGGACGTTGGATTGGACGGAGGGGGGCCATTGAATGGCCTGCCAGATCCCCTGACCTTACGCCTCCAGTTTTCTATTTATGGGGAGTTCTAAAGAATGCTGTTTACATGAGTAAACGAAGATTAATAAATGATCTGAAACAAGTCATACAGCACGAATGGACTAACATTTCAACAGAAACTTGTCGGAAAGTATGTCGGAGTGTTGTACAACGATATCGGGAATGTATTAAAGTTCAAGGTGGACACTTTGAACATTTATGAATATATTATTTGCTTCTGGAATAGTCGTTTTGATCTTAACTTTTATTTTCATTATGCGGTTCGGTTTCTTTTGGGACACAGGTACAACAGGTATAATCATCATAAATCCTATACTCCAAACTAGTATGAGTCGAAATTTCATGACGATCGAATGAATATTTGAGGAGTAATCAAAGTTTAAAATCCGGTGGTTTACGTGCGCCACCCTGTATATATATATATATATATATATATATATATATATATATATATATTAGTATACTGTATATATATGTTTTTAAAAAGAATGACACGGTCAATAAATACGGTCTCATTTCTGGACTATATACTCGACGGTCTCTTTTTTTTACATCGGAGTCATAAGAGAGACGGTCGAGTATATATTCCAGAAATAAGACCTTATTTATTTGGTCTTATCTTTTGACCATATTGTTTCGAATTCCAATAACGTGGCAAGAGAGAATATGAGCCCTCGTTTGTTCTTCACCACATATGGAGGAACTACAGATTGTTTCATAAAAAATGGACCACCCTTAAACATCGCCTTAACTTCAACTTTGTCTAACTCCGCCAAACTTGAACGAATTTCTCTGAAATTTGGAAGATATGTCAGTTGTGCTTACTAATATCATTGTTGGAAATTTCAAGCATGAATATTGAGTTGTTTTCCTGTTATAGATAAAAAAAGTAGTAGATAATTTGATCTTCATTTAGGAATGTTACACAAAATCATACCTCACTCTTATAAAATTACATTTGTTTCCTTTGTTATATAATATGTTGTTCTACAAGCCAAAAGCTATCAAGCAAAACAAAAATAAAGAAAATCGGTCAATCAGAGCCAGTATAGCACCATTATTCATCAACAATAATGTAACTGCTACATGTGATTAACTGGACTTCATGTTCCATAGCTTCCTGACTTCGTTGCGGTGGTGTTGGCAGCACTCCTGATTGCTTTCAGCTAGAAATCTATCTCTTACCGGTTGAAAACAATACAAAGCACAAATGAACAATAACGAGATCGCATTCACAAAAGGCAAAGTGTCAGCCTTGCTAGAACTTGCTAGAACCTAGCCTTGCTAGGATAGTGATGGTCGATTGAGATTATGGATAAAATCTGATCAGGAAATTCCGAGACATTTACATCGTCCCCGGGTACAAGGTGGTGCGACTCTACTGATTTGGGCTGGCATTTGGACCAATGGCCGCTCTGAACTTCACATACAGCAAGGAACCATGAATTCTGAAAGCTATGTGAATGTTTTACGAATGAACACCGGCCAAATGACAGATCAACTTGGTTATTTATGGATGATAATGCTACGTGTCACAGGAGTAGTAGAGTCAACTTATGCAAGTCTCAATTAGGGCTTAGGACATTATCTTGGCCAGCTCGTTCTCCTGATCTGAATCCCATAGAAAATGTATGGAGTATTCTAAAACGAAACGTTCGTCGTTCACTGCTACTTACAGATGGCGTATCACAACTTACGTCACTGTTAAAAAGAGAGTGGAGAAAGTTAGATCAGTCAAAAATCGACGATATCATCGAATCAATACCTAGACGAATTGGTAATGTCATTGACAATAAGGGTAGGGCCACAAAATATTAGCTTCTTAAGAACCGTTACTGTTTCATAGCTTATCAGATTATATAAGGACATTAAAATATATTAGGGACATGAAATAACATGAAAAATGCTTTCTGTATCACACTTATGTTTTATTTAGTCAAATTTTAGGATGATCCAATTTTTATGAAACGGACTGTATTATTTGAGAGACCTGTTCGATTCATGAATGCGTTGTATCGACCGCAACCAGAGCGCAGACGATTTAAGACCACCCATTTTGCTCGCGGCAGGTCATATCCAGGCGGCTTGTTAGTAGGTCTTGCGATTAACTCTTTGAGTTGATGGTTATAGTCATCCCATCTTGTCTTCCATGTATTCTTGGCGTAAATGGTGTCGTCTCGCCAGCCTTTTGTTTCAGATGGTAGAACCTTCCTGAGTGCGGATTTCGAGATTGGAGTCGTTGTTCATCTGATACCGAGGTGGTTACAACTTGATGAAGAAGATGGTTGGGTTGTTGAATAGCTCGATTGTATAACTGTAAGGTTTGTATGTCTGGAGATTCAATCCCGTTCAGTACCCCGGAAGTAGCTCTGTAGGGGTCGATCCAATACTTCCTGATATGAGTCGTTAAGCTGAACATCGATCTTCCTAGTATGTACCAAATGAGACCATACCGGTGAGCAATATTCTGCTGTGGAATAACAAAGTGCGAGCGCCGATGTTACAACAGCTTGAAGTTATTGGATCCCTTTCGGAGGTATAAGATCATGAGCTATGGAAACGATCTCCCTCACTTTTAAGCCTCCTAAACAAAGAAAACCGACCAACATGAAAGGGTGTGAGTATGTGTGACGTAACAAGATGTGGTTATTGTCCAGTTATGATTACAGACAAGGCATCAACATTCGAATTAGATAAGAAGGAACATGAATTGCTTATCCAAAAACATCATATATATTTGAGCAATTCCATGCGTAATAACGTTAAATCGCACGCATTTGCTACATTTCAATAACATTTTCGTAGTAGATGTTACCAGGTTGGTATCGATCTACCGGACAGAATGGCTAGCAGTTCCCTGAAATTATGCTTTATTTGCTTTACCATTCTTTCTTTGTGGCGCAATAATTAATTACGGTCAAACGTATTAACGCAACACGAATTGACATGAAAATCGAGTAGTGGTTACTTATGTGAAAAAGTCTGCGAATGGAAAGATTTGATCGATGTCATAATTCCATGAAATCAAAGTTGAAGATCATATCAACATCATAGAAGTTGTTGGAATTGAATTTGTGCGTTCCTATAGTAGAGGAATTTGTGCATTCCTCTAGCAATCTTAACAAAGGGAACGTACCAACGTTGCACGTGCGAAATCCGGATTTACATTTGGCTGAAGTGAACGTTACTTCGCCTTCACATGCACCAATTAGCCTCAATACAACACTTTGAAGTACTCCCATAATTGCTCGGGGTTTTTCAGGTGAATGGTGGGATGTTCCTGTCGTACTACTGATAAAAGTAGACAGTAGCGATGAAGGCATTTTTCTTTCACTTATTTTGAAAATGTTTTATCTTGGGAAAAAGCAGACGAACGCAAGTTTTCCGTCACCATTCAAATTGGTGTCATGAGTTCTTGTAGACACATTTAATTCAAAATAGTTAAGAACTAAAACCGTAATAAACAACTTGGCATTTCAGAGACATCATAATGTTCATGTTATCTGCTTATGTGTTTAAGTCTACCCATAAATATTTTAATTGATGAGTAGTAATAAAACGCGAACACCCGACCGGCGCCCCCCTCCCTCCCTTAGATAAACGACAGAGTGTCGTGGTGGACTTGGGCGACCGCCAGGTTTTGACTTGGTGCTGTGTGAACATGAATTTTGAGGTGAAAATGGGATGTTTCGAGTGGAAGCAGTGCTCGGAGGACTTTGCAAATGTGATTTTTGGACTCAGCGTCAAATTCTGCATCTGTGGTGTGATTTCCAGCTCAATCGGCGAGAAAAAATTTTCAACATTTTTCGGAAAAACGACAGAGTTAACGACAAATGTGGGTTGGTTTTGGGCTGTAGCGCCAAAACGAAGCATCGGATGGGAAAACGGAGGCCAGATTCGGATTCAGCGTGAAATTCTGCATCTGTATGGTGAATTTGAAAGCAATCGGAGAGAAAAAATTTTCGCTGACGTCCCCCCTGCCGGCACCAAACTTCCAATTTTGCTTCTAGTGGATGGATTTTGTCGTGCAATAGCTCGTTTGAAAGCTAAGAGTGAGACAAATTCAGTGAAAGAAACGGCTTGTTCATATCTGTCTTCGTTTAGATGTGAGACGCCATTTAAGATTTTGTGAGACTGTCGAAAAACGACAGAGTTAGAATTTGGGACGTTTTGGGCTGTAGCGTCAAAACGAGGCATCGGATGGGAAAACGGACGCCAGATTCGGATTCAGCGTGAAATTCTGCATCTGTATGGTGAATTTGAAAGCAATCGGAGAGAAAAAATTTTCGCTGACGTCCCCCCTGCCGGCACCAAACTTCCAATTTTGCTTCTAGTGGATGGATTTTGTCGTGCAATAGCTCGTTTGAAAGCTAAGAGTGAGACAAATTCAGTGAAAGAAACTGCTTGTTCATATCTGTCTTCGTTTAGATGTGAGACGCCATTTAAGATTTTGGGAGATTGACGAAAAACGACAGAGTTAGAATTTTGGAATTTCTCCCAAGAAACAGCTCCAGCGGGCGAATGAAGGCTCGGATTGGTAAACGGAGGCCAGATTTGGAATCAGCTTGATGTTATTGTCCAATGAGGATCATCATCCAATGAGAATCAAGCATTTCTATATAAATAGCGAGCCTTCCACAGTGAGAATCATTCCATCGTTGAATCACACGAGTGACGGACGCACATTTTCTCTCTCTCTATTCTATTATCCAACTAAAGTGGTAAGTCGCTACTTCCCTCCCTCTCCTCCCTTGAACGTAAACTTAATACAATCTTTTTCATTTTCAGGCATCTACTCCATCTGCTGCACTAGTAGGACAAAATGGCGGTCAAACGTTACAAGGTTCGCTACGATCAGATCATCTACAACTGAGGCCAGTGGAAGAAACAACCAAGGTACATAATCCTACACCGCTACAGCGTAAATTTAAACAAGTCTTGCGTTATGACGATCATAGCGTAGTACTCCAAACGGGAATGCTCCCTTCCACGGATGTCAAGATAATGCGCAATCAATATGGGGACTACATACTGATCCCCGTGAGTCCGTACATTCGCCACCAACTTGATATTATTGAGGAGTACGTGACATTAAATATGGACATTCCTACTCCTCTTGCTCAAGAGTGGAAGGCGAGAGATGACAAGGATACTCCCTATAGAAAGATTTGGGATGGTAATCAAATTTGCCTACCGGTATCACATTGGTGTACTTACTATAAGGAGGGAGATCATTCAACATCCATCACATGCGACGAGCTCGGAGAAGGTACTTGGGATATCCTTTTCAAAGTGAATGGGCTATATTATTGTCGGTACAAGGATAATAAAATAGCCTCTCTCTCCATGCATATGGAATCCATCCTATATATTCCAAAACCACCCAACGTGGCCGACATAATTGATCAAATCCTTAACAGCAGTGGTACGAAGCGCAAGTCGGAGAAGAATGCTGCCTCAAAACGCAAATCAAAGAAGGAGAATTACTAGTCCTTCCCTATGACAATTCGCTTATGTGCTTTGAGTGTCGTAGACGTGGCCTTATTAGATACATTTTACTTCTTCGTTGCCATCATATCATTTGTGTATTTTGTCGTGAAAAGCATCGATGTAATTCTTCATTTTGTAATATGTTATAGAACGTTTCCTTAGATGTGTAAATTTCCGTTTTAGGCTTCTATCATCATTTTTATGGATTGTGAGGGTGAACCTGTACAGGAGCTCAGTGCTATTGCTATGAACAATTGGACATATCAGATTGTCAGTGTCTATCATCAACATGCCAACTGCAATCCCAATGTTGATCAATGGGCGAGAAAACACATTCATGGACTTAATCTGAAATATTTGCAAGACTACGGCTTTTCTTGTGAGAGTGCTCTTCTTATTGACTTTAAACGATGGTTAGCTGCTTTCAATGTTATACGCATCTTTTGTAATAATCCTGGTAAGGAGAGGAAAGTATTTCCCAATCTAATCATTGATGATATTTTGCTCCCACCTTGGGATAGTAGAGTGAATAAACATTATCATGAAATCACGAAACGTTTTAAGGATTTGTGTGTTCCTATTTTGTCTGTTCGTTGTAGTAGCTACGTTCATAACCAATGCTTCTTTCCTCCTTACCTCAACACTGCCAAAGTCCTGTATGGTTATCATTGCTCGCTGTATGATAGTTACCAGCTGTATCTATTTTATCTGTTTCAAACCATTGATTTATAATGCAAAGTTTAAAAGGAGCTGTTCAAGATTATGTGATAAATTTTCATAAAGATGAGACCGACATCGAAGCAGTGGTTGATGATGCTAGCACTCTATTTCTAGAGTTAATGAATACATTCTCTGATAGCATTGTCATGGCGCTATTAGTTGCGAAAATTAAGTTTAGTCATTTTGGAAAGGAAGAGGTGGAAAGTCGCTCTTTCCATTTTGCTTCTTATTCAATGGAAGTGGTAGATCACCCCGAAGAATTTTTTAAAAGACATATGATAAAAATTGCTGAACGTCTTAACGCATTTAACCATCATGGTAGCAGTCTAGTGATTGAAGCGATTTCAGATATTCACATTCAACTTTCCATAAAGAAAAATTGAAAATGCAGTGGTACTTGATTGTAGCACAACTGGTTTTGCTCTGGTGTCACAACTGGTGTCTGCTCACTCTCGAAGTATATTACTTCTGTACATGCGTCTATTATTTAGAAAAGGCTAGCAAATTCATATCTTCAAAATGACTTGCTATAGACATCAGTAACGGTGAAACTATGTGTTGTGATGTATGTAAGCGAAAGGATGGAAATGAAAAGCGCATCTTCAAGAGATGTAAGCATGCTTTTTGTCAACGCTGTTTCATACGTAATTGCATTCAACTTTGCAAATGTAACCACTGTGATATTGTTCATTTCGAGTGTCACTTATGCCGCAATAGTTAGTACCTATGCAAATGTGGTAAAGACAGGTTTTAGCAAAGACTAGCACGGAAAATGGCGAAACGTAAAATGACGAAACGTAAAAGTCAATAGTTTTCTTCAGCCATTCAAGCTCTCCAACGAATGAAAGCAAATCAGCGATACAATGCTATACGACATGCTAACGATAAATTCATTTGTGAAATTATTTCTCATGTGAGAAAGTTGAGGACGAAGAAATTAGCACCAAAACAACGAAAGTTACTTAAGCGATATGCTACGAAATTGCGTTTCATCTCCAATCCTAAAGTCACCCTTCAAAGAAAGAGGAAAACTCTAACACAAAAGGGCGGTTTCCTTTCAGCAATACTTCCGGTGTTAGCTCCTGTCGTGGGTAACCTATTGGGTAATATCTTTGGCTCTAAGCGTTAATTATGCAAATGTTGAATCTCAAAGTATTAAAATGGATTTCAGACTTCAATGCGATAAAGTATCAGTGTAATGTGTATAAGTAATGTATAAAGTAATGTGTATCAGGTCCATCTCATGCAGGTAAAACTGTTTTCACGCTGAATTTATTGCATAAAAGAAGGGAGTTGTTTAAGGAACCTATCAATCGAGTGATTTGGTGTTATGGTATTTATCAACCGTCGCTGTTTCAGGAATTGCAAAGTCGCAACTTTATTCGACATGAAGGAATTATTGCAGTGGATAAACTTCAGTCTAATGATGTTGTTGTATTGGATGATTTATCAAAAGAAAGTAAGAATTCAAAAGATGTTACAGATATGTTCACTCGCGCAGCACATCAAAAAAGGTGCTTTATTATCTATATCACACAAAATTTGTTTCCTGATGGAAAAGAAGCTCGTACACGAAACCTGAATACACACTATTATGCTATTTTCAAGAATCCGCGAGATAAAAGTCAATTTGAAATTTTAGCGCGACAAGTTGCACCCAGAGGATCAAAACCCTTAATTGAAATTTTTCAAGCAGCTACTGAAAAACCACACGGTTACTTATTCATTGACTTTACGCAAGAGTGTCCGGAAGAATTTAGATTTCGAAGTGATATTTTGAAAACTCCAATGATTATCTACAAACTATGAGTTCTTATTCTCGCATGATTGTTATTCCTCAGGATGAATATGTACAATTGACTGCTATGCAACAAGTAAAGCAACCTCTTGCAAATCAAATGTATAGGAAAATAAAGTGATTGATGCTTCACGTTATGAAGACTTGATTCAGTATGCGACACGTAGAAAGCGCCGTGACGGCTATGTTCCACCTGGGTGGACATACTTTCTTAAACTATTGAAAAAGCATAATGTGCCAAACTTTGCTTTGAATAATGAGACATTGAAAGAACTTGATTCAACAGTGGCTACTGCTCCAATGCTTCAGACGATGAAAATGCCAACAAATTGGTTTAAGACGTCACCCTCTACATCCCCTCCCACACTCACTAAGCAAATAAGAGGAAGAACTCGACGCAGATCTACGCCACCACTAAAGCTAATAAAAGGAAAACGTAAAACAGCTCCCCCCAAGAAATACATGTTCTCAGACTATTAATATGAAGCAGATGTGTTGCTTAACATGTAATGAACCGCCGGAGGTGAGTGTCGTTGTCACTTGCACTTGCTGCGCCAGCTCTCACAATGAGACCCCTAAGCAATGTGAACATGATCGCAAAACCGCTAAAGCTAAAGGCTGCAGTTGTTGTAAATGTAGAAAGGCAAGAAAGCAAAAAGATGAGAAGGAGGAAAAAGAGTCAGTCGTCATCGACTGAACGTTTGAAGTCAATCTATTATGATGTAAAACATCCAGCAGGATTTGCATTGATCAAGAAATTGTCAAAAGCGAGTGGTCTTCCACAATCACAAGTGAAGCGTTGGTTTAAGGGTCAGGCTACCTATACACTCCACAAACAAGCGAAAAAGAAGTACCGCACCCGCCATTATATTGTTCATGACATTGATGAACAGTGGCAAGCAGATTTGTGTGATGTCGCCTCCATTTCAAAACATAACTCGGGCAATAATTTTATTTTAACCGTCATTGATATTTTCTCGCGTTATGCGTGGGCTCAACCTTTAAAAACTAAAGAAGGGAAAGGAGTAGCAAAAGCATTCCAAACAATTTTTCGAGAAGGCCGCATTCCAAAAAGAATTCAGAGTGATCAAGGAAAAGAGTTTGAAAATCAGCATGTGAGAAGATTATTTGAGAGGCATGACATTGAGTTGCTTAGTGTAAAGAGTGCTTATAAAGCTGCACTCGTTGAACGTTTTAATCGCACATTAAAAAATCGCTTGTGGCGACATTTTACTGCCAACTTGACACAAAATTGGACAAAGGTTCTACAAGATACACTCCATGCCTACAATCACTCTATCCATCGTTCTATTGGACTCAGACCAGTAGATGTAAATGCTGACAATGTAGATAAAGTGCGCGAATCATTCCAGCGTAAACGCACTCATGTGAAAAGTGATGTGAAAATTGGTGACAAAGTTCGTATCTCAAAAGTGAAAAGTGTTTTTGCCAAAGGGTACCTTCCGAATTGGACAGAGGAGGTATTTACAGTATCAAGGATTAATCAAAAAGACTCTCCGACCGCCTACAAGTTGAAAGATTACGATAATGAAGAAATTGAGGGTAGCTTTTACCGCGATGAGATTGAGGTAGTCACTGAAAGTGAAGCATATTTGGTAGAGAAAATCATTCGATGTAAAAAACGGCAAGGTGAAGAATGGTGTCTTGTTAAATGGACTGGTTATCCTTCAAGTATGAACTCTTGGATGCGTCGTGCCGACATCTTTCATCTAAGTGATCGACAGTGATTCATGCAAAGTTGTAACTAACAATGTTTAGGGTTTGAGCTATGAATCCAACTGCCTCATTTTATTCACGACCCTCCTATGTAAGTGGTGGAGGACAAATTTACATCGGTGCTCGCCGCTAACGTGGAGGTAGCATACTTGGTGCACTGAAATCTGTTGTAGCACCTCTCATATCCAATGTCGGAAGATCTTGAAAACGAAATGTTTTAAGTAATGCCGTTGGCTTTGCTGGTGATGTTGCTAGTGATCTTTCCAGAGGTAGAAGTTTTAAGAGCAGTTTGTTGAATCGTGGGAAGGAACGCGGTTTAAAAACATTGAAGCAGACCTGTGTTGGTGTTACTCAAGGAAAGAAATCGCCTAAACGAATGAATAAAGGAAGAAGGAAACATCGCGGAGCTGGTAAGGTGCGATCTTCAGTCAGAAGGCGTTCACGCAAACGTCGCAGAGGCTCTAATCATTCATCAGGCGCTAAACGACGACGCTGCTATAACTTCTAATCATGGAGTGTAAAACTTCCAGGTTTTGTTTGTTTGATCAACACGCCATACAGACTGATATTCTTAGTTCAAGTATTGTAGATTATCATCCTCGAACAGCTGAGAATGCTGGCCCCATTGAATTTGTTATTCCTGGTGGTAGTGATGACTACATAGATTTGAGTTATTCAATGGTTGATTTGAGGTTTAGAATTCAGCAAGCAGATGGAACTGCTATTGAGGATGCGCATAAAGTTGGACTGAACAATTTACCATTGACTACATTACTTCGCGATGTTTCTCTAACGATTGGAGAGCAACAGGTGGAAGGTGGTCAAAGCGATTATCCCTATAAATCATATTTCAATCATGTATCACAGTTTCATCCAGCAGCACAAAAAAGTCATATGGAAGCCATGGGATGGTACAGAGATGAAGCAGGAAAATTTGATGCTGAAACAAACAGTGGCTTTATAAAGCTATCTGCTATGATTAAAGATAGTAAAGTATGTCAGCTATATGGTCCGCTGAATTTAGACTTCTTTAGACAGTCAAAGTTTTTACTCTGTAATACCAGCATGCGACTCAAGCTGACATTGAATAAGCCTGAATTTGCGCTGAATGCATTTGCTAAAGTTGACAATTTTAGAATTCATGTGGAAGATATTGCACTTTACATTCGTCGAGTAGTACCGAATCCAAGTGTCATTAGAGGACATGCTGAAGGTCTTAACCGCCAAAATGCCATTAACCCCGTTCAGCATGCAAAGCTTCTCACCTTTACAATTCCGAAAGATCAAAAGAGTAACCAACAACTAATGAGAGCTGCAGGAAAAAGTTCGGGTTCATAACACAAATTGTAACTGCTGGTATGAATCTTCAAAAATGATACACTTTCACTCAATTGAGTAGAGATCACCATATTGTCCACAGTCAGATTCGACATCACACACCTCTCCTTCTTCCATATCCGACGTAGTAGTCTCTGTAGCTCTAAGCGCATTGACTGCGCCGATGAATGAGAAAGGGCGCCGAGAATCTGTACAGTCCCATTTGGGAAGAGTTGAAGATTCCGTGAATTGTTCATCTTCACCACTAACATTTGAGGTCGGCCCGGGTAATACTTGCTGTTTGGAAGGTGTTGGTGTAATGTTGTGAGATCGATTTTGGTGTAGAGTCTGAAGCGACGGAGAATGTTGACGATGGTGTAGCGATGGCGCTTCATGATGAAAGAATGAGTAAATTGAGCGATGTACCTTCCTTTTATACTTTTCCCAACTACCTTGATGAAATGTGAAGTTAGTATGAAGTTGGGAATGATAGAGTTGAATTCGCCGATTGTTGACGCGCAACCAGATGCGATTTCCAATGCGTGAATGTCTTTTCATATAGAAGTATTTCAAATCCTTCATGATATGATGTAGAGATTGAAAATGACGATAAGATGAAGCAAACTCTCTTCTCACATTTCCAGTTGAATCTTTGAAATAGACGTTTCGATCATGATCCGTTTCAATACGTTGTAGGGAATCAAATTTCCAACTCATGGTGCGTGGTAGTCATGTCTGATTAAGATTTGCATAGTCGGGCGATGAACTCACGACGAATAAATGTCATGATGGAGCGATGTACGTATCTTCTATACTTCTCCCAATTGTATTTGCGAAATGAGAAACAGTTTGCGGAATGAGAATGACAGATTTGAATTTCATTGTTGCGACGCTGAAGCCAAACTTGATCACCTAAGGAGATGAATCTTAATGTTTCAAAATATTCCAAATTCCTCATGATATCATTGAGGTTAACAAATTGTCGCCATGTTAATGTAATACCTCTTGCAGTATGACCATGAGAATTTTTGAAATGCACGTTTCCATTGCTATCAACTCTGATATATTGTAGAGAGTCCAAAATCCAAGTCTTCATGATGTTATGCAAAGCCGCAGATAAGCAATATAAAAATGTCGTTTTTATCATATTTTGCTTAGCAATGCGGCCGCAAATAGATATGCTAGTAATCGAGCCGCGTTCTTTTCTACTCCCATTGATCATACACAACAGCTAAATGGAAAGTGGGAAGTGGATGTCACTCAACTTGTTCATAGCAACTGTGTCTATACTTTTGATCATGAGGTGATGACTATTAATATGAGACACACAGATGCTTACCAATGTGAAAAGGGCTGCCGAGTATACATTGGTGCGTTGATTCCTTTTCATAAAGATGCTGTGACAAGTATCACACTCCATTTCCGAATGAAGAGTTAATGCAAAAGTATGCTAATATATTTTTCCAATGTGATTAGTATGGAAAGTGAAAATAAGGAATCGTTTCTAATTTACTTACCCAGTAATGCTTCTATGAATAAATTTCCCAAAAATAAACCATCAGACTATCGAGCAGAATTAAATCGTCCACTACATTTAGAAGGTGAATGGGAGGTTGGCGTTTCTAGTATTTGCTATGATAGCAATATTCAGAATGTGAATGATGTGGAAGAAATGATATTGACTCCTCGCACCCATGATGGAATAACGATGAATAATGCATTCCAGTTCCCATACAATTTAACATCAGATGGAAAGTGGAACTATGAAAGGATTCAGATAAAATCAGATTATTATGGTCCATTTGGGAATGAGAAAATTATTAAGGCATTCAACAGTGGTAATACTTCCATCATGAAGAATAAAAATCAGAAAGCTTATGAGTTTACTATCTATCATTGGAGTGGGAGACAGTTCCTTCGCTTTCATTCTTTTACTAAAGGTCTTGCACTGAGGTTGGATAATGAATTCTATCCACATCTCGGTTTTGGCCATGGACT